>JAGPOW010000261.1:199144872-199192542 GCA_030014935.1 Caiman crocodilus
GCAACTAGATTTAGACAGACTACAAAAGTGGGCAGATGAGAATAGGATGGGGTTCAACATAGATAAATGCAGGGTGCTGCACCTTGGGAGAAGGAATCCTCAGCGTACATACAGGTTGGGGAGTTCCCCTCTTGAAAGCACAGAGGCAGAAAAGGATCTTGGAGTTATTATTGACTCCAAGATGAACATGAGCTGCCAACACCAGACTGCAGCCAGCAAGGCCAGCCATACCTTGTCATGCATCCAAAGATGCATCTCAAGCTGGTCCGGAGAGGTGATACTCTCCCTCTATGCGACTTTGGTCAGGCCACAGTTGGAGTACTGTGTCCAGTATTGGGCACCACACTTCAAAAAGGATGTGGCCAACCTGGAGAGGGTTCAGAGGAGGGCCACTGACTTGGTGAGAGGGCAGCAGGACAGGCCCTATGAAGAGAAACTGAGGGACCTGAACATATTCAGTCTCAGAAAGAGGAGGCTGAGGGAGGACCTGGTGGCTGTCTACAAACTCATTGGGGAGATCATCAGCAAATAGGAAGAACCCTATTATCCCCAGCACCACCTGGGGTGATGAGGAATAATGGTAATAAGCTGAGGGAGAACAGGTTTAGGTTAGAGATCAGAAGGCAATATTTTACAGTTAGGGTGGCCAGAATCTGGAACCAACTTCCTAGGGAAGTGGTCCTCGCCCCTA
Organism: Caiman crocodilus; assembly: GCA_030014935.1. Lineage (NCBI taxonomy): Eukaryota > Metazoa > Chordata > Crocodylia > Alligatoridae > Caiman > Caiman crocodilus. The sequence continues at coordinate 199,145,564 of JAGPOW010000261.1, forward strand.
CCTTGGGCAAATTCAAAAAGAGGTTAGATGATCACCTGTTTGGGGTCTTGTGAACCCAGCATTCATTCCTGCCTGTGGCAGGGTGGCAGGCTAGATGATCTTTTAGGTCCCTCCTGACCCTAGCTACTATGAAACTATAAGTATACATCACTTCATGAATAGGAAAGTTGAACAGAGTGGCACATAAAGTAGCCATATATTTTAAAACATAATCATGAAGGAACATTAACTAGGAAACAGAATATGTAAGTTATCAGCAACAACATTTCTACCCCTGACAATTTACAAATTTACATGTTAGTATACAGTGCTGGTCATTAAATTCTTTAAAATTGCTACTTGCAAGTACTGTAATTAAGTATTGAACTATTACCACAGTATTCTCCCTCCTCTACGTGGAGGGAATACTGTGTGCAATGTTAATTACATATGAATGGCAATTGAAAAATTTCACAGAGGTGCAGCCCCTGCAATCTGAGATGCATAACCTAACCCACAGAAAATTAAAATTTATCAATGAAAAAATACACACTTTTAAAACAATTTTTTCCTATCCTGATAAAAAAATAATGCAGATGTTTGTTATTTATTTGTATTATGGTAGCATCTAGATGCCTCAACCAAGTTCAGAACATGTTATGCTATTCACAGTAATCACGTGTAGCAGAAAACATACCATCCTAGGAATTTGTAGTTTAAATACAAGGGGAGAAGAAAAGGACTTGTCATCACAGCTGGGGATCTTCAGTAAAGCCCAACTAGATGAATTGTCCAAGGTTTTATGGGAAGTTCATAACCAAGTTATAAGTGAAGCTAAACATAAGATAAGTACCTCTAGGGCTAAGTACAGACAGTCAAAACGCCTGAGACTGAATCAATTTAATCTTTGCAGATTAGTCCAAACTGCATAGATTGAACTGAGAACATTCACTTTTTATTACAGAAATGTAGCCACAAACCTGAAGTGGCCCAGGCCAGAAGCCAGGAGGCACTAGAGCTCATCTCCCTGCTCAGCTGGAGCAGACAGCTTGGGCCAAGGCTAGCCAACCCACTCTGCACAGACAGGTTTGCGGTGAGGTGCTGAGCATCCTGGGATGCTAAGGGACTGAGTTAGCTTGAATCAGGAGGGAGATCTGGGACAGAAGTTCAATAAACTGATTTAACTTAAATCAGTTAAGTCTGATACTGTATCTATCCAGGTGCATCTTAAACTGGTATCAGCCATTTTGAAAGTGGCTTAAGTGCACTGAACTTCTGTTGTGTTTCAGATTTGAACTGGTTTCCGATCACTTGTACTGCATTATGTGTAATTTCTATCCCTAGAAATCCTACAGATGAAGAAAGAGTTTTCTGCTCATTTATTTCCATGCATTTTGTCCTGTTCATTTTTTTTTAAATAGAAGTTTTGTTTTGTGTTGCTTTTTCAAAAGGAACAAGATGCAAAGGTTGGTAATTATGAGATGTGAGGGGATGAATACACAGACAAAGACTGCAGGAGTTTTTCTTGCTAGACCATTTTTCTGCTTGTTAGGTTAGTTTTAGATAAGGCTTCGTACTTTTAGATTATTCAGAGAGGTCATGTGACTGTTCTTACATCAATGTGTTTGTGTGTTTACATTCATCTTTCAGTTCATAAAAAATAAACAGCACTAGTCATCTACAGATCTCTTAATACTTCGTATAAGTGTGTAAGCACAAGACTGGAAGGAGCTTCCTGGATCATCGAACCTCATGGCCAACCTCAGCCATGGGGTTGGCACCAGTCAGGAGAAGCCACTGATGCTAGAAAAGGTGGTAGCTGACCCTCTTGTCTCCTTTTTTGCTGCAGAAATTCAGTTTTTAAAAACCACTGCTCAACACATGTTTCAGCCTCAGCTGCTGGGTTAAGCTTGTCCTGTTTTTCTCTGCCAGCCACTACCCCCACTCTGTGTGCTGCCACTGCCCAGTTACTGTGTACAAGCAGAAGCGAGTAGGGTGTTGCCAATGCCCTGCCTCTGCAATTGCAGGGAAGCAGATGGATAATATATTCTGAAAAGATGCTAGAAAAAGAAACATCTCGCACGCTGACTGACCTACAGAAAAATTCCTTTCTGATCCCAAATTTGGCAATTTGTGTAACCCCGAGCCAAAGATAAGACCCTTTAGCCAGGAACCTCTGGGTTTTCTAGTACCACTGCACTCCAATAAAAACAAAAAAACAACAACACCACCACAAACCTCCCACCCAGAAAAATAGCTTTAGCTAGGGCCTGTGATCCCAATGCTTTGAAAGAAGATATTCCCACAAAAAGCCACACATATATGCTCCTAAACCCAGTAACATTCATGAAAGGAAAAAAAAATCCTTCTTAGCCACAGATGGAAACTAACAAAGCCCAGAGACATGAGAATATTAAATGCCTTCCACACATTTTTGCAGGAATGCTTGCACACATATTCACCGGTGCTGTGAACTGCATTGGGAATGCAATCTAAGCAAGTTAGATGGGAGGAGGAGGATAGGTAGGATTTCAGGGCAGGGGACTGGTGGGTCAGCAGGAAGGGGGAGGTTTGTCTGTGCAGGGATAAGGGGAGGGTCAGAGGGGTAAAAATAGTCTGGTTGCAGTGAGGAGGATAGGAAAGCACAGCCCCAGTGTTGGGGTGAGCAGCTGGGCTTTTCCAAACCCAGGGCTGCATCCCAACTGTGCATGGTTAGCCTGATCCACACAAAGCATCTCCTCAGGTGAACTAATATCAGAATGGTTATTTTTTGCACAATCTAAACTCTCCAAGTGCATGTACAGGTCAGCACTTAGATCGACCTAATCCCGGTTAGGTCGATCTAAGTGTAAAATCTGCATGTACCCCATATTTATCTGCAGCTAATTTATAGCTATTTGACCTTGTGCTGTTGAGGTTTTCTTATGCTAAAAGGGAAAAAAAAACACCTCTTCACTTTCCCTAATATTTACCCCATGTATGTCCAGGGAAAGAGTAATTGCATCTCCTCTCCACCTCCATTTTGCTAAACTAAACAAGCCAAGCTCCTTTAATTGTCTTTTATAAGAAAAAGGTTTCCATTCCATTAGCCATCTTTGAATTTATGCCAGTATGTTTTATTTGAACACAGGTGATCAGAACTTCACAGAATAAATAAGCTAAATGGAATCATACCAATGCTTGTATAAAAGTATTTGTATCACCTTGCCTGCAAGTCCTCACCAAATACACAAAAAGATTGCCTTGGCCTTTATCATAGCTTTGATTATCTAGACTCTAGAGCAATGGTGCTCAATATCTTTCCCTGGCCAGCAAGATGGGCAGTACCCCATCCATCCATAGTCCGCATCCCACTGGTGATCCTAATCCAGCACTGGGGCTAGTGCAGTAGGCACCATCCAGCCATATGAGGGAGGGTGTGGGGCAGCCCTACCACAACCTGGCCCCTCAGGCTTGGTCCTAGGAAGGAAAGGGGGCATGGCTTGGCCCCACAGGGAAAAGGGGGAGTGGCTTAACCCCAGAGAAGCGGAAAGAAGGTATGAAAAAGGGATGTGGCTTGGCTCCCAACCTGAACTCTATAGAAGTGATGGGAACATGGCCCAGTCCCAATCCAGGAAATGGGTATGGCCTGGCTGCAACCAGCAGCATGGGGCTTGGGAATTTGATGGGAAGAGGGTGACTATCTCAATGGCCACTGCTCCTGCCTGTCAAATTTCCCACACTATGGAGAGACTTGAGGGCAAGATGCGATGGCTTTATGAGCCATATCTGGCCCATGGGCCAGAGGTTGGGCAACCCCGATCTAGATCTTCCTATGCAATAATATGTTTTCCTTCCATATTGGCAAGACCTGCTAATGCTGATATTCCCTATATTGAAATTTATATTAAAAATAAATAGAGAACTACTGTCTATAGGGCTAACGACTAAAGCTAAAATTTTAAGTTTTGGGTTTTTTTAAATAGCGTATCCTGGGATGGCATCTCTTATATCTTAAACACTAAATGATAAAAATCTTGGCACAATTATAAAGATAAAGATAAAAATATTTTCTTAGTCCACAAAAGTATTGTAGAAATATTAATTGATCTGAAATATTTCAATTAATATGAAAATATTCCCAGTAAATTTATCAATGAAAAATTAATCCATAAAGAAACACAGCATTTTTTTTTTCAATAAACATTTCATCTCACTTTATAAAATAGTAGAATATTTACAAGATTATACTGGAAGAAACAGCACTGGTGAAAGCTGCGGTTTGTAATTGCAAAGTTAATTATCTTTCCCTAAACCATCAGTTGTCACTTAGATAGACCAGATTCTAGCAGACTCTCGAGGGACTGACTTTATTTCATTCCTAATGGCTTGGGACCCACCATTTTGCTGTCTCTGAACATTTGGTCACTGAATGCACCATTTATGGAGTATTGTTTAATTAAGGACAAATTAAGAGAACTGTGCACAGAATTTAATTTCATATACTGTGTAAATTCTTTTAAAGAGGGTACTAACTATAGGCATTATAACTTTTCATTATCCATTGCTTCTACAAGGTATTGACAATTTATTGTTTGCAACAGTTAAAGAGTTTTGTTTACTCTTTGGGGAATCCTGCTGGCATTGCAGTTTTTGCGCCTTATGATTCCCTTAACCCCTGATGTGCTACACATCAGAATTGCCCTAGGACAAATCTTTAAAAAACAAGTACTGTAATTTTATCAATAGAACAAACAGCACATATTTATAAGGTTGCAGGATGAGGGGCATTACACCTCATTTCGTGGGCAAAGGATTTTATCTGGGATGCATATAAATAAAGCTGTGCAGAAGGCAGCACTCCTTCATTAAGCCACCTTGTGGAGAAGCTTGCAGTTGGTGGGCAAGAACCTCGATACCTGGATCCTTTCATCCACCCCTTGCAAGAGCTAGTTTGGCCATTAGGCATAAATTGCTTCTATGAAGCAGTTTCCCCAGCCATTTCAGGGATGGGAATGTTCTTGTTTTCCCTTCCAATTAAATGCCAAAGCTAAAGTAGACTGGGTAATACAGTATAATGTCTAAGATTTCAAATATGCAAGTGTCAGAAAATTCAAAAAATATAGTTCCCACAGCAACTGGAATTATATTTTGTGTTGTTTCTACATGAAAGGATAGGTGCAATCTGATAATTACAATTAAAAGTTTACAGCATTTTAAACTGATTTTGTATAGTTGTATCCATACACACACACACACACAAGGATACAAAATCAGTTGTGGTTACACAAGAGTATCCAGAAGTACAGCATTCTATCTTTCTCTCAGTTGCTACTTTTATGTATGCTTTGAAATTGTGAGACTAGTAAAAAAAAAAAATTATATTTATTTACTTACTATTCTCACAATTCAAAGCATACATAAAAGTAGCAGCTGAAACAAAGATAAAATGCTGTACACTCCTGGATACTGTTGTATAACTACAATTTTGTACATTTCTGAACAGAGGTATCCAAGGGCTAAACAGAACACAGCTTATGCTTAAGCAATATACTTCCCCAAATCCTAACAAAACACTTTGGAGTTCAAATTTCCAAAACGGCTTTCTTCCAGAGAGTGTTACTGCTCTGCTTCACAAACGTACACTTCCACGCGTATGGCTACTTAACCTTCTTGCCCAAATGAATGACTAGATCCAAAATGGTTTTCTTTGGTTTTGTTTTTTTTACTTCATGTCCACACTCTTTTTGTTATCACTTATGTATGAATATTTGAATAATGAAATGAATAGGAGGAACATTTGCCAAAATAGTGACTGCTAATTCTAACCAATAACTAGGGTGAGGTGAGCACAGCATCAGCCCCAGGTGCCAACTTAAAGGGAGTTCCAGGACGGTGGTCCACAACAGTGGCAGCCACAGCTCAAATGTAGAGTGCCCAGCACAGAAGAAATGGTTCATCAGACCTCTGCAGCCCCTGCCCCAGCAGTACCTCTGAAACAGTTTGTTATGTCTTGGATTCCAGCATTGCCTTTTCACAGAAATCATGTTTCAATTTTGTATTTGTACTAGAAATGCAGTTCTAAGAGCTCTGCTTACGCAGCTAAGGGGCAGACATTCCACATTACCTGTACAGCCATGCTAACCAGCTCAGCTTTCACATTTTGAATCTCGCAACTGCTTTCGAACAAGCTAGAGACCAAGAATAATTTATATGAACAGTTCCAAATTATTAACCTAGCTTTAATTAAGTTTGCGCCGTGCCTGGACTGTCATCGAGTCACAGTTCTCAAAAAAGTAGGCTTCTATTTGTTATGCAAAAGGACCAACAAACAAATAAACTGTGAAATATCAGTGAAACTATCTACCTATGATACAAACAGCTTGTTTGTCCCCTGAAAAGAGCAACTAAATTTGAATGTATTCACTGTCTACATAAATTAACTCAAATGGCAACTAATTACTGATCTGTATAGGAAAACTACACAGGTAAAACCCCAAGATGTTAAATTACACTGATGCAGTCAAATACTGTATTTACTTGACTCTAAGATGAGGATATTTTCTCCATTTAACACAGGGAACTAAGCCCTTCATCTTGGATTCACATAGAAGTCGGGGGGGGGGGCAGGGAGAGGCAACCCCAAATCTGGTGCCAACCCAGGGTCAGAGTCAAAACTGCAGCAAATACCTTCCCCCTCAGCCTCTGTGCCTGCCACTGCTGCTTGTACACCCTCATCTCCACTTACCCTTTGTAGCTCCACCTCCAGCCGCACTCTGGCCTGGTGCATGGAGCAAACAGTCACTCTGACCCCAGCCCAGCCCAGCAGCTCTAGCCCTAGCCAGTTCCAGGGCCACAGTCAGAGCTGCCACCACTGTGACCTAGGGTGACCACCTTTTCCAAATTGGAAGGCAAACACCTCTCTCCCTGCTCCACTCCCCGCCCTCCCCCTACCACAGGGCACAGCCAAAGCAGAGCCCGTGGGGAGTGGAGGCAAATGTGGGGTGAATGCTACAGGCTCAGCTGTAGCACCCCACCCTGCTGTCCTGTCCCAGGGAGCCTCGTGCCAGCTGCACTACCATGGCTTGGCACCCCCTCCTGCCTAGCAGCAGCAAGGGGCACAACTCTGCACCATTGCTGCCAGGCAAAGCACCTGCTGCCTGCCAAGGTTGGCATGGGTGGCACGAGGCTTCCCAGGGCAGCACAGTAGAGTGGGAAGCCCCAAGCCTGCATCCTCCCCCACCCCATGCAGAAACCTGGGGAGCACAAGTCCCACCATGCTCCCCTCCTCAGAAATATGCACAATGGCAGGGAGCTGTCCCCCCCTCCTCCTTCCCTGCCCCATGGCCAAGCAACCCATGGCTTCCTCCTGCACTCCAGCCATACCCTGCAGCCACACATTCCTGCCCAGCTGGGCAGAACTCCCAGCCCCAGCCACGATTCTTGATCCACTCTCTCCTTTACCACGGGGGCCTCAATCTGTCTACACTCTCACCTAGGCTTATCTGCAGGCAGCAGGGGGAAGCTGCTCTTCACCACTGCCTGGGGCTGTATTCTTGGCCATGTGCATGTGTGCACAACCACACATGCACATGGCACCCTCGGTGTCCCATTCCCTGCAGCTCCTTGCAGGCTAGAGCTCTGTCAGCCTGCAAGAGGAAACCCACCATTTCCCATGCTTTTCCATGATGAATGGAAAACCTGAATCCCTGTATGATGCTGTGAATCTGGGATAAATGCTGTCCTGGAGTCATGCAGCCCATGACTGGTTGATGTTCCCATTTTGGGACTGTCCCACCCATTTAGGGATGGGTGGTCACCCTACTGGAACCACTGCTGTGTGGCCAAGCCAGGAGCAGAGCAACCATGTGCTCCATGCTCTAGGTCACAGCAGGGCTACAAGAGCCACAACCACAGCCTGAAGGGTAAGCAGAAATGGGGGGGGGGGCATGAAAGGGGTGGCAGCAAGGGAGCAGGTGCCAGGGAGGAAGGTAGCAGGAGAAAGCTACTCAACTTCCCCACTGCCTGTACCCCCAAACCCTCTGCCCCTCCAATGCCTGCCTCCTGTCTCTGCTTTCCCTGCTACAGCAGTAGTTGGGGGGCAGGAACAAAATCAAGACAAACCTCCAATACTTAGATTCTATACATGCAAAATTATAACAAGCTATAACAGCACCAAACAAACCTTGCTTCTCACAAATTCCCTGTACCATCATGGCTACACTTTCTTGTGGCACCCAAGGCCTGGTTTACAAAAGTAAACTCTACTGGTTTAGTTAAAAGATGGTTTTAAGCTAAATTAAGCTGATGTAGCTTTGTGCAATGACACTTATATGTATAAACAAGATTTAAATTGAAAGTGTTCAGAAACAAAGTTGCACCGATTGAAACACCACATCTTTTGTGTAAGTAGTGTAATCTTGTTTATAAGCCAGGTCATAGTGAAAAAATTAAGCTAAACTGAAATAGCCACTTTTAAACTGAAAAAGGGTGCCCAAGGAGATGTTACACCTTAATTTAATCAATTTCATTAAATCAGTGCAGGTCTGTGTGCAGATGAAGCCTTAATTACAAACCACTACACACTGGTTTAAATCTGGCATAAGTGTGTCCACACTGGGGTTATATTGGTTTAACTAAATTGTTTTAAAACTAATTTAAGATAAGCAGGTACAGTCTGTGTGTCTAGACTAGTGCAGACCAAGATGAACCTACTTGAACTATGCAAATAGTTTATTTTCAGCTTTGCTGCTCTCTTGGTGGGGAACACATGCATCCCCCCCAAACCACACCTTATTTCTTTCATGAGAATAAGAAGTTTCAGAGGCAATTATAAAATAAAATTAGAGCAAAGAATGAAGACCATCTTAACAACAACTATAGTATCACTGCTGTGACATTATAATGCTATAAGAATTATACAGCATCCAAAACCTGTCAAATGAGATTTAGGAATATAGTCCAGAAGTTATCCCCCATTGGGTAACTGTCCATAATCCTGATACAAACCCTGTAAACTGTACATGTGAGGTAGTCCATATGCTAAGGGTAGCACATCATTTCAGAGCTGTCAGTTTTAATTTCTGTTTTATTAATTTTCCCATAAGCCTACAGACATACATTTCAAAGGGCATAAATCAAGAAGATTGTATGCACACACAGAAACAATACAGCTATGGGTTACTCTGACATATTCTCACATGAAAAGCCCTTTCATGGTTTGAAAGGAATAAACGGGAAGGTTTTTTTAAAGTAAGTTTTGCACAAGCAAAGGAAAGAGTCAGGCATCTTGTAGAACTGGAGGTAAGAAAAGAGAAGATGTAAAATTGCAGAGAGACAAAGGACTCAAATGCAAGAGGAAAAACATATGTCTCTCATAGGTGGGAGCAGTGGAGAAATGTTCACCAGGATATAGATTGATATGAAGGAACCACACCGTGCCAAGGTTCTCAGATACACAGCTAAGTGAGGATGTTATCACAGAGCAGGGCTGTAGCAACCAGAGTTAATGTAGCTTTATGGCTGCAGAGACCACAGAGCAGCTCCTGCTGCTTAAAGGAGGACTGGATCCTTCACGCCACTGTAGGAATCCCCTATAATTTGGGGAATAAAGATTAAAGGTGGGAGAGAGAAAGAACGGACTCAAACCTTTACTGAAAGCACTGAACAATCAAACGGTCAGTAAGTGCAGGTCACTGCTGCCTGTAGTTTTTCAGAACAAAAGATTATCAGTCACTAAAGAGGATAAATATCAACAGTGTCCTGTTTTACAGTCTTAGGGCACCTATACAGATGACAGACCTCTGCTATGACACGTGCTAATTAGCACGCATTGGAGCAGACTTAATTGAGTATGCTGCAAGTTTGCTGGAGCATACTCCAGCAGCCTCCACATCAAGTGTATTCAGTATCCCCACATTTCAAAATGGTGGTGGGGCCTCTTTAACTAAAGCTTGCTCAATGAGCTGTAGTTAAAGCACCACCATGTTGAAGCACCGGATGCTGAATACACATGATACTACAGGGGTTTTAATTAGAGTGACTCTCAGAGCCGCTCTAATTAAAGTGCCCCCCCTTACCCAGGAATGTTCCATGAATATAATATGCGCACACACAATTGCAAATAAATGCATTATCAAATACAGTTACAGAAGGTAAAGGACACCCTTCTGTGAAAGTTAGCATTGACATGTAGCGCTAGGAAGTACTGGGCTACAGGAAGCAGTCACAGCTCTGAAGGGGGGTCTATGGGGACATATAGGCTAGATACAGACATTACATTTAGTATGCAGTAAATGTACATAAAGCGCTTTAAAGCCATAACAGAACAGAGGTTCACATCACTTAAAGCACTTTATAAATGGCGGATCCGACTCCAAATTAACCCTCAATGGATGTGGTAAGAGCCTAAGTGCTTTTGGTTAAAGCACTTTTTTGAATGGCTGTACTTATCCATAACGCTTCAGTGTAGGTTACATTCTGCCATCATCCCAGGGGGCCCCGCGCTGGATGGCCAGCTAGGCACAGACAGCGATTGTCTTCTCTGGGCGAGCACCAGCCCAGCCACACTCTGGGCTGTCACAGAGAGGAAACAGAAAAGGCTCTGTCTCCTCCCTGCAGAGCAGGTGTGGGCAGAGAAAAGAGAGCCTACTACCACGTGGATCCCACCACAAATTTCCAGACTTGCATTGGCCCCAGTTCCTGGCACAGCAAAAGCCAGGCTCAGCAGTCCCATGCTGCAGCTTCTGGCTGCTGTTGTCAGAAGGCTGGGTGGGGCAGGAGGGGGAAGGGAGGTCTCCTGCTGCAAGGGCCCTCCCACAGCTTGAGGACTGGGGTCTTGAGGGTGGGGAGGCAGGCCAGGTCCACACAGCAGAGGGAATCCCTTCCCTCCCCACCCTAGCCTCTTGACAGATGCAACCAAGAGCAAGAGCATGGGGCTGTCCAGTCCAGCTTTTCACTACACGGGGAACTGGGGCCAGGGGAAAGCGTCCCAACTGCTACAAGCCACCTCCTCCACAGCTAGCTGGATGGGATCTTGTGGAAGGAGTGGGCCAGGTCTGTGGTAGCAGGGCTCCCTTTCCCACCCCCCAGCTCCATTCCTCAGAATAGCCTAATGCAGCAGCTCTAGGTTGCAGCTGTCAAGAGGCTGTGGGGGGGAGGTGCCAGGAAGCTGTGGGAGAATATCTTTGCAGTGGGGGTTCTATTTCCTCCTTTCTGCGCCCCCCTTAGAGACTTTCAGCAGCAGTTATCTGGTGGGGTGCCAGGGCTGGGGAGAGGAGCTGTTTGGCAGCCTCCTAGGAGGCGCACAGAAGCACACCCCACCACCACCTACTAGCTTTGGCCAGTGCAAACAGAAACTGAGCCCCCTCCACACCAAACACTGAATGTCTGTTCCCTCCCATGCACAGGCACCCCCTGGCTCCGACTCTGCTCTCCCCAGGCACAGGGCCCCTGGCCTAGCTGTCCAAGCTAGGTTTCTGTCTTTCCTTCTCTCTCACTAGTCTTGGATCTCTTTCTTAGGTCTAAGCCCCTAAGGAGGGCTCTAAATGCTGACATGCCCCAGACACTCACCTGTGGGTTAGACCCTCAGGTACCCTGCTGTGTCTCCACTCACTTCCCTTTCAGCCACTCTCAAACCACTGGTTGAAACTGTAACCCAGGAGCAGACCTTCTGGCAAATGCAGCTAGACTCCCTCTGGGTCCAAACATGAACAGTGGCTACCTGTGTGCATAACAAGTCTTCCCCTTAGCCCAGATAAGAGACCCCTGTGGGGCATCCTCACTCTGTTTGCCTTCCTCAAGGCACCCCCAGAGCTAGCTAGCAGAGCTAGCATTCTCCTTGCTCTGGAGCTCTTGCCTCAGCAGCCTCCAGGGCTAGCCTGGCTCAGGGCCTGTGTTTATATAACTCCCTGGCCCTGTCCCCTGATGCTCACATGTTTCATTGAGCTGTTGTAGGCATTTCTTGAATCAGCTTGTTGGCTCAGCCACAACCTCAGGGGATATCTGTACACATATACAAATATGTGTATTTGAAAGTAATTCTGTATTGGGTTATATCCTACCCCTATAAAAATAGTTAAATAGCCATGTTTTAAGCAAACCCACAAGATTATGACCCATAAGTAGAGGAATGCTTAGTCTACACATCTTAAATGAGCCTTTCATATGGATTAGGTGTTGAGCTATTAGGCCCTGTGGATAAAAGTAGAACTTTAGACACCAGTGGAATTTTAAACACAGGAAAGTTAGGCACTTACAATTTTAGATACTCCCCAAATTATGTAGCACCTGAGCAGAAATTTTGAGGATTTCAACCTTGGGCTGGAAGTTTAGTAGGATTTAGAAGCAAAATTTGTTTTGTGCCTATAATATACTCTGCTTCATATACCCCGAATACTCTGTTTCATTTTTCCAATACCAAAGTTAAAAAATCATGCAAAGTTCCTTGAAACTGAATTGTGGAACTGAAACCTTAACAACAAATAAAAAAAGTGAAAAGACTCAATATTATTTCAACTGCATTCAGTATCCAAAAAAACATAAAAATGCAACATTATGAAAAGAAAAGCAAAAAAAAAAAAAGATGCAAAAATTGAGCATAAAAACACATTTTCCTGTTTTGACTTTTGCTATAAAAAAATTAGAATGACATGGGAGGCAGCACTTTCCTGTCAAAATTTTAGTTGTCAAAGAAATCTCATGTTTGGAAAGAATTTTGCTCCCTAAAAATTCTTAATTAGCCCTAGAATCAGGTTTTGATAGCAGTCTGGAGTCTGGTTTAGATAGCAGTGGGGAATCCAGGAATGATCTTTGTACATTTTGTTTGCCCTGCCATAGTTATGCCATTGGGTCTCATTTTGGAGATAAGGACCTAGCTGCAAAGACATGTTTAAAGAATCAGGGCCCACGAATTCATCAAATTTAGAAGATCCAGCTATATCATTTTCTATACAAGACTTTTAATTTAAAATATTTTGGCAATATGAAAATTAAACATCTGTTTATGTGTAATCCTTTTCAATAACATTATCCTACCCTTACCTCCACAGAGCATTTCTGATGTGAATCACTGAAACAGCTTAATGGTAGAATCAATCCCACTTTTAGATATCAGTCAATTCAACAGAGCTAATTAGATTACATCTAAAATAAGACTGGTTCAAAAGTTTGCTAGCACCAGGCATTCAATTAACACAGATGTTTACATTTAAATTAATGCTGTATGAATGGTACAATATGTATAGCACACTGTAAAATAAATACGTTGTGACGGGGCCTTCCCAGAGGCTAGGTCATGAATTAGCCCACCTACTACGTAGAGCAGTCCTCCCAGACTAGCCTGCCATGACTTGAAGGTTATTATGATATATCAAGTGGGAGACTGCCTATTCACTACCCCAATGCCAGGACGCACTATCCACAGCTCTGTACCACCTCTAAATCATTGCCTATGCTTCACAGATGGCGTCTAGAATATTATAATTGCTTCCTGGCTTCAGGCTAGGCCAGACTCAGTCCATTGTTGGGCCTCTTCCATGCTCATACTCACTTTGCCCCCTTCTCACAGAGGCATCTTGCACTCTACCCCTCACTGGACCACATACAGCCTGCCCTGCTCCCCTGAGAGACCTTTTGGCCATCAGGCTTGACTACTAACTCTCTAGCACAGCACACGCAACACCTTCAGTTCACTTGTGCTCCCCTAGTCTCTGTGGCATCACCTTACACCAAACAGTGGGCCGATTCTGTCCCTACCCTTCACCAGGCAACTTGCTCCTGTTCCAACTCATGGGGTTGGCCCATGTACTGCCCTTCAAACCACCCTTGCAACTTTACTCAATACACCCCTGGTGCAGCCTTTCAGGCTCAGTAGCCCTACCTACTCTGCACCCCACAAACTTGGTCCTTCAGGTACCTCTCATTACACCTAACTCTGAGCAGGCCCCCATATCAGTGCTGCCTCCCTCTGAAGCCTCCAGAGTCTCATGCCCTTACAGGGCTCAGGTGCCTTTCCAGGTGTGCCTGGCCCATCTCACTCTCTCCCCTACTCATAATACCCGCTGGTGTGTGAGGCTGTTGTTAAGATGCCCCTACCCACCATTTGCCGGACATGTAACTATCCTAACATTTCTTGGGGACTCCCTCACCACAAGGAGTCCCACCTTGCCACCCTTCCCCAGGCAGGGTGCAGTTTCAGGTCATGCCCAGGACCAGGCCTCCCCACAGCTCCTGCCCTTACCTCCAAGATGTTCCAGGAGCAGTAGCTCAGCCAGCAGATGTTATTGCCTTGGCTGCTGGCAGCAAATTGCTGCCTCTAACTGGCTTGCCTAAGTTTGAAAATGGCCACCTTAATCAAGCACCTGCCAGTTGCCTGCCTCCAGCTCTTGTATATATAAATATGTAAATATGTATAGATGAATGTGTTACAATGAACATGGGTCTTGATACTTTACTAAAAATAATTCAAATTAAATCTCTCCATTTTCTTCAAGAGCAGCTCACAGTCCATTGTCTGTTATTGAGGGTTACCTGACTTTCATTATTTCTCTGATAATTTTTCTACAAATATTAAATGTCCATTGATCTGGGGTGAGAGAGGGAGGAAGAGAGAGATAGCTTAATCTCTCTCTCTTCCCAGATGAGTAACATGATTATGTTGCTCATCTGGGAAGACAGAGATAGTAACATGATCGTGTTATTCATCTGGGAAGGTAGAGACTTATATACATATATACACACACATTTCCTTTAGATCAGGGATTTGAATCCAGATCTCCTTTTTATATATGTATATGCATATGTAATATATTTAAAATTCAAACCTATATTATATTTTAAAATGTTGTAGAGGATATACCTAAGGGGAACCAGCCTAATGAATGGAAGTGATATAAACCCACCTGTTACATGGTGGCGCAGCAACTTCCTGGCATGCGAGGTGAGGGTTCCAGAACCCTCAGGATGAAAAGAGATTTAAGCTTCAATTTCCTCAGTTAAATGTTCTCACTAGGACACTACCATCTAACTCCCTTATTTTGTGAAAACAGCTGGCCCCAGATACTTACCTTCAAGATAGGATCCATGGCTGAGAAACCCAAATAGATGATGGTGCCTCCCTTCTGTTCAAAGAACTGTCTCTCTCTAATAGTGTTAAGACATATAAGCCTTGTCCATGCTTTGGCACTTCCCACCAATTACCTCAGCAGCCTGTCTTCTCAATGAGCAGGAATTGAAAGAGTACCATTTATAGGTGCCAAAAGTTTCTGTAAATATCATACAGGGATCTTACTATGCTGTGTAGATTCTACCACGTGTCAGGATATCCAAATGTTCAACATCACAGCGCGCTTTGGAGCTTCTAGTCTTAAATCATGTTTTTTCCAGTTTGTGTTTGTCAGAAGTAGAGATTACATAGAAACTTCTTCATCCATGTTCCAACAACAACTACAACCAAAAAGTACTGCAGATGGGCTCAAGGCAAAACACAAACATTTTTACTATTTCCACTTGCAAAAGAAAGAGATGCAACTGATTTGGAAGTCCTGGCAGCTCTCAAACATTTCCAGTGTAGCCCATTGCATCATGATGGTATCATGAAGACTTAGCATCATATGGACCCAGCTATTCAGACTGTTACAGTTCAATAATTATTTAATTAGGTTGCCACATTTTTCATATGAAGCAGCACTAAATAAAGGGACTTGGAGATTTTTGCCAGCACAGACATTCAGATAAACTTGAATAGAACTTAATGGGATAAAAACCTCATAGATATGAGAATGTTTTTCAGTGATAGTTATACTATCAGATCTATGCTACAGTACCATTGCAGTTATCCTGGTGATTTATACATGCGTAGTTATACCAGCACTAACTCCGCTCTCCCCTGCCTCCATCACATGCAATCTTTTATCACATATAAGAAAAGGATTTTCTTGAGGTTAGCTCAAGCTTATTCCTATAGGCTGAACTGAAAAAGGCACTCTTACACTGGAATAAGGAATTATACATGGACCTTAGACTGATAAGTTTATAAAAACTACATTTTAGATTCTACTAAAACAACTCCTATGCTTTAGTTTGTAACAATTCTTGTAATGGAAAGCTTCAGCCAATCCAAATAGAGGGGTTGCTCCAAGCTACCCCTACAATTAGCCCACTCATCATGGTAGATTATTTCCATGAGATGCTGCCCCATGCAGGTTCATTTCCATAATGTTTATTTTTTACTTCCCATGTTCAGAGTTTTCATTATATTTTTCTTCTCATATTTGGTTGTTGGAATGATCAATTTTAGGTAGTTCTAGGGAACTCAACAAATTACTTGTATGCACAGATATTTGCTAGACCGGAGTCAAATATGATCTCCCTCCAAAATAAATAGAGACTACTATTAATGCACTGTATATGCAACAACAATCTTTTCCATAACAAACTATAAATATCCTCAATGCTTCATAGATATTTGTAAAGCATTTAACATTAACATTAGTATGCACTAAAGTTTGCCAGACATATTAATATATATGTCTCTATTCATAAGTGCAAATTCTTTTTAATTAAAAAAGGGAACTGCTGGGTTGATCTTTCTGCTTTAAAATCTCTCTCTGCAGCATTTGCAATCCAACTCTGTGTATCTGAACAGAAAGAAAAATACCACAAAGCATACCTGCCTAAAAACAGAGCAGTCTAGTTTCAGAGCCAAACCATTCTACTCCGTTTAAAGTAAACAAACAATGTGAATGGTAAAAATAAAGTGTTTTTATTTTTATTCTAAAAATAAAAGCCACAAACTGTTCCTAGTGCTATTGGTAACTGAGATAAGGAGTTAAAAAGAGAAGAAAAAGGAGTGATTTTTCAATTGATAGTGTCCCTTTAATGGAAGAAATGCAAACTGTAAAACATGCTTTAAAAGAACTGGAGGTTGATTTTTTTTTTTAAATACAACAAAAACAACATTTTACCTGACTGCGTTCTCACCCACAAACCATGGGAATGCTTCCCTACAGCTTGGCAGGTGTAACTTGGAAATAATTGCAGCAGAGGGAGGGGGCCATCACAGACACGTAATTCTCTCAGAGAAACCTTAGGCCTTTTTTTCCTCCCTGTATAAGCCTGTATGATAATTAGCCTGATTCCACCTGTCTACATTAGTAATTCTTACTCCCTGTGGTTAATTGTTGCTGTCCTATGTTAGTATAGGTTCTGTACCAGTCACCAGGAAAAAAGACAGAATCTGCAACACTGGAAACTAAAGCTGGATTCACTAGATTTTCAGCATTTTGCTTTAAGGTGTCCATTATCTAAGAGACAAACCTGCATACTTTCATCTTCAGTTCATTGGGTTGATCCCACTGGGAAATGTTATACAATTCAAAAACTACTCCTTCCCAGGAAAAAAATATACTAGGTAATTGTAATCTAGAAGGAAGACATCTGGAAGTTTTATTTTCACGTTCTAAACCTCTTGTCTTAACAATATCGGATCATAGGAAAGTAGGGCTGAAAGAGACCTCGCACGGTCATCTAGTCCAGCCACCTGCTCAAAGAAGGTTCATCCTTGACAAGACCATCCCAGCCAAGTGTCTGTCTTGAAAACTTCCAAGGATGGAGATTCTGCAATGTCTCTAAGTAGCCTGTTCCAATTCTTGACCACCCTCAGTGACAAGAAGTTCTTCCTAATCTCTAACTTAAATTTCTCCTCCTGCATCTTGAGGCCATTGCTCCTAGTCCTGCCACATACAGTCACAGAGAAAAGCCCATCTCAGTCATCTTTGTGACTGTCTTTCAAGACTGAAGTCTGTTATCAGAACTCCCTCTCAGTCTTCTTTCTCCAGACTAAATTACTGTACTTCTTTCAGTCTTCCCTCCTAAGTCTGACTTCCCAGACACCTAAACATTTTTTGTGCTCCACACTGGATTCTTTCCAATCTGTCCACATCCTTTTTGAAGTATGGGTCCCAAACTGGGCACAATACTCCAGATGAGGCCTCACCAGTGCTGAATAGAGCAAAAGAATCAGTTCACTTGATTTGCAAATGACACCCCTGTTAATTCAACCCAGTATACCTGTTGGCTTGTTTAGCAATAAGAGCACACTGTTCACTTATATTCAGTTTATGTCCTACAGAAACACCCAGGTCCCTTTATTCAATACTGCAGCCTGCTCGGCCATTCCCCAGTTTCTACATGTGCATGCAATTATTCTGTCCCGAGTGCAGGACTTGGCACTTGTTCTTGCTGAATCTCATGTGATAATCTCCTGGACACATACCTAGTCAATCTATGCACTGAGGGGAGGTCTTCCTGCCCCCACAAGTCTTTCACCTCCAGACTGCAGAATTGGCAACCTGTGCAAATGATGAAAATTAGCCTCTAATTTTAATATCTGCTTAGTCAAAGATGATGAATGAAGCTGAATCTCAGAAGCAGATACTATAAGTCCATTACCATTTGCAAACTAAGTATTTAATTCAACAAAGGCATTTAAGCAGGTACTTAACCATGGAACTATTTATGTACACAAAGTGAGGTATGAACAGCTAAGAATATTAGTTGAATTAGTGTGTGGGCACATATGGGCATTAATCAAACAATAAAGGTCAAATGTTCAACCGAGTCTACGAGCCTATCACACTGGCATTGTTAAGGCACACCCAGTTCTGTAGCCAAGGGCATACAAGGTAGTGGCACACCATGCACTCTTTTATAACTACTCATTTATTAGCAGCAGCATGTGATCAGTCTATGCAGTATATAAATAGTTTAATCCAAGACACAATAATGAGCTTCTAAGTATTATCAAGGCTATTAAACCTGAAGTAGGTCATTGATGACCAATTTCCAAGGGCTAAACAGTGCAGCTCTATTTTAGTTTTATGTAAAAATCAATGAAAATACATGAATCATTGGAGACTATGCTAGAGCCTACCAAAGTCAGTGTGTAATTAGCAACCAACTGATCCAAATACTCAGTACCACCACTAACCAGCAAAATACATGGGCATGGGGAGGGAAAGGAAGTCAACATTTTTGTACTTCACAGTTAATTTCAGTTGCTCTATCAGTGTTTGAAACAATACCAGGGATTTGCAGTTTGGAACTCCAATTGAAGTTTCCATCAGCACTTTCATCTATACTGTTGCCTGAGAGACTCACCTGAACTGTACATAAGGAGGAGCCTGTAAAAAGAAAAGGACATACAAGAAAATGCAAATCTACTCAAGAGATTTCTTTCTTTCACTAGCCAGATGAAAGATGAACACTGAGTAACTGCACTTCTATCCTCAGTAGATAAGCATTTCCTCAGATGTTTTGATTAAGCGACTATTCCTGGGGTTAGGACAAATAGCATCTCAGTGGAACCAAAACTAGCAGAGGGGGACTTGTGACGGTAGATAGAAAGTGTCAACTTCAACACATCATCCAGTAGGTACAATTAAGTTAACAGGTAGAGGGTGTATACATTTAATATTCAATTGTTTATAGTAGGGGTGTCAAATTAATTCAGCACCACAGGCCAAATGAGAGTCGCTGAGCCAGTCTGTGGGGCAGATTGGGACCACAAATAAGAGACAGCACACGAGGCCAGTCCGGCAGAGTTCCACATGCAGTGCACGCTCTGTGCTGGCCCCATGTCTTGTATAGTGTGTGCATCTGATCCAGGACTGTGTTCAGCAAGCATTGGCCCCACTCCATAGCTGGACCCAGTGCCATGGGATGGCTCAGGGTTTGTGTGCTGGTTCCAGAGTTAGTCTGGATTGGTCCCCAGGCTATCCATGCGTGCTGGAACCAAGATACAGAGGCGATCCAACCAGGAGCTGCACACAGTGCACATGCTGTGCTGACCCTCTGTGATGTATGTAGAGTGAACCAAGTGACCCCTAGAGAAGTGACCCCTACAAGAGTGAGCTAGTCATGCACTCTGCTTTTGGCAGAGGGGACTGGCATGGTTATACAGGCAACGTGGGGTGCCCCACTACATCAGCCCTCCATGCTGGTTTTGGCATGGTCCCATCCTGACTGGCTCTAGAGCCAGTGAGGTGCAGACATTGCATTGCATGGGGTCAATCCATGCCCTGGATTGACCCTCTGCACTGCATGCAATGCCCACAGTGCTGGGTCCAGCCTGCATGCCAGGCCAGCTCTTCACACCACATTTAGTGTGAAGGGTCAATCTAAGGTCATGGGCCATGAATCCATGGCTGAATCTGGCCATATGTTTGACACCCCTGGTTTACTGGAACATTCAGCTATGGCTTGCAGCTGGTGGTCCAATGTGTGTAAGAGACCAAAGGGCCAGTTCCCAATAGCAAGCCAATCCTAGGATTTCATTTGTGGACCTCATGAATATGGGAGAAAGGGAACCCTAAGGACTTCACACAATAAGCTTTTGCTTTCAGGGACTCTCTGTCTTCCCCACTGCAGATAGGAGGTGAATGCCTTGAGCTGAATGCTTTGTGCACACTGAAGAACATAGACCCCAAACTAAGTGTTATATAGTAAAAGACTTGTATCCCCCAAACTGGACCAAATTAAAAAATGTCCAGTACATTAGCTTATTTAAGCTACAATCTGCAAATCAAAATCCATCCTTGAATCTGTCTTCAGTCACCTGGTGATTCCTGAAATTTTTATCAGCCCTGATAAATACTACGCCAAGTACTCAGCCCAGCATTGTATCTTTTTTATCCAAGGGCCTCTTTGCAGTACAGCTTTCAAAGCATTTTGCCAAAGTTACATAGCTTAAAAGAAATAGAGTATTTTACTTAACTAACTACAACTGTGTAAACAAAACCTGTTTCAACATAACAAGGAAGAAAAGCGGGGTGTCCACTAGGGATTCATATTTGATTCGGATTTGGATTTGGCCCATATTGGGGACAACAATTCAATTCATTGATTCGTATCACTGTCCCCAGTTTGATTCGGCTGAATCTGAAGATTCGATACTGATTCGGATAATCAGAAATTCAGCCCAGACACAGCTTTAAATGTTTTTTCTGTATACCTTAAGGTACCAGGCACAGCTCGTGAACACTGTGATGCTGGGGCTGATGAAGCATCCCACAGGAGCACAGGGGGGGCCTACACAAGCTCGATGGCAAACCTGGAAGCAGACTGGAAATACTTCTGGTCCACTTCCAGGTCTGCCAGGGAGTATGCGCGCCCCCCCGCCCTGCACCCTCCCCCACTTGGCAAATGGTAACAAGGAGACCCTGGGTGCCCCTTCAGGCCCAAGAAGTACCAGTCACCAAGCCAGGGTGGGTGCTGATCCCCCAGCGCTCCCCGGTGGACCCAGAAGTGAACCAGAAGTACTTTTGGTCCACTTCTGAGTCCTCCATCAAGCACGCTGGGGAGCCCCCCCACACTGCTGTGGGATGCTCCATCCACTCAGCATCTCAGCATTCATGAGCTGAGATAGAAAAAACATTTAAAGCTGTGTCTATGTTCAAATCACAAATCGATTCAGAGTGATCAAAGGGTATCCTGATTTGATTCAGAGATTTGGCCACCAAATTGGGCCAAACCGCCACCAAATCAAATCAGGGACTGAAGTTTCACACATCCCTAGTGTCCACACTCAGAGATAGTTGCATAATGGTGCTACTGAATGTTAATGATCAAGTCACAGTAAGACAACAGTAAAGGCATGTGGAGGGGATATTTTCCAGTTAGAAATTTTACATGAAAGAAATAAACTGGAGTTTGCATTTTAACCGTTGTTTATGGATTCTGCTGCCTGGTCAGAATAGGAAAGAATATAGTCAATTATCAGGTGTTATCTTATCCTGAGAACTGGCAGAGATTTACAAGAAAACTATTTTTGATAGATAAATTTATCATGGAAATATTTTCTTTAGTTTAACATTTTCTAATTTTAGGAACATTTATGGCAAATGAAAAACTAAAATTTCTTTTGAATGTTTTTATTTAACATACTTCCCATTTTTTCTATAGGCTCTAATTATCTATCCCATGCCTTAATGAATTATGAAGTGGATTTGAACAGAATTCTACAGAACAAACATGGATGCTTAGATTGCTGAACAGTGTAACTAAGAGAATTATGTATTTGAAATTATTAAACACTTGTATACAATTCAATTGAAAAATATCCTGCCATAAGAAGGTCTAACATGTCACTTCAGTGACTTTTACTGGTGGGGAAAGGATGCAGGCATAGTGCAACATCATTGCAAAAAATGCCTTTATTGTCTCCCTTGCAAATCTTGGAATAAGAAGTAAACTGGAAAAGGTTGGGCAGAACGAGGCACACAATGCTATAGAGAGTTAATCTTCAGAGTTGTCTATGTCCCAGCCTCATCTGTGATAAATTTCAGGAATCTTTGGAAGCTAAGCACCTCTCAAGATAGAGTATGCAAAGGCAAAATAAAACCAATTTTTTTTATCATCATCTTCCACACCTTTCATTAGCTTTAAGAAAATAATACCTCTATTACAGAATTATAGCAGAGTTTGAGAAGCATTTTGGAAAAGATACTCTAAAATTACAGAAATTAATAGGAAATCATAAGTAATTCATATGACCTAAACCAGTTATGAGAATTGTGTTCAATGAAAAATCATTAATTTTTGGAACTGATGTGACTATTAATCCTAATATTATTATTACCTACTCTGTCCTCTTCTCTTACTACTTAGGATAAATACTGCTTAAACAGTAGAGAGTAAAGGAAAAACAAATGCTCCTTCTGTTATTTCTCCTCCCAATATCCCCTCATAGGTATGGGAGAGGGAGAGGGTATGAGAGAGAGACACCAAAACAAGAACAGTTTGGACACTAAGGGGATAATTAGTGTATAGTCACTCAAATGTTCCAGCAGTCTCATCACAACAGTGACAAAAAACCAGTCTGCTTCTGCAATAAAGGATTGTCTCAAAATCATCAAATTTGTCAGGTTGCATAATGCAAAAAAGTAATTCATAGGGCCCATACAATACATTTGGTATGTATTTTTTAATGCCCACTTAGGAGTTCAATATTCTTCTCTGTGCAATCAGTCTCCATACTGATTAGTCTACTTCTGATAGCAGTAGAACAAAATGATCTTTGATATCTTAAATTCTTAGTAAGGAATAAAAACACAAGACACGCAGATTGTCAATTGATTTCTCTTCACTACCTCTATACAATGAGGCCTAACTTTTTTGACCTGCTTACAGCTTTAATCTGTTTCCAAATAATGCTGGAAAGCAAGGGAGATGCTGTTTCAGAAAGCAGCTTATTGGTCTAATTAGGTATGTTGCACCAGGATGCTTTCCAGCCAAACACTGGAGGAGCATTTCTCTTAAACACATCATTTCACTTCAGTTACATCAATTATGAACACTATCATGGAACAGCAAATGTGTTTAACCCTGAAAGTCTGCTCAGAGTAGGTCTGCTTTAAATTATTTTACAGAGGCAGCATATAAAGAGAAATGTTTCCAACAAAAAAATTACAGGGGTCACTATTCAAAGGTTGTTTTTTGTCAGATACAAAAGCAGGGCATAAAGGAAAGGGGAGCATAATGTATAGTCTTCTGTAAAAGCAGAGAGAACACCAAGCTGTACAAAGTTTATGCAAACAACACTTCTCCACTTTTATTCCTCTTCCTAGGCAGGTGCAGTGACAGTTTCCCTTCCTCTACTTTCATCATTGTTATTTCCTGGGTTAAGTATGAGGGAAAGAACAACCCTCTAAGATACCGGTGCAGCAAATGTTGGTGCATATATGAACAATAAAACTGAATCTTATTTGGAGCCAAACTTTGCCTCACACATATGTAACTGAGGGAAGAACTGTAGACTCAGTATTAACAAGGGTACCTTTGGCATTACCCTTCATTAGTGGCATTTCCTTTGACATACTCCTCTCCAAAAGTGATATTTTATTTTTATTTTGGAAGCCAGGTACCAAAAATCAATTGGGAGAAAATAAGTTTGCCAAGAAAAGCTGATCTACTATAAAGGCTTTTGAAGTTCTTGGTACTCCTCAAAATACAATCCTTGTATTATATTGCCAACATTAAAATGGCACCAATTTCATTCATGAAGAGAGAGATTCTCCAAGAGCTCTTCAGGGTACAAGAGAAACAGCATAAGGAGGGCCTGTTACAGTTCCCTGATACTTGGAGCTGGCTTCATTCCAGAGGCAATATAGAGTAGTTCTTATACCACCTAATAGAGGCTATTTCAGTAAAGCTCTGGGCTGTCATGAGCCTCTCCACTTCCTGGCATGATACATACTTACATCAGTAGAAAGGTCACATGAAAAAGGAGAATTCCTTATGTAGCATCTGTGGCCTGGTGATGGCTCTTTCTGCCTTCTAAATGGCAGAATGGGACATCAGCAGAGTACATAATCCAGTCCCTACTGGATGTTCCTGATGATCCCAGGCAATACATCTTTAAAATTTTTCATATGCTTACCTACATACATGTAGTCATATGGGCTCAGTACATACAATCAAAAAACCTAAGCCTGAATCAATTCAATTTTTGCAAGTTAATCTAAGCTGCATAGATAGAACTGGCAAACAAGTGAACAGATGTTCACTTTTGATTCCAGAAATGCAGGCACATGTCTGCAGTGGCTCAGGCTCGAAGCCAGAGGGCACTAGACTGAGCCCTTCCATCCCTTCCACTGTGGCCAGACTGGGGAAAGCAGAGATGAGGGAGGGGGCATGGCCAGGCAGACCTGAATATGATTGGGGAGGGATTTAAATGCCCACCCTGGCCTTCAGGGATCCCAGCTGGGGTGTGCCTGGAGGGGGGAAAGGGAAGCATCTTTTGACAGGCTTTTGCATTTGGGAGGGGGAAGGAGCATGTCCAGCCCCCAGCATGGCCCCCTAAGGTGAAAGGGCAAGGGTTTACCCCCTCCTCCCTCCCTCTGGCACCCCATCTGGGTCCCCATCTGGGGTCTGCCTGCCTGGGGTGCAGCAACCCCTGTCAAAGTTCCTCTCCCTTCACCGCGTCAGGGTGGGGGGTATAGCCTGATGCCCTTTCAGCATGGCCTCCTAAGGCAAAGGGGGCACAGAAGAGATTTATTCCCCATTCCCTCCCCTCTCCCCAGCTGGAGAACCCCAGTCACAGTATGCCTGGCCAGGTGTGAGCAGCAGAGGTAGTAGCAGTGTGAGCAGCAGAGAGGCTGGCAGACGCAAGCTGTGGTCCCATGGTGGGAGAGGGGACAGAGTGGGGAATAAACCCCCTCCTTGCCCCTTCACCTCAGGGAGCCATGCCAGATGAGTGTCTGGCCATGCCCCTACCTCTGCCACTGGAGCAGCAAAGGGGGTGCAGCCCTGACAGGCACTGCTCTGTTCTGGCCAGGTAGACCCTGGCTGGGATCCCAGGGGGACAGGAAAGGGAAAGGCCAGTGTCTGACCATGCCCCTATCCCTGCCCCTGCCCCTGGAGTGGGAAGGTGGGAGGGACTCTGAAAGGGGCTGCTTTACCCCAGCCAGGCAGACCCAGAGGGAGATGGGGGAGAGGGAAGAGAGGGGGAAATTAATCCCCACCTTACCCCCTTTGCCGCAGGGGGACATGCCAGGTGGGCATCTGGCCATGCCCCAACTCCTGAAGGAGGGAAGGGTCCTAACAGGGGCTGCTGTGCCCCAGCCAGACACACCCCTGCTGCAGTCCCAGTGGGAGAGGGGAGAGAGGGCGAATAAGTCCCTCCCTGCCCCCTTTATCTCAGGAGGCCATGCCAGGCCAGCGTTTGGCCATACTCCCAACCCTGCTCCAGCTCGAGAACAGAAGAGCAAGGCCAGCCTTGCTCCCTGGAGCAGAGCGCACAGAACAGCACAGCTCCACTTCCTTCCTTCTGCCTGGAAAATATGCTGGGATACTGGTTTATGTGTACTGAACTTTTGTTCTGTTACAGCTTTAAACCACTTTCTGATCACTTAAACCATTTTATGTGTAACTTCTGCCACCAGCCATTGGGGCTAGGGACAGACATGCAAAAAGTCTGAGCCTGAATTGATTCAGTCTTTGCAGGTTAGTCTAACCTGGCTAGGCTAAACCAGTTTTATAACAGGACAGACATCTCAGAAATGCAGGCATATGCCTGCAGTGGCTCAGGCTAGAAGCCTGAGCAGCACCCACCCGCCCCCAATCCTTCCACAGCATGGAGCTGAGGGAGGTGTGGCCACTCTCCTGCAGGAGCTCTGATTAGCCCAGGAGGGAATTGATAACAGTGTTAATCACCCCATTAAGAAAACAACAGAGGGACATTGCCAGCTGCTGGTTGATTCTGCCTGTTGATTCAGCATGGACTATAGCCAGCATGTGGTCTGGTAGCTAACACACAGCATTGATAATGTGTAGGGGCTGCAAGTGCACCCACATGTGCCCCATGAGCATGGTGAAAGGCACTACCAACACTGTCAGCGGTGCCTGCAGGCAGTTGCCACTCACCACCATTCCCTCGCCGCCAACACTGCTAGTGGTGTCTGTGGGCAGTCCACTATCGCCACTGACTGCTGCTGCTGTCAGTTTCTGTGGGTGGTCACCAACTGCTTGTCAGTGCTTACCACCACCACCACCACCACCCCTGCTGCCGCCAGTGCCACAGCTGCCTGCAGGAGCTCCCCGCTTGCTGAAGCTCTAGCCAGGGATCAAAGGGGAAGGGCCAGCCCTGCTGTGGAACAGAGATCCCCACTCAGCCCAGAAAGCATGCTGGGATGCCGGGGTGTCTGGTTTATCTTAAACCAGCAAGGTATTTGAGACAGACATTGCATAAACCAGTTTAAGTCAAATCAGCTAAATCTGATACTACATTCAACTAGGTTTATCTCAAACCAGTTTCAGCCACTCTCAAACTGGTTTATGTGCACTGAATATCTTGTTCTGCTACAGGTTTAAACCAGTTACTGATCACTTCAACTGGTTTATATGTAACATCTGTCCCTAGCCAAAGAGACTGTCTTCTGAGGAGCTATATCAAGATGAAGCCATAATTTTTAAATACTGGTGCCTAAAGACAGTCCTAGTGGCACAGAAATCTTTATTGAGGCACCTAAATAAGTGACCTGGTTTTACAGGCTGCTGATCATATAAAGCTCCCATTGGCATGCCAACCTAAAGCCATGATTTAAAAAAAAAAACTGAAAAAAAGTCAAAATCATCAAGCAGTCACCAGCTCCATACTTTAAATACACACACACACACACACACACACACATATCTATCTATATTGTTATACTTATCAATATCAAACTACTGATTGGAGGCTTAATTCAAATTCCACTGTAACTACCTGGAGCACTAACTTCAGGCCCTACATGTCGATATGTAGATTTTAAGAATCTAACTTCAGCAGTTCCTTTTTTAAAAAGATATGTTGGCTTAAATACAGATTAAGGTGTCCAATTTTAAGTATTTGATTTAGAATCCTAGCCCATCATAAAAGCACTCACATTTGCACGTGAACAAACCTTGTTCATTGATAATTCCATAATCTAAAGGGCTCTTGTATGTAGTCATTGTGCCTCCCAAAAGCATTTCACAAGCCTGCTCAGCTTCTATTTATTGTGCAGTTCCCTTCCAAGAAGAGGGTTCTACCCTACAAAGTTTAGATTTGGATTTCACATCAATCTAAAGTAAAAATGTTCAAATTCTGAGGTTTGGTACAGCAATCTTCAGGCAAATGAAATTCAACATTGGATACAGGACTGTTTAAAACATATAATGAATCTCATAGAGGAAAGAAAATGCTCAGCTCTTATCTTATGTGCATAGGTAATGTGAAAGTTCAAGACAGTTTTACAAACTAAGCGTAAGAGAAATCCCCTTCTAAAGCATCTATTATACAGAGACACCCCCCCCCCCCCATACATTCTGACACGGGGAGATACTTTCTCTCTCCTGTTCCAGCAAGTGATGGCCAAAATGATCATAAGAAAGTAGGGCTGGAAGGGACTTCTCAAGGTTAACTAGCCCAGCCTCCTACTCAACACTAGATTGTTCCTGACTAACCATCTCAGTGAAATGTCTAACTTGTTCTTGAAAATCTCTGGAGCTAAAGATTCCACAATTTCTTGAGGTAGTCTGTTTCAGTGCTTTACCACCCTCATAGTCAGAAAGTTCTTCCTAATCTCCAGCAAAGGAAATTTAGATTGTAGTCTAAGGCTATTACTTCTAGTCCTTTCCCTAACAGCCACAGGACAAAGGCTATCTCTATCAAGTACTGTGGTGATGGGCACTGTATCAGTAGAGATGATTTATATACACAGAGCAACAAAAGAAGACCGCTGGAATAGGAATGGAGATCATTTAAAAAAACTGTAATGATGGGTTTCACAAAGCCAGGTTAAATTTGAATATATCCAGACTGCAGTCACAGGTGTGATAGAGATGTATATCCAGGCCAGCTTTAAATTTAGCCAACCCAGGTACACAGCCACATGGACTTTAGCAAGGTACACAGCCCAGGTACACAACCACGTGGACTTTAGCAATCAAATACGTACCCAGGGTCCTGAATGAACTTCCACAGTCCATTCTGCAGCACATTCAGCATCACCAATATTCAAGCTAGCTAAGTTAATACTACCTCAACATGTTTGCTGCAAAGACTTCTTCCAATTGCTTTGCAGACATCAAGTGGGTTACAAGGGGTCTTGTTTCTGTATGCAGCCATCATCATACTTGAGAGGGATTAAAACAGGCTATTTTAGTGTGCCAACCTCTGTATTGTCTATACAATAATTGAAATATTGCTCATTACCCTCTCTGTTTGTATATTCTGCTGCTTTTTTATATGTGAATGGCTAACTATTGAGTTCTGTATTATAAATTTCTTCATAAGTCATGGTTAGCCTTTGTCACTTAATAAAATTCACCTGTCAGCTTTGCAAAGTTAATAAGACAAAATTTAGTAAAGCTTTCAAGCATGTGCATAAAGTCATCCTCGTTCCCTTATGTGTGCGCAGAAATCCCATTGAACTTAGATTTTGAATGCATTGGTATCTGTAAAAGCTGTGTACTGAATTTAACCTGTGTTAGTAATAGTCCACCTGTCTCACAGGGACTAAGGCTTTTTTCCTCCTGAGAAATTAGATAGATAGATAGATAGATAGATAGATAGATAGATAGATAGATAGATAGATAGATAGATAAACATTAAGATCAAAGACATTGCCTGGTACAGTTATTAAATTACAGGAAGCCCAGACTGTTTTTCAAGTGTAATAATCACAATGGAATTTCAGATACTTTTTTGCCCTGATTTGATGCTCTAAGAATCTCTGTATTTCAAGTATTTAACTTTTGATAAATTATCCAAGAGTTACACAGGCACAGATAATAGAAAAAAATGCAGAAAGAAATATTACAGTACCTCCTTTCAACATAAAACAAGTAATACTCTAAACACATTCTTTGCATTTGACATATCTTTAAACAATCTGAGATTGAGAGGGAAAAATATTAAAAAATTATAATTAAACCTTTAACATATTTCATTAAATATTTTAATACAAAATACAGCGTGATGAGGTCATTTCCCTTAACATAACACAAAAAGAACTGAATGTATTGATTGTGAGTTGTATAAGTGGTACACCTCTTGCCATGGAAAAAAAGCTAGATCTATGTCATAACCCCTTACTTCCCAAAAATCAACAGATTTAACATAATAGGTGTGGAGAAAGTCATCTAGGATTAAAACATTCACTCTGGACAGCACTTCTTTATTTTTCAGCCCTGGGGTTGGTAAAAATAAGAAAGATAATGCTATCCTTGTTTCATGGAGGTAGTAGCAAATGCTTCCTTGACTGTGATAAGGTTAATATAGCTCAGTGGTCTGCAAGCTTTTTAGACACAAGGCACCCCTCAAAAAATGTCAGTTCTTAGTTTTCACTCACTTATGATTATGGAAAATGAAGAGAACAATTCCTCCTTCGCAAAGAATTCAAAGACCAAAACAGGTCAGAATATTTTCGTCCCTATGCATTCCTATTTGAAATCTTGTGAAGACCATCTTGTGAATCATGTGTATGTGTTCACACATCTGACAATGTTAATATTGCATGACACACTTAAAAGGATCTCATGGCAGCCCAGGGAATCATGGCACCTTGGCTGAGAATCAATGATATAGATGAACCAGACAGCAATGGTAAGAATTGTTTTATTTAAATTTCTAAAGTAGGCTAGAGAGGTTATAAAAATACTGATCCCATTCAATCTCACCTTTGGGTTACGCTCACTAATAGTAATGCCCTACAAGGAGTTGAGAATACTCAGAAGAGCACAGCTGGATCTTAAGGCTTCAGCCCAAATCAAGACCAATGAGCCAGCAGGGAATTCTTCATTCAGCTTAACTGAAACCTTTGTAAAAAACTTAAAGCTGCTATTGCTCCGTCTAGCTTGAGGCTTCCAATGCTGTTGATACTTGTTGGGCTGAACTAGTAGCAGCAGCAACGGGGACTTTTTCTGAAGCAGATAAGACCTATTGATCCTTGAAAATGCCATGGCTGTCTCATTATCAATCTTGGGATTGAACTACACCAACTGTGTAAAACTCACCTTGCACCCAAGGCGAGATCTGAACAGCTGAGTTCCTCTTAGCCAGATCCAGCCTGGAACATGTGCCAGCAGCAGCTCTAGGCATATTGCAGTGACAGTAACAGCTCCAGCTCTGGTACAAAGCATATGGCACAGCTCTGACTCCCACTGCATACTACCTGCCAGAGTCAAAGCAGCCACCACTGGCACATGCCCCATACTACAGCAGCAGCTCTAGATCTGACACAGAGCAGAGGCTTCAGCATGACATGGCAGCAGGGCTAGCAGCTGAAGAGTTAGGGCCATGGTACTGATGATGGACAAAGCCCTGATCAACCTCCAATCTCTATAATCATCCCTCATTTGCCCACCTGCCTGCCACCTCTTGGCTTCGAAACAGTATTTAAATGTCTATTTTTTGGGAACTGGCTTATAGGTATAGATATGTGCATCGTATGGTTTTGAGATAGGCAGCAGGGGTTAACTGCTCTAAAGAGTTTGATCTCACACACAGTTCCATATAGTCCTGGAAGCAGACAGGCTGTCTAGCACAACAAAGCGGATGGATGGACACAGACTGAAAATTGAGGGGGGCATCCCATAACACACGATCAGTCTTCAAGGCAGACATAACACAACAAGGACACAAAGCCTGAGAACCAAGGAAGTATGTATGTGCCCGCCTCAGTTCAAACAGGTGTTCCCAGGCTGCTTTTGCGTGGACCGCTGACTGGTTGGCCCCCATGGGATGGTTCCCAGCAGGTGCCCCGGGGGATGGCGGCCGCTCCCCGGAACTCACCCACCATGGTCCTACCAGGATCCTCAGCAGCGGGGTTCCACTCTCCATGGCCTCCAGGGCCAACACGCTTTTGGCGGGTACTCACGGGGTTCCAGCCTCCCCCTACACCCTGGCCACGCCACTTTGGAGCTTGGGCCCTTCAGCCTCTTATCTCCGGCCCAAGGACTACATGTCCCGAGGCCTGTTGCCTCTGCAGGCTTCCTTACCGGTGTCCCTGCCGGCTCTTCCCCCGGCTCCCTTGCTGGTGTCCCTGCCAACTCTTCCCCTGGCTCCCTCGTCGGTGGCCCTGCCAGCTCTTTCCCCGGCTCTCTCGCCGGCGGGTCCCGTGCCCACTTCCCTACCGGCTCTGGCGCTGGTTCCGCAGCTGTGATCCCCATGGCTGCGGTCTCCACGCCCTCACTGCTCCTGGCACTGCTGCCAGTCACCTCCTCGACAGCCAAGACGCCCTGCAGGAGCCTGCTTCTGGCCGCAGGCTTCCCTCCATCTCTGGCGTCTCCTGGTGGCCCCCTCATGCCCTCAGGGTCATGCTTTATTCCCACTGGATGGCGACTCTCCCTGATGTCACCCGGCCCCAGCTGGATGTAAGCGCAGCTGATGAACCATGCAGGAGGTTTCCCGGCATGAGCGCCTCTCCTGTCCTCGCCTACTGTGAAAGATAAGTGAGTGCTCCCCCTGGGTTTAGGCCGGGGTTTCCCCTGGCCCCGGCATCCCTGGGACAGTGTACCATACTGTCCCACAGCATGCGATAAGTGACACCAGCTACAAGGCCGCAGGGGGGGCGGGGAAGGGCTGAGTCCCAGTTTTGGGGGAACAGACCAAATTAGGAAAAGGCACACAGAAGGCTATGTGGATGTGTGACCACAGAGACAGAACCAACCAGAGATAGCTATAGATGAAGAGTCATCAGGAGTCATCAAGGGGGAAGGAGAATACAAAAGCAGAGACTTGAGATTAACAAAGGGTCCCTCCCTTTGACTCGTTCCTCTCTGTTCCTCTTTCTCTTCCTTGAGAGGGGTCCCCTTCCCTATCCCTGTCCCACCAGGAAAGGTCCATAAGGCTGACATAGACAGAGGATATATGACCAGCCCGTCTTATCCACCACACTGGTGGGGCTGTGGGCCTCAGCATCCCACCTGCAGACCACTGACACCTAAGACAGAGAGACTCAAAGTGGAGACTGCATCTTCACCAGGTGGACTTTAACTCTGATTACAGCCCTAGAATTCATAGATATAGAATTGTTTGTATTCCTGCTTTTTTGTTATCACTCTGTATCAATAAACTTGGCTTTTATCAACTGGCAGGTGTTGTGGTCAGTCTGAGGGTTGTGCTTGCCTGGAACAAAGGTACAGGGGCTGGGTCCAAATCCAGTGCCAGCATCACCACTTGCCACATCCATGGCAGGCCACGATTAAGTGCCAACACCACCAATTGCCCAGATTCTGTGGCAGCCCACTCCCCCGGCCGTGCTCCTTGACTTCTATGGCCTTCCAGTAGCCCAGCAGACCAGAGAATTTTACTAGTATATTATTTTGCTTCCATCTTCCCAACTTTTTTGTATTTTGCTACATTTTAGCAGCCTTATTTAAGACTTAATTCTTTCACAAACAAAGATCTGCACAGCTGTTACTTTGAAACAAATGCATCATGAGCCTGATCCAAAGCCTCCTGAACTCAGCGTTTGTTCAGCTGACTTCAGTGGGCTTTAGCTAGAGCCATTTTAAAGCTTTAAAAAAAACCAAAAAAACCAAATCACAGTTCAAGCTTCAGAAGTTGAAAACCCCCTTGTGCAATCCATTACAAATCAGAACTATTATAGGATTGATAAAAAACAGAGACATAACTTTGTACCAAGCAATAATATGAAATGTACCCATATAATACTGCTGCCAACTACTTTTAATATCCCAATAACATATTGTTACTCTATAACAATGCACAATAATTTTAAATCCCCATTCATAAGGACTCTAATTATAATCTAATTCAGTTCAGATTAACTGTGCTTTGATGGCAATTCCCTTATACAAAAAAATAGCCTAAGATAATGTGTTGCAAATATAGTTTCAATGCTAATAAGAAGCAGTTTAGCAGCCTCGAGAAGTTCATTTTGACTACATTTTCGTTGCAGTGATAAACAGTATATAAAGCACTTCAATTACAGATTAAATATAAAAAATAAAGTTATAAGATAAAATTAGCTTGGTGAAATTGCAATTTCACTTTAGGTGTCTTGACACTTTTAATAAGCAAAAAATGTTCTTTTTCTTTCAAAATTCACAGTTTCGTATAAGAGTGAAAATGAAGGAAAACTGCAGATTAAAATCAATGCTGTTGATGTCACAATATTTTTAATTTAACCACATTATATCTCACTGCTGTGAAGTACAAATATTCCTTTTATCCTTTAAAACTACTATGACCGTAAGGAAGACTTCAAATACATACTATTTTAGCAAAAATTCATGTTCAAAATATGCAGTAACCTTTTGTCATAGCTTTTGTAGTAGCTCTACTCTGCTGTGTTATTACCAGGAGTTCATTTTATAAAAATCAGAGCTTCTGTATCTTCTAAATGAAACATGTTAAAGATATATGTGAACTTACTCCACATTTTAAGAAGAGATAGGAAGGGAAACAGATAAGACAGTTAGCTATGACACATCAACCTACAGCATTACCTTTAGTCCAGAACGTAGGTACCAGTACTTAAAGATATCAGTTGTATCAGCAAAATGCTGCTCTCCAATCTGATCTGCATATTTCTTATCCACACTAGGTATCTGTATTCTTCATGCAATATCTTCCAGGAACTGATGGTTCAGCAGACATAAAACAGCATACCTCTAATGCGGCTTACCCCAACTGAAGACCTGGCCCATGAGATGCTGACGATATATCTATGGCACAAGTGCAGTTTCTACAGGAGACCTGCAATCACAGCTGGCAATGACAATTTTGCTTTAGGACTCCAATCCCATTCCAAGTGAAGCCTAGTGAAGTCTTCTTATTCACAGTAACATGAGCTTGGTTGAGACTTAATGCTTTTTGGACGTTCAAGTAACTCCTATGTTTTATCAAAGTAACCTAATGCACAACAGTAAAATCTTCTGAATACCACGTGTCCATTGTAACAAAAATACATTTTGCATAAAATTTTGGAGTTTGTCTTAATTTCATTCCTTAAGATGAAAAACAATGCTTGCAATCCTCCACCGACCCCAGGATGCGGGAGACCCAGGTTCAAGTCTCAATTCTATTGTTCTGATTTACAAAAAGGGCCTGAGCTAGGTGTTTCACATCCCAGACAGCTGTCCTAACTTCTAAGCTACAGAGGCAGATTCCCTCCTCTATTCTCAATAAATATTTATTTAGAAAGAAGTAGAACAGCTGCAGTAGGAAAGACTCTGAAGGTGCAGCTTGGAGGAAGACTAAGTGCAAACCCTGCTATGAATCAGGCAAACAAAGCAAGGACTTCAACATTACCACTCATGGGGCATATCTACATGAGACATTTACTGTGGAGCTTCCTAATTAGCTCCATAGTAAAGTCTCAGCACCTACACATGCAGCCCTAGACCAAAGGAAACTAACTCTGCCATAGGTTAGTACTTGTAAATACAAGTACTATCCTATGGCATAATTCTTTACTGCACAGGAAAGCACATGCAGATGCTGAGCTGGGTGGCTGGGTCATGAGGGTGCTCCAGTGCAGTGGCTGCCTGCTGGCTAGCCCAGCACTGCCAGCTGATCCACCCTCCCGGTCCCCTGCCAGCCAGGGCTGCTCTGACCTGGCTTAACATACTGTGGTCCTGGGCACACGTGTAGACACAGCACCCAGGAGCAATAAACTCTGGCATGTTATACACTGGAGTTTATTGCATCCCATTAATTTCACATGTAGACATGAGATAGCCGAACTAGCTCAGGGACCAAGAGCACTATAACCACATTCGAACAGTACTCTGCCCAGGGCTAATTAACCATGGAACTCAGCATGGCACTGACAAAGCTATGCTACTTCTCAGACCCAAGTTAGCATCCTTGCAAGGTACAGCCATTCAAAAAACTCCAGTTCATTCAGAGCAAATAGTTCTCCCCAGCATTGCATTTCACTATGTATACTTTCCGTAATATCATAGGTAAGTGCCAAGTCACTGGTGAGTTAACTTGAGGGAAGGGGATCTCCATGACACCAAGTCCATTTTGAGCCCACAAAAGTTTTGTCGTCACTAATATGATCCTATCATAGTTTAATTCTTGACAGATCTGATAAACTGTTTTCATTGGAAGGTTTTGGGCTAGCTCCATTGACAAGCTCAAGCAAGCATGAATGCATCTTTAACAATATAGAATGTATGATTTCTTTCTTGTGTCAGAAGAACTGGATGAATTACAAAAGTAACGGATGCCACTGTGAAAGGAATATGTACCTCATCTCTTGACCGAGACTATTTATTAATACGGCAGTAATGCCTAAGAGCTCATTGGACTAGGCACTGTTCACACAAAGAACAAGATGATGTCCCCTGCAAACAAAGAGATTCTGAGAACAAGATCAAATAAGTATAAGCAACAGGATATGGACAAATACATTGCAAAACACAAGGAAAGATTATTGTTAAATTGTTGCTTCCTGCTGTGAAAATAATCTACAAGGTCGGGTCTGCAATGCCCCAGTACCATGTCAGGGAAGTGCAGTAACACGTGCAGTGAGGAACATCACACCCATGGCACATACCTGTCTTCTGAAACAGAGGTAACACAGCTGCCCTAGTGCAGCAATGGGAACAATGAATCAGTGATCAGAAAGGGGAGAAGAATATCACAAAAGCTAAAGGAGTACAGGACATCAAGGATTAAAATTTGGTTTTAGTCATCTGTCCTTTCTCCAGCAGTAAGATGACAGAGTTCTTTGTGAAAACCTCTTTTTAAAAAAATAGTCCTTATGCCTCGACATAAAACCATATTCAGGCACAAATGGACACATTTTTTCTTGAAAGTGTTAATGTTTTGGAAATTGGACCCCAAAATTACAAAAAGCATGGATCTTATACTTTGTTATAAATAATTCAAATGTTTATACCAGAAATAAAAAAATTCAAAAATCTGGCTGTCCAATTCTGCCTTCGCACCTCTAAAACAATATTTTAAATTCTATGTCTATCACAATGACATGAAGGAAGGAAGGAAGGAAACTGTTGAATTATAAAGAAATTTAATCTTTTTTCAGTAATTGAACTTTTAGTGAAATCTAAGGAAAGTTGTATTTCCCTATGAGTTCTAACATTATAGTAATGTTATTCTTCTTTTGCCAATGGAATACAAGCAATTCATTGTTTTAAACAAGTAGTATGGGCTAATGAATCAGATTTTAAAACAGGAGGATAAAAGGAGGGGGTTTCCCCTTGTGGTAAACTCTTGCTTGGATCCATTTGGATAATCTGGTTTTAGACATCCTTTTATGCTTGGAATAATATATCCCAGACACAATGCTCACTGATTACAACAAAGTGTCTTTTAGTTTGGCATGTATTCCCTTGCTCACTAATAGACCACTGGGGCATACTGCTGTCCAGAAGATGGAGACACAGTATTCTTCTCGGAAGAAGGAATAAAACGGCAGGTAAAATTTGCCCCTGGTATTTTATGAGTTGTGTTTTTGTCTCCAATGTATGAGACCAGTACTCCAGCCCAGTCCAACCCATTTTCCTTCCTTATTTGCATACTTCCTGAATCACACATGCCCTTCTTTCTGTGTTTTGCAACTTACCTCATGATATCTTTGTGTGTTTTCTTTGCTTATATTTGTAGTAAATTTTGAAACTTAGCCCCTTTTCTGTTTATGAATTATACAAAAAAGCTATAGCATCTTCAAATGTATGAATCAAAGTAGCAAGTAGCAAGGAATGAAACAATTGAAGCAAATTTAGGTTTGCCTGTTTGGATTGAATGCATCAGTGACATGCTTTTGCTTGTTTTCAAATTGAATAGATGTAGTTCAGTTTGGCTTGAAATAAAAAAGTTCACATAGAGGAGTTCAAAATGTCCTTTCCCTGAATAATCCTTAATGGTAACTTAAAATATGCTGGTTTCAACCTGTCCATAAACTCATCATTTGAATGTCCACTGATACCAAACAAAAGCAAAAGTTTTAAATAAAGTTTTTCGTACTATGCAGATAACCAACTCATTTTTAAAAAGAAAACTAGAAGGAAAAAAAATTCACTTGTACAATCAAAAGGATTCCCAACATAGGTCATCAATGAGATACAAATCCTGAATTGTCAATTCCCCAGCATAGACCTTTACCAATAGAACCAGATGAGTAAATTTGCCCTTTTGGGGACCAATGGCATTTTCCCACAGGATTATGCAGCTATTTACCAGGCAGAAGTATAAAAATTGGAGATTAGAACTTCACATTTTTTCACTGGCTCTGGAAATAATGCAATTTTTTCTTTTCATATTTCAAAATGATTTTATATTACCATGAGCAAAAAGAAGGCTCATGGTAACATAGGACCCCTACATGACAGACTAGAGCAATTGGTAACAGATAAGAGAGACAACGCTGAGCTCTTCAATGAGTTTTTTTGCTTCTGTATTCCTGAACACAGATCAAGACAAATCTCCCAATTGGACAATAGGCAGGCACAGGAGGGACACTAACCCACCCTAGTGAAAGAATACTTGGAGGTGCTGAATGTGTTTAAATCAGCTGGCCCAAATTATGTCATCCAAGGGTGCTGAGAGAATTGGCCAGTGTCATAGCAGAACCAGTGGCACTATGTTTTGAGCACTCATGACACTAGGGACAGGTTCTGGAGGACTGGAAAAGGGCCATTGTAGGCCTTATTTTCAAGAAGGGGAGAAAGGAAAATCCAGCTAAGTGTAGGCCAGTTAGTCTCACAACTATTCTTGGGAAAACCTTTGAAAAAATTAAGGATTACATTTGTAGAAATCCAGCAGAAAAAAATAGTGCTGAAGGTCAACCAGCACAGGTTAATAGCAGGTAGATCCTGCCTGACTAGTCTTGTTTCCTTTTACAACCAGGTCATGAAATGCTTAGATACAGGAGTTGAGGTTGATGTCATTTACTTGGATTTTAAAAAGGCCTTCAATACAGTGTCTCATCCCATTCTCATAAATAAACTAAGCAGTTGTGACGCAGATGATTACATGGTCAGGTGGGTGGCAAATTGGCTGAAGGGATGCACCCTTCGATAGGTTGGTATCGACTTGGAAAGATGTGGGCAGTGGGGTCCCCCAAGGTTCAATCCTTGCACAAGTGCTGTTCCATATCATGATTAGTGACCAGGACGAGGATGTGGAGAGCACTCTGTCCAAATTCATGGATGACACCAAATTATGGGGCAAAGTAAACAGACTAGTGAGCAGGGAATGGATTCAGGCAGATTTGTATAGGTTGGAAAAGTGGGCAGAACAGAATAGGATGCAATTTAACAAAGGTAAGTGCAAAGTACTGCACCTAGGGAGGAAGAATCACACATACAGACTGGGAGACAACTTCCTTAGCAGCACAGCATCGGAAAGGAATCTCAGAGTCAGAATCAACTCCAAGATGAACAAGAGTCATCAGTGTGATGACGTGATCAATAAAGCTAACTGCACTCCATCATGCATTAGCAGGTGCATCACGAACAGGTCTAGGGAGGTGATACTTCCCCTTTATGCAGCTTTGGTAAGGCTGCAGCTGGAGTACTGTGTTCAGTTTTGGACGCTGCACTTCAAGAGGGATGTGGAAAACACTGAGAGGGTCTGGAGAAGGGCTACTCAGATGGTTAGAGGCCTGGAGGTAAGGTCCTATGAGGAGAGAAT
The DNA here is from genome assembly GCA_030014935.1 of Caiman crocodilus. Taxonomy (NCBI): domain Eukaryota; kingdom Metazoa; phylum Chordata; order Crocodylia; family Alligatoridae; genus Caiman; species Caiman crocodilus. Next base: position 199,184,676 of record JAGPOW010000261.1, read on the forward strand.
AAGGGACCTGGATCCTTTCAGCCTCTGCAAGAGAAGACTGAGAGGGAATCTAGTGGCTGTCTACAAATTTGTCATGGGGGGGAAGACAGCAAGGAATAGGAGATGCTCTGTTTACCAGGGCACCCGTTGGAGTTACTAGAAACAATGGCCACAAACTGATAAAGAGCAGATTTAGGTTAGACATCAGGAAGAACTTCTTTACAGTAAGGGCTACCAGAATGTGGAATAAGCTTCCAAGGGAGGTGGTGCTCACCCCAACCTTGGAGGTCTCTAAGAGGAGACTGTACAAGCACCTGGCTGGGGTCACCTGCCCCCAGTGCTCTTTCCTGCCAGGTCAGAGGGTCAGACTCGATGATCCACTAAGGTTTAGGGTCCTTCCAACCCTAAACATCTATGTAATCTATGAAATAAATGAAACTGCTGAGCAACAACTATACAGTGAAAGTTGTCTGTACAGTTGCCATTCTGGCTAAAGCGTAGTAGCTGAGGAGAAGGCTCCAATAGCCATCAAAGTGACAGCTTGAGACCTAGAGGACCAATAAGGAAGTTGGTGGCTACTAACTGAACCGGAGTTGCTCATATGCAAAAGTGTCTGTCTCAGTGTAACAAAAGGACTGATCTTTAGTATTTACAATCTTGATTTCATTCCAGATTTCTCCAGCAACTAAAACCAAATTGATTTTAAATGTAAGATCTTCAGGTTTAGCCTTAAAATAACAATATCAATAGCAAGCAATAGAGCTAAGGCTAGCTGTCATGTCACCTAGCTCAACACTTTTTCCCCATGCTAAACAATACTTTGTGGTAACAAAAAAAATCATCCTTTCTTTCTCCCATGGAACTCTGATTTATTTTATGAAGTAGCAGAACAGGGAACCCTTCAGAACTTCACTTGCAAGAAGAGGGTGGGATGGAACCCTAGCATATTCCCCCTCCTGATATGGGTATCTGACAGAGCAGACCTAACAGCCATTTAATCCCTCCTTAGTTTTTAAAACATAAGCACAGATAGCAGAATGAAATCAAGAGCAATACAGCCATACTAGCAGTCATGCTGTTAAATTAGGTATTATGGCAGAAAGCTGAACCCTCCTTTAAGATGGTCCATGAGAGTCAAAATTAAGAACAGAGTTCCCTATGGACCCTCTAAACCATGAAAGCCCTATCTGTCTCCTTTCCTAAAAAAGTACTTAAGGAAAACTTTTTGGGACATTTTAGATCCTTTGTCACATATGATATAGAAATTTTTAAAGCACCTTGAGTAGTTTCCTGAAATATAAATTTATCTAATTTAAGCTCAGTGCACCTAAGGCACTATTATATAGGAATTTTCTAGGTGTGTGGTGAGGACAGGAGGGTTCTGTTTTTTCCCCAACTTCCTTTTCTGGTGTTTTGTTTGAAAAATTCCTCAGATCTTGGATGGAATTTCAATCAAAATAAGTGTGACACCCTAATAGTCAAGGCCTTCACGTTGACATAGGAAACTGATGCTTCCAACCAGGCCTCCTGCCTCCCTGGCAAGTGCCCCAGTCACCAGATTATGAAGGCAGTCTCTTTCTAGCCCAGTGGATATTTGATTATTTACACAAATTGAAACATCTTCAGTATCAGAGATGGAAGTTACTCATTTAACTGACAGAATATGGAATTGAAGCCAACTCTTCTAGAATCCAGGGAAATAACACCCGTATCATTGCATAACCTTGAAAGCTTTGCAAAATGGCATTTTGGAATTTGTACCTAGCTTTTCTTTTACCCTACATCATTTAGTGCTTGCATTACTCATTTGATACTCAGATCTATTCAGTGCAGCAGTTCCCTAAAGGGAAAGTAGGAGAAAAATATGCTATTTATTAGGGCTGTGCGACGCTTCAGTCTCTGATTCAACTCAGTGGAGATTCAGCCCAATTAAGTGGCCAAATCTCCAAATCCAAATAGAATCAGAGGACCTTTTAATCTCCCTAAATCAAATCAGAATGCTCCAAATCAATTTGGAGAAATTCGGAAAAATTTGGCAATTCACACATAGATACAGCTTTAAATGTTTTTTCTATATACATCTAGGTAGCAGGCAACTCGTGAGTGCTGCAATGCTGGAGTACAGAAGTGTGGGGGGCTCCTCAGTGGGCTCAGCAGCAGACCCAGAAGTGGACCAGAAGTATTTCCGGTCCACTTCCAGGTCCGCCAGGGAGCACACTGTGGATCCCACCCCCCCAACACCGTTCCCCATAGCTCAGCAAGTGGTGCCTCCTGGGTCTGGGGAGGATACCCAGGGTCCCCCCATAGCTGATCGCCAAGCCAAAGGAGGTTGCGGGAGGGCCCCTGCGCACTCCCCAGCAGACCCAGAAGTGGACCGGAAGTACTTCTGGTCCATTTCTTGGTTCACCACTCAGCACATGGAGGGCCCACCTTTACTCGTGTGGGATGCTCCATCTGCCCCACCATCTCAGCATTCACAAGTTATGTAGAAAAGATATGTAGGTGTCTCAAGGTATGTAGAAAAAACATTTAAAGCAGTGTTACTGATTCTCCAAATCAGCATCGAATCTTCAGATTCAGCTGGATCGAATCAGGGACAGTGTTCCAAATCAACTAATCGAATCACCGTCCCTGAGTCAGGCCAAATCCAAATCCGAATTGAATAGGGCCCACTTTGCACACCTCTACTATTTATCTATGTACCCTCCAGAGTGTCTGCAATTCCACCCAACTCAGTGTCATCTGAATATATGCTAAGTGTGCACTCCATCTTGTTCATAAATTACATTATTAAACAATGCTGGACCTAGGACCAGCCCTTGTCCTGAGGAACTCCACTTAATACCTCCTCCCAACTAGATATCAAGCCATTGATGACTAATTACTGAGCACAACCCTCCTCCAAGTTTCTTTTACTCAGCAGGCAGGCAAAACCCAAAACAGGTATTTTCTAGGTTTGTAGGAGTTTTCTTTCTTCCACCTTTTTCCCCTAATTTTTTAGTGTTTCATTTGAAAAGTTCCTTAGTTCAGCATAGGTAGCATGACCACGTGTGTTCAAAGTACTTTGTGTGTTCAAAGTACAAAACCTAATGAGTTTATTTGCAACTGTAAAAGCTCTCTGAAAATCAGATCCCACTTTCTAAAATAGGACACTCAAAAATGAGCAATGAATTAAGACATATCTTTATCACCACAGTACCATATCAGAATTGACTAGAGTGCATGTCACATCCATTCCAGCAACCCTATTGCCCAAAATCGAAATAATGTTACTGCAGAGAGAGAGAAATTATTGGCATGCATCCAGCACAGCATTGGGATAGCCATATTACTTTAATTTCAGGAGGTAACATATGCAGAGAAAGGACTTAACATTTTCTACTACATAGGTACCACAACCATAAAACTAATTGTGCATCTATTTCTTCATTAATATCCAGCTAACTTGTTTCAAATTTAGTTATGCTAATGATTCCTTAATGAAAACTGTTTATATGCCAAGTTTTAAGGATCCAGGTTTAGATGTTGCTCAGAGTTCTGCATATCAATAAAGTATAGCTATGACCTACCTTTGGAAGCCAGCTATATTCTATCCACTCAAAGCATCAGAGATTTAGACAGTAAATTTCTGTTGCGACCATTATTTTAAACAGAACCATACTGTCTGATCAGGCAGCTTCACCAGAATTTGTGAAAAAAATTTGGTGTCACTGATGAAGAAGTGAAAAATAGATTCACTTTCTTTCTACCCTGTTTGGATAGCTGTCTCATTGAGGTACTACACTATCAATGGTGAAGTATGAATGAGAACTATTCTAGCCTCTGGTGCCTTATATCTCATGACAGGATAATAAAAAAGGAAAAATATTTGGTACTGCATCTGAAGTTGAATAATGTGATGGACCATATCCAAAGATGATTTAGATGACATCCAATCTATTCCGGCAAGCTAAAGACAGTTACCACAGGTGTATGTCCTTGGGCTTTTCCCCCCCATATCCTTACAGCATTTTCTTCTTAATAATTAAAACAAATGGTAATGACAAGGCATGGAATTACTGGTATTTAAGAAGTACTGTCAGTAAAATGGTATTTGCTAAATACAAGATTCAGGTGGGAAAAAAAGATCAGCTTTTGAGAATCACCCTGTTCTGTGCAAAATTATCACAAATATCACAAATAAAAATAATACTTTATAGATTATTCACTAAGTATCAAATATTGATATTCAGAACTAGAGCTTCAAAACTGATTGCCTGAGCTATTAGCAGGTTGAGCATACGTATTGCTTTTTGAGTAAGTCTTCACAATTAAATACATTTGACAGAATAATACAGAATAGTTGTAAAGCTTTTAAAATAAGCAATACTAAAGCACACATGAGGATAAGAGCATGTGAAATCATTACATTTTTTATCCCCAATATTCATACCCCTCTCTTAGAAAGGGAAATGCAAATTATCAGCAGGTTAAACTAGAATTGTTGATGTCAACAAAGGATGGAAATTGCTAAGAAGTGTATTTTCCAAAAGGCGTATCCCACAAATGATGTATAAATTTCATACCTGATATAAGGTAAGATCTATTTTTTTTAATGCTCTTTTGTCAGTTTGGAGGACATTTCACTGAACCTTTGTTGCTACTATTGTGTTGTTCAAAAACTATTTCTAATAAAGCATATAAAAAGTACAAATACCTTTGGCTAGTGAATGTATTAGTTCATTAGGTAACCAGATACATAAAATTCCTAATAATATTGAAAACATTTTCACCTAATGGCATGTAAATCCTTCTTAGCTCATTGACCATGACCTGACAGACATTATTAAGGGGCAAGCCCTTAGGTACTAAGATTTTTTTTCTGAAATTTTAATGGGGAGAAAAACAGGAAACCATTGTCAGACACTCATCATTAGGGGCCTACCAACATTGATAAGATAGGTGGGTGATTTTACAGGCTTATTGTGGAACCCGTTTTCATGGTTCTTCATGGCAAGGCCCCTCCCATGCTACTTATTAGTCAAGAGGGCAGCCTTTAGGTGATCCCGTTTCTCACTACTGACTGGCAGAGGGGGTCAGGACTACCCAATGGACAGTCTTCTTGACTTGGAGGGGGCAGCAAGATCTTTGCTCCCTTTCTACATGCCAGCGGCCATGAGAACTGCTCATTCCCACTGGGGAGTCAGCATTTCATTTTCAGAAAGCTCTCTTTCCCTCCTCCGCCAGTGATTTGGGCAAAAATTGAAGGGAACGCTGCTTTTTATGGAAACCACCTCATACTGCGGTTTCTGCAAAAATGCAGAATCACAATTTGAGTAGGTCAATCAATTCATCATTTGATTCTAGCATAAATAGACCCAAAATGCAAAACAGGAATTTAGATTTTGATCTTTGCAAACTCAAGGGTGTTCTGACTACTATAGCATTAAGATTTGAAGAGCAAACTCAGATTTGAAGCTGGAATTGGATTGTGATTTTGATCATCCACATCCTTTGGAACAGAGGAGGAGAAGTAGGTGCCATTAAACTGTTCCATTAGCAGCCATAAGTTGTCCTCTGCCATGGAAATCTCAGGTAGCTGGTTAACAATTCTGATCCTTCACTGTGCTGCAAGAGTGGTACAAAGCAGATGTGAAGGGGTAGTAAATCAGATTTTAAATTTGCTGATTTTTGTCTTCAACAAATGCCACCGAATCAACTGTTTTTCCCAGACGAGAGCTGTGATCTGAGGGTCTGAGCTATGTCAATATTGTTCTCTCAGTAAAACAACAGTGATTATCCTTCTTAAAGCTGATTTAGCAAATCTATTTATAAATATTAAAAATGGTTTCTGAGTTACAAAAGCAAACATATGAACTCGAAAAAGTAAGAGCCAGAAAACTTCTATTGTCCTTTACATTGCAAAGACTGTGTTTACAAGGGATAACAAAGCTGAGCTTTGCTACACCAATTTCAGCCTGGAGCAAAATTATATTTACAGCCTGATTTTAACACCCTAAAATGGGCTAACAGAAGAGTTGTCATTGTCTTCACTATGTTGCTAGTAGTAACATTATGAGCAGTGATGTTTTAAGAAAACAGTATATGTTGACCTTTATGACTGTCAGCATGGAGGATTTTCGTGTTCTGTGGTTGTATTTTATTTACAATAAAACATGCTTATGGAACACACAGCTAAAAACTTGTTGTCAATTATTTAGCATTCCCATAAACCATTAGATGGTCAAAAATATCTTTAATTGATTCCATCTCTACCTACACTACTTATTATTTATTACTATAACAAACTTCTCCATGGGAACAGCTAATTGTACCTCCCTAGTGGCCACTTCAAGTGGAATAAGCATTGCACAGTGCTGCCTAAGATACTGCTGAAAGGTCTTCAGCATTTGGGATTTGATTAAAACTATATTACATGTACACATCAGCAACCATTGCCAAAACAAAACACTAATTTAAAAAATCTTTCTGCTATACTGCTTAACACAATTGAAAAAAACTTTGCATGAATGGAAAGAAGGGGGTGAGTGATTGGGTATTTTTTTTCCCCATTTTGTAATAGAAATAATACAGTATTCTCTTGTACAATGAGAAGGGAAAGTTTGAACCCTACCAGCTGCACCATGAGAGAGACCTTTTACTCTGACATACATGTAGCACAGCAAGATATTGCAGACTACACTGCATTTTTGTTTCTTGTCATTTAAAAAAAAACCATAATTGTTAACTTGTTCTATAGCAAAAAAGACAGATGTTATGGAAATAGTAAGCCACACACTGCTTAGATTGTTCTATGAAGAGAGATTCCATAGGCAATGTTTCACAGAGGAAGATTTTGATAATACAGCATACATTTTGAGACCTACAGGTAAGTTGTAAATACTAAATAAAAACTAAATACATGGCACCTATAGTATATTACATCTTTTACCCAAATATTTCAAAGACAGATAGTACTAAAGTGATGCTGTAGCCATGGCAGTCCAGGAAAAGTATGAGATGCAAAGATTTTGTGGGGAGAGGCGAGTAGTATCTTTTTACTGGATCAAGTGTGTGGTTGGATTGATATATAGCAAGTTTTCAGGAACAAACTACCGTTCCTCAGGTACAAAAAATAAAGCAGACTCAACTTGAGCTAAATAGCAAGGAGAACAAAAGCCTGCATAAAGTTCCATATGGAAATAAAAATAAGGAAAAGATTATCTTGTTTGTTAGCCACCAGACAATGACACTTGCATCCTGTTTTAATTTAAATGTGGAGTTTTATACAAGCCTCTTTTCTATCTGCTATTTAGCTCAAAATGTGTCTGATTTTTCTTCTTGGACCTAAAGAACCAAAATCTTCTTGAACCTGCTACCCAAAATCTTGTCTGTACCTCCCAACTACACAGTTGATCAGATAAAACATATCACTCACAAGAATCCTTGCCTCTCACAAAGATGGTGTGTGACAGGGGGTCGTCTCTGTCTCAGCTGGCCGATGAGTCAGAGCCAACAGAGGGGAAGCGGTGTTTAATTAAGCAGACGTCAGGTGGGCTGGTGGATGGAGAGGCGAGATACAGTGTATTGATTGCAAAAAATAACTTTTACTTAAGCTTTACTTATGCCGCTGGTGGCCGCGACACAGGTTGTAAAGTTGCTTGTATAGTTACAGAAAGAAGAAAACACAATGAGCTTGCTAGACGAACCTGAAAGCGCAACGAGCATGCAAAGCTAGGAATACATTGGGAACAGACGGGGAGATGTTGGTGAGTGATCAGTCCACCAGCTTTTCTCTGCTGCATGGTGCGGTCCTCTGTACCTTACCACGTGTTCAGAGCTCTCCAACTTGGGTGGAAACAACGCAAACTTTTATACCTTTAGAGTAGCCAATTACAAACTGCCAAGT
>JAGPOW010000261.1:199197908-199259165 GCA_030014935.1 Caiman crocodilus
TCCTGTGACCCTGGCACTCGTTCCTGCCATTGGCGGGGGGTCAGACTAGATGGCCTGCTCTAGGCCCCTTCTGACCCTAGATACTTTGATACTATGAAGGGTTATACTCTGGAGCCACAGCAAGATGTCTTAATCCTTCCATCACCACTCCCTGGAGCTGAGGATAAAAATATCAGAATTTCTATCTTATGTGAAATTTGACATGTATTCTCATTCTGACAGTAATAATGGATATGGGATATTTATACATAAAATATATAATAAATGAACATATCCACACTCTATGTGGATTTTGCAATTATATTATATTATATACCATACCCTGTATGGTAGGTAGGTCAAGTTTTGAGGCTACTAGACTATCCCATTTAACTATTAATATCAAACCAGGTCACATGACACAATCCAGAAATGCAGGGCAAAAATCTGTCTAGTAACAATGGATGTAAGAATTAAACAGATAATCTTCCCCTTTCCTTTCTGAAAGAGATAGAAAATGGGGTTTCCCATTAGATGATTACATCACCAAGGTGAACTCCACACCATAACCCAACACTTGTTTCAAAAAAATTCCCTACATGCTTTTATCTCTCTCTATATATACACATACATACCTGCATACACATATACATACACACGTATACATACATGCACACATCTATGTATACACAGACATATGTATACACCTTTATAGGGCCATTCACCTAGCTCACGTACAGGGAAAATCTCTGCAAGTAAATCATTTGATTCGCAACAGATAGAATAAGTGGCTCAACTGCAATGGTAGAAATGGGGGATTCCTTAGGGATACCATTGCACTATTAGGACTTGCAATAAATAAAATATGTTGCACATACTCTGAGAACAAATCTCCATTATGACTGGAACAGAACACCTGAAAGATGAGAGAGAAATGTCAGTTTTCTCTTTTTTTTCAATTTTTTTCCATAAATAACCTAGGAGGAACCACTCTCAAACAAACAACTGCCCTCCCCCTCCCCCCCCCCCAGTTCTTCTGAAAAACCCTTCAATTTACATGAAAATGTTGTCATGTGAATTGGGTACATACCCCCTCTGACCCCTTTATTTATCCTACACTAATTCAGACTGTGGGATGTTAGCTCAAAAAAGGAAAACCCTATCATAACATGTGTGAATATTTTCCAGTTCCCTAGACATAAGAAAAAGAAAGAGCTAATCATAAAGCCAAACAGAAGTAGAACAGGAATCTGCAATACTCACTGGTTAAAAACAGGACAACAAAACTAACCATAGATGCAAAATGGCAGCTTATTATCTGTAGCCGAACAACTGTCCCAGATTTAAAGAGATAGTTACCCAGTTGATATCCTAGAAAAGATTCCTATAAAAATAAGTGAGGGTGAAACATTCATTAGTGATGATTTAACTAAGGAGGTCGCAGTTTCTAATTCTAGTTAATGACTCTAACTGCACAAACCATGATGACAGGTAAAGATATGGTAGTAAGAAATCTGATTTTTTTTTTTTTTTTTACCAAAGCCTCCTCTTCTATGTTTAACAAATATTTGCATCTAGTTTTCATTCCCATAATATTTGGGGGTGCTGCAAAATTTCACAAAATCTAATTCCTCTTGCCATCATTGCCTCACTGCTCTTGATTGTCACAGTCTAGATAGTGCCAACAATGAAAACAATCATGGGACTGACCAAAAAACCCCGTGGATTTTGATTAAAAAGAATGATTTTGGATTGCTGTTTGGTTTTTTGAATCCTACCTCAGTGTCTGTGTGTGTGACCTTGAGTGCATATCCACCCTCTGCTGCAGCTTCCCCGCAGATAGAGGTGCCAAAGTGATTTGGCTTCTCCTACAATAGCTCTCCCTGACAGCTCTAACTGACAACAAATTGAAAAGATTTGCAGAGCTTTCCCAGACCCCCAAATTCTGATTAGTTCTGTATCCCTGAGATTCTTTGGTACCAACCTCTCAGCCCAGTAAATAATTACACACCCATTCAACCCCAGCTCACTTTTGCCCCCTCAGCCATTTATTGGTCCTTACTTGTCAGTACACATCTGCAGCTCCAGGGTTTCTTTGCTCCTGCCCTCCCTCCAAACTTGTACTGCAAGAACGAGATGACAAGGAGAAAAGAGGAGGGAAAGGACAGCCTATTTCCCTCAGTTTTTAAGAAAATGATACTGGCTCTTCCATTTTTCCCACCTGAAAACTGGCTGCTGAGATGAATGGAAGAGCTCTGTTGGCATCCTGCAGCAGTCTTAATTGACTGCTTTCGTCAGGGGGCAGAAAGCCAAACTTTCCAATGAATTTTCTCTTGAACAGGCCTGAGAACTATGTGATTGTGACAACAGGCTCCAGCAGGAGCTAAAATCACCTTCTTTATGTGGCAGAAGGGGGTTACCCTGCAATTTCACATATATGCACTTCCCTGAGTGGCACAACAGACTCCAAGCCTGGATGACCTTCAACTACAGAATCCTTAGTTTGGGGCAGGAGATCATTTGCTATCTATTTATATGACCCTCGTCAGTCTGGTTCCTAAATGCCTCCTTAGTACTGAAAGCTACAAGCATCATCTAGGGAGCAAATAATGTTGGGAGAACAGTTGGGAGCAAGCATCTGCCTGTGGAGGTTCAAGCCAAAACATTTAGAAAGGCCTGGGGCGGATTTTTTAAAGGTATCTAGATATTTGCTATTGAAATGAGTCAGTGTTAGGCACCTCTGTATCTTTCAAGTCTGGTTCCGCCTTTCCAAAGTCTGAACAAAAGGAGATATTCTGTATAGCATGAATCAAGTCCTCCTTGCTTTTGGAACACCTGATAAAAGGAGCTTGTACAGTTTAAGGGTTAAGAAAGTTAAAAACCCAGTGTCGTCAACAATTTCTTGCCTTCCATCCTGGCAACTTGAAGAAGATAGTTAAAGCCAAATATTTTGTATGAGATGGGTTCTGTATTCTTACTCGCAATTTATTTGCAGGTATCTGCATTTGGACTTAGGCATTCGGTGAAAGGGTATCAGTTATGGGTTTGTATGATAAGTGCTTATATGTCACCTGAGAAGACAAAAGAGACTTTGGTGAAGAATTTGATCCTCTGAGAGAGTCTACTTAATAGGATTTTTAAGAGCTTCTGCTCCCAGTAAGGTGATGTACAATTTCAGAGTTCTGCAATGGCTGAGGAGGTGTGAGTTCAGGCTTTTCTCTAGACATATGCCAAGAACCTTCCCCAATCAACTGCACTTTAAACAGCCAGCTACTCATTTGGTTTAGAAAAGCAGAAAAGGTCAGATAAGATGCTAGCCACTCTTTTGTACACCACTGGCTACAGAAACTGATGCTAGCCCAAATAGCTAGTAGGGTCAAAACAGATCTTTGAGTAACTCTTACGCTGTCTGTAACCCCACTAACTTCAGTAGGATTTTTGTTCAGTAAGATATTATTCAATATGAATACAGATGGTAGAATCAGATCCTAAGGAATTTAAACAGCTTATTATACAGGGATTGTGGGTTTTTATTGTTTAATTGATTCATCTTTCATTGCTTTCCCTTTTAACATTAGATGTAAACTGAAGTTAAATTTCCAAAGAAATAGTGAGGATAATCTGTGGTATGCCGATAAGCAGTACTTACGCAAATCTGAATGACCACAAAGTTGTGAATATGTGTGAGTGATCTACTTCTTATAAAACAAATGACTCTTCTTTCACATGTTTAATAATACTCAGAATTCTCTGTCCTCATCCCCCTCCCTTCTGCATTAACTCTGAAGTACTCTTCTTCTCTCATTTGTTGTTGTTGTGGCAAAGATATTTTTCTTGACTATTTCCACTCACCCACATTTAATCATTTATGGCCTTTTCCACTGCAAACATGTAGAAAACACGTAAAAAGGAAGCCTGTTATCACACCATCAGCAACTCCGATTACAGCTTGATCAGAACTGACATCACTGTGGTTTCATTAGTGATATTAGATAAGTGCAATCTATTTTCAATCTTTTTTTTTCAATGTCAAAGGAGACAGTCACCCTGCCTCAACTGGCTTTGACAGTGGCAGGATTGCATAAAGGATTCCTTCCTCTTATCATCCCAAGAACATTTTACATGCCAAACAAATCAAAACTATATATCTCTTACTATCTTTATTCATGCTGCCAAGACAAAGGATAAGAAGCCTTTATAACCTTTGACTTGTCAACTTACTTTTCTCTCTGTACAGCCTAAAGCAATTCTTAAAATGTAAAAAGCTGTATGTGCAAACAAGTACATTTTGCAATCTGAGTACAGAAGCAAAGAAGTGCATCAAATGATGAAATTTTCCACTGGAGATAGTATCATCCTATCATATTTTTCACAATCCATTCTTGTCTAAATCTGTACCCAAAATGATCTCTGCAGAAAAATGAAGTTGTTTTATGCCATGGACAGTATTACTATTTTCTTTATGTTTAGTTTTGTTATTCTCCCCAGTTCCAGAGAATAAATTAAAGCTTGGGAGACACCAAATTGGGTGTGTAATATAATTTGAATTTTCAGAATCGCTGGGGTAAAAAAGCCTTAAACTTTCTTCAGAAGATGAAATGCCATTTATACTAAATTAAATTACAGAAAGGTCTTAGATGTTGAGAGTCTAACATTCTTAAGCATTTTCCTATGTCTTCTTTCCTTCTGCAAACAACAGGTTTCCCTTTATATGCTTAAAGCTTCAGTCTGTGCCCCATGGGTCAAATCAAACAGCATTCATTTCAGGACTCTTGAGTAAGAGATAAAGTCTGAGGGGTGAAGGAGTATGTCATCATTGTCTTTTCCAATCCCTAGGTCTCCTGACAATTGGTTTAGCCTCTTACCTAATTTAGAGCAGCCCCAGGGTCACCAACAGGCTCCATCTATCTACTCCACACCAGGGGATCTGCTTTGGCACAGTCATTCCACCAGGAGTGGATTTCACCATGGTTAAGTACAGATAGTCAAAAAGCCCAATGCTGAATCGACTCAATATTTACAGATTAGTCTAAACTGCATAGATTGAACAGATAAGCAAGTGAACAGACACTCATTTTTTTATTCCAGAAATGCAACTACATGCCTGCAGTGGCCCAGGCAAGAAGCCGGAGAGTCCTAAAGCACACCTCCTTGGTTGTCTAGAGCAGACAGCTTGGGCCAAGCTTGCCCACCCACCCTGCAAGAGTGGGGGGGAGGGGCAATTTCATGTGAAGTAAAAAAGCATCCTGGGGTGCTGGGGACTATGAGTTAATTTGAATCTGGACGGGATCTGGAGCAGAAGTTCAATAAACCCATTTAACTTAAATCAGTTGAGTCTGATACTGCATCCATCTAGGTTTATCTTAAACCAGTTTGGGCCATTTTGAAAGCAGTGTATGTGCATTGAACTTCTGTTGTGTTACAGATTTAAACTGGTTTCCAATCACTAATGCCAATATATGTATCATTTCTGACCCTAGCCTATATGACAACAAACCTTGGCCACTCAATCAAGGCAATTTTGGGGTTCTTCTATGCTGCTGAAGCAGTGAAAAGCGGTCATAATAGTGACTAGAATCAACCATTACATGACCATCTCAAAAATTCCATGCACTGTTTAGGATAAAGAGAACTACTTTTTCCTGTTTTTTTAGCTTCAGTTGGCAAGATTCTACATGTTATTCAACATTTCAGCTAGGTTGAATCAGGGACAATTTGCTCAAAGTCAGGTAGGCCTAAATCTGAAAGTTGATGAACAAAAAAAATCAGTGGGAGTTAAGTACTCCTTCTCGCCCTCAGGCTGCTTTCAGGGAAGGACCTGGATTCAAATTTTCAAAGGTACATAGGTGCCTAAAGAAGTAAAAAAAGCAGTTAGATTTTCAAAGGTATCTACATAAGGTAGGTATCTAACTCCCATGGATTTTGATGTCTGATCAATACCAGATATCAGAAGGATTGGAAGGAGCAGAGATATCTACCCACCTGATAAACTTGCTGAATCTAAAAATAAACATGTAGGGTTTATCATGAACTTAGGACAAAGCTCATATAAACTATCCCCCTCCCCCACAAAAAATAAGTTAACTGGCCTATTCTTTGACAAAGACAGGTATGGTGGCTTTAGAAACTGCTAAGGAAAGCCTGAAAACTATTTAGATACCTAATTAATGCATGTAATCAATAAGAGACAAAGACCTAGTTAGAAGATAAGTGTTTAAATACTCTGAGGACTTGGGCATATATTCCCTGTTTTACCTGCCACATGGTCCCTAAAGAATTAATATTTAAATCTGAGTGCCCACTGAGAAAGAATGTTGTAGGGAACATGCATAGTGATGGGGGAAGACTTAATAGTCTTCATACTGGTTTCAGGGCTTAAACCATCAAAACTGGAAAGAAAGGGCACCAAGTAGGACAACTGCATGCAGAAATATTCTTGAGACCTAGAACTAGAAACAGTGATTGAATGTTGCAGACTAAGTTCTTGGAAGCAAATGGATTCCAAAGATTAAGTCCAATTTCAACTTATTGGATTCCAAAGATTAAGTCCAATCCATCAACTAGAGGGACTTAGCTAGGCCTTGCAAAATGGATCAATAATAATTGTACTTTTAAGTCTGGGTGAGAATAGACAAGGCAACCCATCATGGAATTAACATATTATCTGGGATGATTTGTCATAGTATATTTCTGATTATTCAGTGAAGTCTTACTTTTTTCTACAGAAAGCAGATTTTGCTTAGACTACATTGTTTCGAGATACCAAGATAAAATAGGTTGGAAAATAGGCAAGATAACAGCGATTCTGAGATGATACAAAACGGCAAAGCAGAGTGCAAGAAAAATGACGTAGAACAAGGACATTGACCATATTTGGTTTGGATGGGCAACAGGAAAGAGAAAAGCAACTCTCTCAGTCACAACAACAACTCAAAAGAAAAATACCAAAAGACAACGCTTGATGTCCTGATAACAAGCAGGGATGCTCCAGGGGTTTTCACATGCACACCTCTTTCTTCAATTAAGCAGGTATAAAAGGGTGCCGCTCCACTGAGGTTATTTGCATGTAGGTAGAATACTTGCCTTCATGGAACTCTGCTGATTTCAGTGTCTCAGGTGGGGATACCCTCCTGCCCAGCCATGCAACTTTACTTCATTGAATATTTCTTTACTCCAATATGTATCTCTTCCCATATTCACTTCCTCTAGCTTGAACAGGGATAATGACTTTGCCACAGGCAGGGAGTTGAACTAGATGATCTGTGGCATTTCCTTCCAGCCCTACTTCTCTATGATTCTATGATATGGCTCCTCCTCTCAATATGCACTCCTGGATCTTCCTTTCCTCTCAGCTGGACATACATACTTTCCCTCACTCTCTACTCATTAGTCCAAGTAAGGTATATCTGAATTGGGAAACAGATGCATCTGGGGTGATAAGAGTGTAAGAAACAGGTCTTTGGAAGGGAAGGAGATAAGCATGTCTAAACAAGAGAGAGACTGTGGGAAGGAGGGTAGAGTGAGGAAGGAGGTAGCAATATCTCAGTGGGAAGAGCTACAGAGATATTTTCATACAGGTGAAGATAAACACAATAAAACTATTAAAGTCTAATTTTGGAGAAACTTCTTAACAGCCATTCCCTGCTAATTATTCTCAAGTAATAAATGAATAGAAGAGTAAATGTTATTAGAATAATTTACTATTCATCAAGAATCATAAATGAATAGAATAATTCATTATTCCTACATCCTTGTACTTTGCAAGCTCTGACTAGCTAACTAGGGCATAGGGAGGGAGTGACTCAGAAAGGAGGAGAGAGGGGAGGGGCAACATGCTAAAAACTGAGAGAGATTTTTTAAAGTTTTTTATGCAAAATTTTCCTGGCCTAAGACTTCCTAAATTTTGCAGTGACTGAGCTAGTATAACATCTGTGTGTCTGTAGTATTCTAGAAATCCCCATTTGATTAGCTTTGGCATAGAGAAGCCAAATCATGAGGCAGATTTGTTGTCTTTGCACTGGTGAGGTTCCTTGCAAATATTTTTTGGTCATTTTTATTGGAATAATAGATTACACAAAAAATCATATAAGGTATGAATGCACATGAGTAAGACACTTGATTAGGGACTCAGGAAATCTGGGTTACAGTACCAATTTTTAGGTAATCTTAAGTCATTACAACTCTCTGTACCTCAGTTACCTACCAAATGGCAAAACTATTTTTCCTGCTGTCTGTCTCTTTTCTGGTTGAACCCTGAAGTTCCCACCCACACACTAGCAGAAATGTATATGTAGGTGACTTATCATTAGGTTTAGTGTTCTTTATATCACTCAAGTAAATTATAACATGTTGTTCTGAAAGTGGGTGCAGCTACAACATGTTAACACAGATGAAACTTCCAGATTTGGACACCAATGAAAGTTATAGTGGTGTCTTGAGGAGGCAGATCACTTAACAGTACACCTACAGTAGGTGTTAGTACAGCGCCTACCCAGTAGAGCAGGAGTGGGCAAAATACAGCCCGCATGCTGTATCCAGCCCACCAATTGATTTCACCAGCCCACAGGAAGGTGATAGCTCTGGCCTTTACTGCTGCTGCAGGGGACACTGAGTGGAAGCAGCCACAGTTAGCGTCATGTGGCAGGCCCTGGGCAAGTTGTGCTTGGGCCTCAGCAGCTCCAGTTACAGCCTCTGCTGGCACCACAGGGGATGCTGGGCAGAAGCAGCTCTGCCTGTTCACCTGCCTCTGTCCCACAGGTCCTAGGCAAGCTGTGTTAAGGCCCTAGTGCCCTGCCTGCCTGTGGCTTAGAGCTGGCAGGAGCCACTTCAGAAGCAAGGACTGTGCAGCGGATGCTCTGCACCTCAACCACCCAGCAGGTTAAGCCCTGGTCCTGGCCCTGGCCCTGCTTCATACCATGCCTTATGCAGCATCATGAGCCAACCCAGCCACCTGCTATCTGCTGGCTACAGCCAGTGCAGCTCCTATCCCACATGCCTAGGTGAATCTTTCTCTAGATTGCTGGGGGAAGGGGGGGCCTTGGGCTGCAGGTCAGTACAGCCTAAGCTGCAAGTGGTTAGGGCAGGGAACTGGGGCAGGTTGGAGGAGGCTGCTGAGCTTCCACACACTTTGTGAGGGCAAATATGGATAGGAAGGGGTGGGTGGGGGGAGGCAGGTTTGGGGTGCAAAAAGCTCTTGAGAGGCATGTAGGGGTACAGGCTGAGGCAGAAGCTCCCTTGTGATTTGAGGAGGTGGCAGGGCAATAGTAAGACTCTCCTGGGGGTGAGGCATCCTCCTTTGGCTAAATGTCCTGCTAGCTGGTTTGGGTTCTTATCATGGGATGGGGTCCCCAAGGATGGCTGTGATACCCCTACGGCTCCTTGACCATGCCCATCTTGCCCAATAGGCACCCTCTTTCTCACCAGCCACATCTTGCTGCTATTTTTAATGTAAGGAGGCTGCCCTTGATCTTATTGTTTGGACACGGTCTTTCTGGACCCCTCTGAAACTTGTGGGTTCTTAGACCCTTTGACATCCCACTTCAAAATGGATGATTCGTGGGACACCCTCAGCCTTACGGGCTAGACGCATGGCTCCAAACCATCCCTTTACCACGAGCCAAGGCTTGCAGATGGTATTGATGTTGTCTCTCCTGGGCCTTGCTATAATTCAGCCCCTTGTTCTTGTTGGGCTTTCTGCAGCCCTGTCTCCATGCCCACACTGGCACTGGAGTCTTCTTACCCTCTGATTGCCGTGCCCTTCTCTGGCACTAGGGTTCCTACACTGTCATGGGCCTGCAATGAGGCCTCCTCCTTCCCCAACAGCCTCAGCCCGATCCACTGGTCAAATGGCAACTATAAGCAGCTCTGGGTGTGCTCTGTCCCTTTAAAATGTCCAGCATCTCCCAGCTCTAAGTGCCTTGTAAGCCAAAGTATCAGGTGAGCTGCTGGAGCCCCTTAATCCTACCCCAGGTAGGACAAGCAGCCAAGCCTTGGCTGCTAACAGAGAACTCTCTTCCTGCTCCCAGGCCTGGGGTTTATATTTGCCCAGGGCCCTACCTCTCCCAGCCAGCTAACTGGGTGCAGGTGCAGGCTAATTCACTCATTGGCCTACTGCCACAGTAACCTGCACCTGTGGGCTTCTGCCTGGCTCTTAGGACCCTCTCCCCAGGCAGTTTCTGCTCTTATAGAACAGGCAGCTTAATGCCCTGTGATGGTTCCTTTAGGAAAGAGACTTTTTTGTGAGCTGTTATACAATCATCTCTATATACACTACTCAGAAAACCATCAGGACAAAAATTATTTTTTAAATAAGATTGAAATATTTTATATTAGAAGTTTGATTTTAATCATATGATTCATTTTTATCTATAATTTGTGAAAATGATATCCTTACCATTAATTTGATGTGTGCAGCCCTCAACAGCTCACCAAAACTTATTAAGTGGCCCTTAACTGAAATAATTGCCCACCCCTACACTAGAGTTAAGGCTATGACAAGGGACAACAAAAGGACACAGACAGATGCAGGAAAACAAGTACATAATAGGAAAATATTGATCAGCACAACAGGAAGAGGTATCAGTGCACCAGCTGCCTAATCTTGTTTTTGATTTAGGTGTCACAGTAAAAGAGACTTTTAAGGAGACATTTGAAGGAAGATAATAAGGAATTTGTGGATATTTGCAGAGAACTGCTTCCAATCCTGAGGGCAGCATGGGAGAATGTATAAAGATGGGAATTTATACAAGGGAAATGTATAGATTAAAAAAATGTAATAAATGATCTAGCAAGGACCCTGTCAGTACTAGCCAAAGGTGGAAATCAGCCTTTCAACACCTAATGAAAGGTGATAGGTATGGGAACAAACCATGAAGATCCTTAATGCTGAAGGCAAGTAACTAGTTTGATGTGATAAGCTAGTGGAGGGACAGGCAGAGAGATCTAATATGGTCAGAGTAAAGGATGAGGAAAGTTACCTATTCAGAAATGAGAGGGATAGAGAAAAAATGATGCATTAATCAGTACCTGAAATAAGAGCCTGGTAGGAGTTTTGGCTATATATGGATAGAAAGTAGGGCAAGGAGACACTCTGTAGGCTAATTCATTCAAAAACACACAGTAATGCATCCTATCCTGCCTTCTGCCTGATTTCAGACTAAAGCAGCTAACTACCAGGTTGTTTCTTACAGATGTTGGGCAGATATGTATATCACAATAATGTGCAAGACAACACCTGGATGTGAAGCCCCAGAGATAGGTTGAGCAGAATGTGATGCAATGGTAACAGATATTGCCTGTGCCTGCCTCATGTTTATGAAGTGTTAGTCCATTCTTAATACGTAGTCAAGATTTAGTTTTGTGAATTTTGTGAACTCAAATATAATTTAAGTGGAGAGATTTGAAAAACCTAATTCCACAAGCTGTCTTAATCCCTACTTCGAAGACTTTGCTTTTTTAAGGTAGATTATACATGAGTTTAATAGAGAACTGAGGAAGGGAATTTCTTCTTCTATCCCACAAGACTTTTTTAGATTTTAACATTTTCTTCTATTCCAAATCCTAACAAAAATGTCCAAAATCTTTCACTAACCAACAAGCCTGGTTTTTTGCTCTTGTTGTTTATTTGCCTGTTTGGGACAATCAGAATGTTTTATTTCAATTTTTATCTTTTTCTTTTTATATACCTTTTTCCCCACCTAAATTTACTGAAATTTTAAAACAAAAAGTTACTTTGACTCAAAATTCCCTGCATTTTAATTTTTAAAATGTCACAATAGGACAGTTCAACCATCACCTTTTTTTACCAATAGATATTTGGCTCAGAAGAATGATCAAAAGTGATACTATTTTTATATACTTTTGGGAGAATTGGTATTTTTCCTTTTATTGCAAAAATACAGGTCACTGAAAATTTTCCAACCAGATATCGCTTTATTTAACTTTTCTTATATTTTCTGTTCCTGCCTACCTACATTTCATTCTTAGTTTAATAGGCCATTCTGTCATGGAGTGAATTGACTACCTACTTGAAGCTACTCCTGTTCCTACTATTAAGGGCCACTGAAGATAACTGGAACTCCTTCTCTTCCTTTCCCTATAGTAAAAAAAAAATAATCGGGACAATGGAAGAAGGTTCCTATAGACTTGTAGTAACCAAGAACTGAAATTATTTTTTCTTCATTCCTAGTTCCTTGGGAATGAGAAGAGGCACAAGAAAAAGCAAAAATTCAGTACTGTCCCATCCAAAATGGTTGGAATGTGGTATGGTAAGAGACCTGAGAAAGCACTAAAATTAAAAATTGAGCCAAACCTGCAGCCCCAGAAACTGGCACAAGAAGCAAGGCAGAGCGCCAACTTTTATACAGAAGATCATAGGTGTTAGGGTCACAAGCCAACAGGAGGGAAGAGGTAAAAGTTAAAGAAACATCAACACTGTGATAACATATAGGGTAGGGACAGTCATTAAAAGCCTAAGCCTGAATTAATTAAATCTTTGCAGATTAGTTTAACCTGGCTAGGCTGAACCGGTTAGTAACCATAAAGACATCCTCTTTGGATTGAGAGAATGCAGGGACATACCTACAGTACCTCAGGCTAGATGCCAAACAATGCTAGAGCAGTCCTTCCTGTCCTTCCACAGCACTGAGCTAAGGAGGAATATGAGCAGTCCCCAGCAGGACACTCTCCCTAATAGGAAAGGCTCCCCCCTCACTGCTCCTGACCAGCCCAGCAGGGAGTTGATAACAGCATTTAGCACCTCATCAAGAAAACAAAAGCCTCTCTCATTGGTTCAAGCTCTTTTTAAACAACTTTTTCCAAGTAAGGAACAGAGGAACATTACCAGCTGGCCTGTTGATTAGCTCCAAAAACCTCTAAGTAGATGCTTTCCTGTCAGCTTTATGCAGACATCTCTCAGCATTAGCTAGCATAACACATACTGGCTACAGCCCTTGTTGTGGGAAAGGGGAGTGGGGAACCTCTGTTTGAGCAGGGAGTGGTAGGGGAGGTGGGGCAGGGGAAATCCAGGCAGACACTGCTGTTCCTGCCATCTCTGCCAGAGCTCCAGCAGGGAGCAGAGGGGTGGGACCACCCAGGGCTGCAAAGCATCTGGGATGATGGGGGACTGGTCTAAGTTAAACCAGGAAGGGATCTGGGACAGACATTGCATAAAAAGGTTTGACCCAAATCAGTTAAATCTGATACTACATTCAACCAGGTTTATCTGAAACTGGTTTCTGAAAAACCATTTTCAAACTGGTTTATGTGCACTGAACATCTGTTCTGTTACAGGTTTAAACCAGTTTCTGTGATCAGAAACTGGTTATGTAAAATGTCTGTCCCTAGCCCTACTCAGCATCTTAATTCCCCCTCCCCAGTCCCCACACCTGAAGAGGTGTCCCCAAACAAACCTTTATCCCTAGACTACTCAAACAGTAGCCTGCCTCTCTCCCCAAGTCTGAGTCCAGCTTCTTCAGTCCACTGTCCTGGTCGATTAAGCCAGTAAGATCTCCAGCTCCACTGTGCAGTACTCTGTAGGGCTGATCTAGTTCCATATGCATGTTGGTCTGTCTTTCCCTTCTTCCACCCTCAAGCTTTCTCTTCCTTTTTCCCTTGCTCCCCCAAGCTCCTGGGGGTTTCTAGAAGTTGAACTCCAAATTAACAGTCAGCACGGCTCTGCAGACTGTCCCCTGGTTCCTCCTGCTATTACATATTTAACATTCACATTATATGATTTTGTTTCACATACTTTTGGAAAGTAACATTTCCTTGTGAAAAAGGCAGACTTTTGCAAAAGGCAGAACTGAAAGAAAAGAAGGAAACACATGAAAGATGTCCCAGGGATGCAAGGCAGAGGATAAAAAGGAGCTTGAGAACTCTTAGATATGGTTATACACACTGGGAAGGGAATTCTCATTCAATAACACTAGATATAGGATGGAACCCAAACTCCAAATACAAATATTCCATATTTTTGGATGGGAAAGGGAAAGAAGTGAGAATGCAAACTCAAATTCAGATCCAATTTTGCAGCTGGTGGTCAGCTTCTATAAACCAACATCCTGTTTCTAAACATCTTTGATCTTTGGAGTCTTTGATATCTGGATCCAAACTTCACAGCTTGGACTCATCTCCTCTTGATATTGCCTTAAGCTTTTGTGGGGAAAAAAAGAAGACTCCTGAACCTCAAAAAGTTACTGTGTGATAACATCAGATCAGAGCCTTGAGCCCAGCCCGTCCCAATCAAAGCATCAGGGTAATTCATTCCCTGAGGCTGCAGAGAAACAAGCACCACCTCAGCAAGCCCAGATCAGTTCACAGCTGGTCCTAACAGGGCAATCTTGGCAGCCAATCCCCTGAATCCACCAGCAACAGGCCCAACATATTGCATCCTTCAAAAGCTAGGCACAGGCTGGCCTGTGGTGCTTTGTCTGGGGTAAAGTATTAGGCATTTGATCTAGGTCTTCCTGTGCTTTCTTGATTTACTTATTAGATCTCTAGCCTTGACTCTTAGTACATCCTGACTAGGCTCTGGCTCCTAATTCTGGTTCTGGTTCTGACTCCTGGCATATGCTGACTCTAGCTCTGAACCCTGGCATATTCTGGTTCACCTTGACCTTAGCACCAGTTGAGATGGATACTAGCTCTCTGGGAGCCTGCCCCATGGACCTTCTCTGACTGCTCATGCCCTGGTTCCTAACACATTCTGCTAAATATTTTTTTATATCGATTTAATGCCTGAATTTGAAAGGAAAAAGGCCTGAATATTTTATTTTGGCCTCAATTCTCTGAATAGTATATTTCCTTTTTCTTTTTTTCCCTACTTTCTTCTTTATTTTAAGAGAGATTTATTTTGCAATACTGAAGTCTGGTAGCAGTAAAATAAGTACTACGCCAAATTGTTTATCACAGTTATCAGTGCACTTGTTTGTGTGTGATTTCCTGTGTTAACAGAAAGGAAACATACTAATAATAGATGGAAAATACATGTTTTTGAGTTTGTGTGACTGGGTTTACTATTTATATTTTGTACAAATTAAGTTATTGGGTGCTTGGAAAGAAAACAGTGAGGATTCCAGATTTAAATATGAAAGAAGATATCTGTCAATAAACTCAGCTCTTCACTGACACCTACATTCCATTAAAAGACAGTGAAAACACATTCACTATACCTGTAACTACAAGATACTCCATTAATTTTGAATTAAAGTTAAAGATGTACTTCAATAACTTCAGAATAAAATGTCTTGGGATAAAGCTGTAGTTTAACACAAAATCCCAGATAATGTAACTTTATTTTTAAAAAAGGTTTTGAAAATATGGAAAATGCCCCCTACTCTGAGGCAGGATCATCCCTATCCAAACCATCCCAAGCAAATCCTTGTCTAACCTCTTTCTTTTCAAAAGGAGACTGGATGTACACCTTGCTGGGGTTATTTGGTCTCAGCAGTCTTTCCTTCCTAGCACAGGGGTGATTGGACCCAATGATCTCACAAGGTTCCTTCCAGCCCTAAACTTCTCTGAAACTATGAAAATAGCTAATCAACCCTATCACGCAACTACAAGGTATAGGACTTTAACCTGCCACAGGTCAAGCAGGAGGATGAGGGCGGTCAGTGTCATGCTGCTGCAAGGGTTGTTTAAAATATGCTTGAGACATCCAAGGAAGTAGGTTATATCCTCAAGCTGCAAAGGAAGATAAACCCCCCTACAATCAAACCTATCTGACCATGGTGTAAATTTCTTCCTGACCCCAAATATATTTAGTAGGGGTGTGTGAAACGGGCCCTATTCGATGCGGCTTTGGATTCAGCCTGAATTAGAGACAGGAATTTAGATCACTGTCCCTGATTCAATTTGGCCAAATCCGAATCTGAATATTCGATGCTGATTCAGAGAATCAGCAATTTGGACATAAACACAGCTTTAAATGTTTTTTCTACATACCTCAAGGTACCAATGTGGCTTGTAAATGCTGCAATGCTGGAATGGATGAAGCGCCGCCCCATGGGAGTGCGGTAGGGCCTCCCACGTGCCCGGCAGCGAACCTGGAATGGACCAGAAATACTTCCAGTCCATTTCTGGTTCCACTGGGGAGCGTGCTGAACCCCTCCCCTGCGCCTCCCCGGCTCAGCAATTGGCCACAGGGGGACCCTGGGTGCCCCCCCACACACACCCAGCAGGCACAGTTGCTGAGCTGAGGGGGCCTCCTGTGTGGTCTCCGGTGGACCTGGAAGTGGACCAGAAGTGTTTCTGATCCCTTCCAGCCCTGCTGCCGAGCACACTGGAGATTGCCCCATGCTTCTGTGGGGCACTCCATGCACCCTGGCATTGCAGCATTCACAAGCTGCCTGCCACCTAGAGGTATGTAGAAAATACATTGAAAGCTGTGTCTGTCTGAATCACTGAATCTTTCCTAATGGCTCCAAATTGATTTGGAGTGTTCCGGTTTGATTCAGAGAGATTATAGGGTCCTTAGATTTAATTCAGATTTGGAGATTAAGCCACCAAATTGGGCTGAATCTCTGATGAATCGAATAAGGGACCAAAGCGCCACATGGCCCTAATATTTAGCCCCTCCAGCATGATATTTATACCACTTGGGATGATGTTACCCATATATATTTCTTTGGTTGATGTTATACTTATCTAGTCTTCCCATAACTTTATATCCATTTAAAAAAAACATTAAGGCAAGGTTAGAAATCTGTGCACAAGGCACAATATGGCTAATATACCCTTAATGTAGCCAACCAGAGGAGAGAAGCCCTTCCTCATATCTCCAATAAATCTTCTATGTAGAGACAGCTATGTTCTCTCTGCTGCTTTCACTGACAAAGATCAGAGGGACACCATCCAGTAATATAACTGAAGGCGGGGAAAGGAAGTGGGGGGGCATAAATAGCTGACATCAACAGCACAGCTGCCAGCATTAGTCCATGTGCTGCCACTGCCAGCTCACAGAGCTATCCTGTCATGCCTCTGGCTCCCCCCCACATCTAAACAACTTCCACAGTAAAGTTCGTACAGTCCCTTGCTGTGCACTTACTTCCTTTACTTCTTCCAGACAAGTCTCCATGCAGCTCCTTATTTCTAATTCACCCCAAGCTGGATATGCCCATCTTCCAAGGATCATGATCCACCACCAGTTGACCATCCATGCAGTTTAATACATGTCTGGTCCCTCATAGCTGTTAAAACATTTATGAAAACAGCATACAATCAGTGAATACCACCTCTCCTAAAGTAAACAGAATTACCAATATACAGTGGGTGTTCCTAAGCCAGTCTATTTGAGAAAGAAAAAAGATAAATAGATTAAAAATTGATTAAAAGATTTTCTAACACTGGAAAAACTTTGAACTGGATTTTCATGTATATAGGCAAATACATAGCATATGCTGGAATATCACTATTTACCAAAAGAGCATGGAGCTGTCTAACTATCTGCTTGCCTGTATGCAGATATGCATGCCTAACTTTGAAAATAAGTAAAGTATAGAAGGATTAATGTCATGAACTCTGAACTGGAATCACTTTATTCATGTCTTTTTTGAATAGTAGCAATTTTACGTTGGGACCTAAGGCAATATGGCTGCCTAACTCAAACTGTGCTGTGAGGCTGTGGAACAAGAGGTTAAGGTGAAAGAGAAAGAGATGGATGCCAATTTAACCCTTCATGGCCAGTCTCAGGAGGTGCACATGCACCAGCATGAACCCCATGCGTGTTGCCAATAAATAACACCCAGCATCACTGCCAGCCAAGCTGTCCCTGCTGTAACCATCACCCAAAGCACATACCATGGTTGTTACACCTCCAAGAGTCAGTCAGTCTCTCTCCCCCTTTTTCCCTGCTTCTATTGAATATATAATAATTATACAAAGTAGAGACTGACTTTATAGCTCAGTGGTTAGGATGAACCCTAAGCTCTGAATCAGGTAGAACTTAGAACTCCACATCCCCAGCTGACCACCAGCTGACCACCCTCACCACTGACTCTTTACCTATCCTAAAGATGCATCCTCCATTTCAAAGAAGAAAATATTTTGTTGAGATGCCTCCCAACCATTTCTACTTACCAGAGGATTTATACCATTTATCATTCATTACTAGAAGGCCAGTTCTCCTGCCATATGAAATTACATGCTCCCTTGATTTTAGTGGGAATTACTTGCATCCTATGGGGGGTGGGGAGAGAATAATAATAATCAGACCCCAGATATTTAGCTGATATTCATTTATCACTTACGAGACAGACAGAGAGTCCTTGATCAACTCTATGCCAACCAGTGGAGCTATCTTTATATGGGATAATTTCAAGGTACCATTTCTTGCCTCCTTTAAGGCAGCTTCATGCTGCCAGAGCAGCATAAAGGGTTCTTAGTACTGCCTCTAGTACTCCAAGGGAAAGGGAGAAGCACTCCATACCCTCTGAAAAATGGAAGCTGGCCAGTGGGGAGAACAAAGAAACTGTTTCTGCAGTGATCAGAGGGATTCCTGGTCCTGAATGCTGAGCTAACCTTCTCCTGCTGCAGCCTGCTTTGCTCTTTTCCCAGAAGCCCTTTAGCCCAGAGGAAATGACAGAGATAAGGTAATAGAAATTAAAATCAATTCTCAAAACATTTGAATAATAAAAATGGCATTTGAACTGCAATACAGATAGAAAGAATGCTTCTGAGATCTATCTAATTGTGGTAAAGGCTTTTTAATGAGAAATGGTAGGTCTCTGTGCTGCTTCATAATTCACTGTGCCATTCTGGATGCCTCTATAGCTTAAGTACAATAAAATTTTAGTAGGATTTTGAACACTCTAAGTTAACAGGTAAGTCAATTTAAAGCCATAAAAAGAGATGTAACTCTGGCGATTTTAAATAATTTAATCAGGTGTAGTCATTTTTCTAAAGTTCTGTGGTATTTTCTATGAGCCTAAAAAGCATGACAGCAAATCCTAATGCATGAAGTGATTGACTTCATTATATGAGCCTGTTGCTGTGCAGTAAAAGCATTCTGCACCAGACTTTGCAGTCCTGGTGACCCTGTGGAAAGTGTGCACATTTTCATAACTTTCATCTAGTGTGGGTTTTTTGT
This sequence comes from Caiman crocodilus, assembly GCA_030014935.1. NCBI lineage: Eukaryota > Metazoa > Chordata > Crocodylia > Alligatoridae > Caiman > Caiman crocodilus. The sequence goes on from JAGPOW010000261.1 coordinate 199,216,975, forward strand.
GGACCTAGAAACTTGCTATCATAATTCCACCTCATTTTCAGGGATGTAAGGAGAAGCTGTTAATGTTTAAAATAAAATTAGAGAACCACGGGTTTCACTTTTAAATGTCACCTTTTTCCACACAAAGGTACTTTATACTTTCTTGAAAGCAGTTGAAAGTTTGTCACCAATTTTAAATATGAGCCACTGACTGTTCACAGTCCCTTATAACTAGGGTTAGGCTTTAGGAAAGAGCATAGTTCTATTAGTCCCTGGATATTTGAGAAGATTACTGATATATCCTACTCAGGCTACCATGGATAAGACCGCGTTAAAGCTCCCTACCATTCAGCTGCCTGCAGTGGAGAACAATAAATAAATACGGCTGTTCTGAGACTCCTTTTTCCATTTGCCTTGCAATAGATTTTGTAGGAAGCAACAGTTAGTACCAGAGCTTCCATAGTCCCCAGACCAGCCTCATTGTTTAAAGCCCACGAAGCACAAATAATTTTTTTCCTCATATAAAATGATCTTGTACTTTTTACTCTATTATGCACCCTCTCACATAACCACTCCCTGCCCATCTCATGTATTAACAAAGCAGGCAGAGGGAAAATATGCTGTTGCCTTGGGAGTTTATTTGCTTTAACACTTGTTTGATTCATTGTTATTAACTGAAAGTCAGGAGGGTACAAAATGGTGCAAACTCATTATTTTACTGAAGCCTTACAATATTATGCCTTCTTGTATGTCAAGAGAAATTGGAAAACATGAGCACTGTTGTCTACACATGCATTAACATGCTTTACTTAATGCACATTAAATCTAGTACTAGGAAAATGTGCATTAGCCTGGTTTAATGTGCATTAACTAAAGAGCACCCTTTTAAAGAAATGCTTTATGTGCATGAGCGTTTGTGCACATCACATTTTTTGCCCTTTCTTGAGCTGCAACAGTATGACTGTCTGCATGAGCGGGTTTTCTGGATACTTTAAAAGTCTTTCTGGTACATTAAACTAAAACGTCTTGGACATAGTTTAGTTTGGCTCATCACAAATTAAAGTGTTACGTACATGGATTCGTTACATGCAAACTTTAAGGCACTCAAAATGTGTGTAATGAGTGACATGTAATGATCCGCTTTGTCCACCAGATGGCGCTGCAGCTTTTTGTAGTTCAACCCTTTGTCCACCAGATGTCGCTCCAAATTCTAGGTGCCCCATTTCGATAAGGATGTGTAATGTGTTTCCCCAAATGCCAGGTGTAGCATGTCAGATGCAGCAGACCACCCAGTCCAACAAGCAGCATTGTTCATTCTCCTGTATGGACACCCACGGACAGACATCCCAGACATGCCCTGGCCAGGGTGACAATGGCGCCATCACCCAATTATCTGCCCCTACCCCAGACTGAATGCAGCCCATTGATGCCACTTCTTTTTCTCTTGTGCCTATGTTAATGCGCATTAAGTAAAAAGCATAAGTTTTTACATGATATTTCAATGCACATCAAAATAAGCTAATGGGCATTAAATCACACAGGTAGATGCACCCTAAAATTTTGAGCCTATAATAGACTTACTATATTTTTATTACCATTATCCTTATTATTATTAAACAAGAAGTGGACCCCCCCAGCCACCAGAAACTGAAGAGAGAGGGGACCCCAAGGCCACTGGGGCAGACCACAAAGGGAGGCAGCAGAGGCAGGCAGAGGGGCCAATACATAGAGACAGCTGACAGGCAGATATTGGGACAATTCAGTAACTCAACACTCTTGTGAGGTAGCAAATCTTAGTGAAGGACAACAGGGTATTGAGTAATTTTTACATAAAAGCTACACAAGAAGTAGAAGCACTTTGTAAGGCAGGGCTTGAAGGCTCTTTTTGTACCTGTGTAGAAACTATTTACCTTGAGAAGGGGGGGATTTTTTTTTTAATGACCTCTGGTGCTCTTTGAAATTTTAACCTTCAGAACAGTTTTTAGGGGACCCTTTTAAGGCCAGTAGCAGAATAATATTGACCTGTTAACAATTTTAACTACTTTTTAAAATGGTTATTTAAGCACATAAATCGCCATCTTCATGGAGGATGTGTCAGTTATTTGGCACACCTTCATTTTACATTGTCCCAGGACAGGGTTTTAAAAACACTTTATTATTTGTACTTATTCATACTCTATTATATCATTATCATTATATCGTACGTTATCATTTCATCATAATTTATTGTCAAACTTCATCAGTATCATTATCATCGTAATTGGCAACCAACTGACATTGTCACATGGGGGAAAAGAAGGAGTTAACCACTTTGACATAATATTGGCCTTTACTTTCAAGCAGGGAGGGCATCCCATTGCCAGTGGGGCAGAGGCAGCAGGCAGGCATACAGACCTAGAACAGCCAACACCCTCTTTGCCACTGCCATGCAACCAACCAATTAAAGAACAACCAGGACCTAACCAAGAAATGTATTGTCCATTAACATGTGTCTACCGTGCGTGGTGTTCATGGAAGGCAATTTTAGGACTGTTGCAAGTTATCACTGACATGCTTCAAACACCTTGCGCAGGAAGTGATGGCATGTCCGGACTTCATTCTCATTTCATACATGGTCTGCTTTTCTTCTTTGGCGATGATGGTGGCAGCGGCAGCAACGTAACAATCAGAGATAAAAACAGGAAGGAAGGAATGTGGAGGGAGGTATTAGACTAGCGCATAGCAAGGTTTCTGGAAAAACCACCAAGAACAGCCTTCCCTGAACTCCTGAACAGTATTCACCAGCAAGAGGAGCCTCAATACTTTGCATTGCCTTCACCTTCCTGCATGACAATTAAATCCCACCCCACAGTTAATTGTAAGTTGAAGTAAACAATATCCCCCTACATATTGTGTCACTTGTCTGCATTCAACCATTCGTCCCCTCTCCCCACCAGGGCCCAGCCTAATCTGATTTCATTTCACATGCCAGGATGGCACCTACCAATGGCTAGACATGCCGGTTGTGGAGAACATCATGACGCCCTCTTGTAACTCCACGTAGGAAAGCAGGTGTCATATTGGACCTCTCCTATTGGACTTCAGCCTATACTCAGGTGCTGCATTCTTGTAGTCCAACTGGACAACTCTCCTTGGAGACAGCCAAGACATTCAGAAGACCACTTTGCCCTAGTCTTCTTCTGCCTCTGGTCTGCTGTCTTCTCACCTCAGCCTCAGACACCTTGGATCAATATGGCATACTCATACCACGACCACTGCTCCCACAATTTATAGGGCTGCTGTTTAGCAGGTCAGGGAAAGGTCACCCCCCCACCTCATTTTGGTGCAAAAAAATCCATCAGTGCACACATGCTGGCACCAGCCTGGCAACTGTTTTGCAAAAGAGTGCCCAAACCCTGTTTAAGTAAGAAATGGGCCAGGTAGTCCGGCAAGCAAGGGAGGTGATAAGCCATGATTGCACAGTTTCAGCTCACACAGTCAGACCCACATACTCGCAACACCCACCCACCTGCCATTGCCTATCTCTGCCTTGCTTTGACCAGGGTGACAACAACACCTTGACCCCATGATCTGCCCCTGACCCTGACTGAATGCACCCAGTGCCCTAGCCACAGTTTTTTTTTTCTTGTGCATGGTTAGGATTGCCCAGGGAAGGTAGCCTCATAGTCAGATTCATGGCAACGGGGCACCTAAAATCTGCATGTCCTCCCCCCACACCCTTTGGTGCAAAATGTCTCCCTTGGTGCAGACATACTGGTGCCATTCTGGTGAATTTCTTTGCAGAAGAGCACCAAAAGGAGGTGTAGGTAAGAAGACAGCCATGTACTGATGGGTATGCCAAGGAGGGTCACCCACAGAGTCCCAAGGCTGTACCCACAAGTCACCCATGTATCAAAGCACTATGCAGAGATTGCAGGTAGCACCTCAGCCACCGTCTCAGCTCACAATCAGACCTACAACCTCACCCCTGCCCCTGCCCCTGCCTGCTGCAGCCTTGCCCTAGCCTAGGTGACAACAGCACCTTCATCCCCTGTTCTCCCCCCGCCCCTGACTGAATGCAGCACTGTAGCCGTGGTTTTTCTTTCCTTTTTGTGATGGCTGGGATTGTACAAAGGTGGTTTACTAGGCTTTAGGTTATAGCTTGCTAAGAACTTTTTTCCAACTACCCATTTGGTCTAATAAAAGATATCACATCTACTCAAAGAACCTTTCCTGCCACAGGAAGGTTTTACTTTACAAAGAGGGCAATTAACACCTTCTCAGGCCTAGCTTCCTCTCTCTGTTCTCCCAGGAGCAGGAGAATCTGAGAGGGGCTTGTTAACTGTTTAATCCCCTTTCCCCTCCTTCAACACCACCCACTGTTGCACTGGGTTTAAGCCTAGACAAGGAATGCTTGGGTTTCCTTTCCTCTCCCTCCCCCCCATCCCACCCAGAGGTAGGAATTTTTACTCCTTCCCAGTTAAGGAGCTAGACAGATAGACAGGGGAAAATGCCGTTTTATTGTACATAAGAGATTTGTAAGAAGCACACACACAAGTAACAGAAGCAGTGGGTTACTTGGGCTTCTTTCCCTGCGTGATGCGAACTGCGTAATGGGACTACAGTCGTTTAACTGTCAAAGTATGTTTTGATCTGCCAAGTGAACCACAGTGGTCACTTGACAGGTTGTTAGAGGTACAGTTAAATATCTATATATATCTATATACAATAAAAGCTGCCTTAACCAGCATCGTACAAGCTGGCATGCTCTATTAACCAGCATGCCAGCTTGTAAGGTAAAAGTGAAACTGAAAGTGCCCACTGTAGCACTTCCAATTTCACTGAGCCCCCACGGCCCGGGGCAAAGCAGCCTGCACTGATGAGCCCGCATGGCCCAGGGCATAGCAGGCTGCATGGGGCCCATCTCCCCATCCCTCAGGGCCCGCGAGGCCTGTGGCAGGGTCGACAATGTGGCAGGAGAGACAGCGATGCTCCAGACATGGTTGGAGAAGTGGCGGCCTGAACAGACAAAGACGTCTGTTCGGGCCTCTCAATTGACCAGCATATTTTGTTATCTGGCACCCCACACTCCCCATGGGTGCCAGACAAAAATGCTTTTGCTGTATGTCTATATCTATATCTATATAACAGCATGTTTGCCCAATATGGGCCATGTGTTTTATAGTCATGCTCAGCGTTGGCTACATTCAATCAAATTCATAGTTGGTGTCCATTAGTGAGCACATACTGGATATACAGTAGTTTAATGCTAGTTAAGTTATTTAATGAAGTTTTCTTGAATGCAAATGTAAGATGAGGAGCTATTTTCTTCCCAAGCTGATTGGAGAAAAAAGTATTCGAGTAAATATGGTATTTATTATTATCAGCCATTTTCCCTTGCCTTTTACTGTGCATTACATTTGCAGCCAATGAAAGCAAGAAATCCAAGAAATTTCATCAGAAAGACATATTTTGTAAAATTTCCAAATGGTTTTGTCAATCCAAAGAACTCCTAACAACTTCTAAACTTTCAGGTACTAATTCAAATTGGACAGAATCTCCCAGTACTTTGAAGTCCAGACACTGCTAAAAAAACCCAGCATTTATGTCCAATTTGGTCTCTCCCTTTTGAGAGGTCAGCATAACATGCATCTTATTCTGGGTAACATATTTTGCTTGTAATAGTATCATTTGAGCTCCAGTCTTACAGCATGCTTTCTGCCTGTTCTCCAGCATGTTTCCTTAATTACTTTTGACAAAAAATTATTCTAGCTGCAGTTCTTTAGCTTCTTTAGAAAAAGAAAAAAGAAAGAAAGAAAAAAGAAAAAAAAGGCTTTAATTGGCATTTGTAAAGGAAAGTGGATTTAAAACAATATTTAAAGAGAGAAAATGTCTGTTATGTAACTAAAAAAGCTAAAAGAGGAAACAGTTTTTAGTTATTAATATGGAGGTTTTTAGAGCATGAAACAAATGAATCCCATCATGCATGAACCACTATAAACTACTGTACATACCTTTTTATTCATTGCCGCATAAATGTTCTGTGACTGATTACAGTTTGTAGAGGATTAAAAGGAAGTCAAGTGGCTATAGAAATAAAAGGGAGTTCTTGAACCCTATTGTAAGTCCAAGGCTTGTGTATATTTTCATGACAGACCAGAACAGAAATCACATAAGATGAAGGAACACTGATTTTGACCCTGAAGCCCTAGTTGGAAAAAATAATACACACACACACAAATTAAGCACATTTGTGTATACATACTAAGAAATTTCACACTTTTGTGAATGCATTATACATCAAGTTCAGTTGTTAAGTTTTGTCTTGGAAATACCTCTGCATGTAAAACTCCTATACTATACACGCAGCACAAATTTACTGTTTGAGTGCTACCAAGATGTTAAGAATTCTAGTGCTTGTGTGTGTGTGCATACGCGCATGTATTTGCAGGTATATGTATAAACAGACAGTCACAGGAAAATAGCTCCTCCTTCGCCAAGGTATATAAAGTACATATCCATAGAACAACATGGAAAACAGTTTCTCCACCCTTTCCTACCATGTAACCAAATTGCAAAATTGTTTCAATTCAAACACAGTGTGCTGCAAGTGATTATAACAGAAATATACATGTTTTAGTAACTCAGAGGATAACAAATAAATAAATTAAACAGGTCACATGATTTCCAAGTTGGGTCATTCTTCTTCCTTCAGGGACATAAAGACCCACTGGGCATGGAATGACACCAGGGATTAATCTTGGCTCATTAGTTCTCAAATCTGGGTAATCAACTTTGAATTATATTGCATGCATGGAGCTACCTTTAGCAACCTAAATGAAAAGAAATGAAGTCTCCATTTGCAGCTTTACTTGCCCCACTTCACTATTTTGGACCAACATAGATAGAGAATATGCTTGAAAGCTGCCTAATATTTTCAACAGTGTAAAACAACACTCAGAAGTAAGATAAGGAAAGAACAGAAACAAAAAAATGATAGGACAGAAAAATGGGGAAAAAAAACCCTGACACCCCTATTGTAATATAAAAGAATATTGGAGCAAACAGGTACTGCAGGATGCATCTACACATGCAATTAGTGCACATAAATAATGTCTTGAGCTTATTGCTCCAGAGTTTTTTGCTCCTGGGTGCACTTTTATTCATGTACAACATATGGACCTGGATCAGAGCAGCCCTGGCTGGCAGGGTCCCACGAGGTCGACCTGCAAGCCCAGGGCTGCTTCCCCCAGCTCAACATGCTGCACAGGGGCTGTCTGGGGCATGAGAGAGCTTCAGCATGGGGTTATCCAGCATGCAGACCCCACACTAAAGCTCCTTCATGTCCCTGTGTAGCACATTTAGCTGGGGGGAGCAGCCCTGGGCTCTCAGGTCGACCTCATGGGACCCTGCCAGCTAGGGCTGCTCTGATCCAGCAGATCAGATTATGCTGTACATGAATAAAAAGTTCACCCAGAAGCAAAAAACTCTGGAGCAATAAGCTCAAGAGATTATTTACGTGCATTAATTGCATGTGTAGATGCACCCCCCAGGATCTGTTTGGTCCAATGTACTTTTATATTACAATAGGGGTATCAGGGTTTTTTTTCTCCATTTTTCTGTCCTACCATTTTCTTGTTTCTTTTCTTGCCTTATCTTACTTCTGAGTGTCATTCCCCAACCAACCTGGGCAGCGTCTACACATGCACTGCTGTGGAGTTTTTTATTTCACACTGAAGAACCCACCCAAGAAATTTTACTCTCTTGTGCTTTTGTTATCTACTATCAGTTGTAAACTTAAAAAAAAGGTATGCTGAAAGTGAGTTACACATGTACAATTGATTGTTTTTGGGGGGGGGTTAAATGTGCATTCACAGATTCCAAACTTGTAATAACACTGGTTGCTAATTGGAATTCAAAGTGTTAGCATTAGTTATGAAGTCTTACATAGTTTATTTGTTTAGTAGCCTGAAAGGCTGAGTCTCTCCTCTTAGAGTTCCCTAGAACTTCTGGGCATGGCATAATGCAGTGTCTTATAGACGTACCTATACCAAGGCTAAACATACTAACTTTGGTACTTTTACCTAGCACTGCATTGTCAGATGGGTATATCCGGGTGTGTCTACATGAGACATTTCCTGTGGAGTTGCCTAATTAGCTCTGCTGTAAAATGTCAGCATTTACACACATCCTTAATAGACTGCAGTAAATTAATAAATGCTGCCATAGGATAGTATTGCCCAACACAAGTACTATCCTATAATGGCAATATTTAGTGTGCTGCAATGCAGATATAGATGCTGATGGGGCTGGCTGGGGCACAAGGGTGCTTCAGTGTGCGGGTGCCTGCCAGCTAGCCCTGCACTGAAACACCCCTGTGCCCCAGCTAGCCCCTCCTTAGCACGTTGCGCTGGGTTGGAGGAGACCTGGGCTGCCAGGCTGACAAACTGCAATGGAGTTTATTCAGTCAAATTAATTTAATTTGTAGATGTGCCTTCTGTGTCTTAATTCTGCAATATGGTAATAATAGCAATTCCTGACTTTCATGAGGATGAATACAGTAAAGATGGTAGGTGTTCAGGCACAGATGTCACATGGTGCAAAGAAGTACCTTAGATCATTTAAAGCAGCGATTCTCAACCAGGGTACCTTTCAAGGATGCCATAGAGTGTCACGCAATCTTAGTGTTCAGTGTGCATGCATGATTCATGACATAACACCAGAGATTCATACAGTCATAGAAAGAAGGAAGAAAAGGGTCCTGTAAGATCATCCAGTCTGGTCCCCTGCCCCGGGCAGGAGGTAATTGGGCTCAAATATACTCAATGAGGTGTTTGACCAGCTTTCTCTTAAAAACCGCCAGGGATGGTGACTGCACTATCTCTGCTGGAAGTGTGTTCCAGATTCTAGTTACCTGTATGGAAAATAAGTTTTTCCTTATGTCCAGCCAAAACTTTTCCTTGACTAGTTTGTGTCCATTGGACCAGGTCCTCCCGGGGGGGGGTGCTTTTCTGGACAGTTGCTTTCCTAGATCCTGGTATCCTCCCTTGACATATTTGTAGTCACCCCTCAGCCTTCTTTTGCTCAGGCTGAACAAATGCAGACCTCAAAGTCTCTCCTCGTAGGACCTATCCCCCAGGCCCTTCATCATGTGGGTGGCCCCTCTCTGCACCCCTTCAAGCTTGTACACATCCTTCTTGAAGCACAATGCCCAGAACTGGACACAGTACTCCAGCTGTGGCCTCACCAACACGGAATAGAGAGGGAGGAGAACCTCTCTGGATCTGCTGGCAACACATCTGCTGATGTGCTCCATAGTTCTATTTGGTCTGTTGGCAACTTCATCACACTGATGGCTTATATTCATTCTCCGGTCTATTTACACCCCTAGTTCCCTTTTGGATGTAGTGCCAGCCAGTGGACCACTACCCATTGTATAGATACGGTGCAGGTTCTTCCTACCCAAATGAAGGACCCGGCATTTGTCCCTGTTGAACCTCATTTGGTTCTCTTCAGCCAGGCTGATAGGACCAGTCTGTCAAGGTCTTTCTGAATCCTTGACCTGTCCTCTGATTTGCCCACTTGTCCCCACAGCTTTGTGTCATCCACCAACTTAATCATTCAAATAAAAATCCATAATATCAAAAATGTTCTGGGCTGTTATGGTCTTTCTGGGTTATTTACAACAGAAGAATTGCTCTATTAGTTTTCTGTAGTCATAAATTAAGTAAAAATTTAAAAAGCTGGAATTCTCTGCAGATGCCTTGAGCCTAAAGAGGGGAGCCTGCAGCTTAAAAAGGTTGAGAACTAAGGCTGTGTGAAACAACACCGTTTCATTTCTCCTTGAGTTTCGATGGTTTGACAGAACAGCTTTCCATTTTGAATTTCATTTCAATTCAAAACAGCTGTTCCATCCACTCCATTGAAACAGAGGCAACAACTATTTTCCTTGAAAAAATGTAGATAATTTACCTGGGAATTCCTATTATGCTCCAATAAGCTCACACATTCTCTACAACCATTTGTATAGTGTAAAATATTTAAAATGTGAATAAGAACGCACAAAATATCTGCATCTTACATCTATTCTCATTTACTCCAGGTTCCCATTATATAAATCTGTATCAGAGGAAAAGCTGACCCAAAATTAGCAATGGTTTACTATAACTATAGCTTATGGCCAGGGATCCTGGTTTTCTCTGATAAAAAAAAAATCCTCATTTTTTGGATTAAAAAAGTAATCCCAAATCCAATCTTTTTCATAATTAAAATGAAACACCAGTAATATATATATAAACACTGGTGTTTCATTTTAATCACAGAAAAATTTAGATTTTGAGTTACTTTTTTTAATCTAAAAATAGGGCATATTTTTATCAGAGAAAACCAGGATCCTTGTTTATGGCAACAATTTATGAGTGGCTAATAATACAAAGGTACCACATAGAAGTATTCAGTCTACAATAAAAACTTGATTTAAGATATGTCTATATTGAAGGTCTGTTGCGGGTTTTGCATTTCTGCTTTAAGTGAAAAAGTGTTGCATGCCATGTTGCTATACTGCAATTAAAGTACCTCTGTCTCATATTTTTATAGCCTCGCATCACAGCAATGTTTTCAATTAAATGACCTGCATTGTGGTCAGACATCCCATGACACATTGTTCCACCACTGCACTGTTTCCTTTTCAGGGATTTTTCATGCTGCTCACTTTGGGATTCCTACTAGAAGGAAATCAAACGCTATGACTGAGGAACAAACCAAATAATTCCCAAGATTCCTCCTGTTTAATCCATCATCCAGCTGCGTTTTGTGAACTTGACAGCAGCATTTTCAAAGCTCAGTTCAACAGCATAGGGAAAACATTGGTGAGTGCTGCAGACCTCAGAATAACAAATATAAACAAGGTATTCTTAACATATCTGCAGTAATTCCATGAATTCGATTCACAGGGCTGCCAGGCAGCTTGGAGACCAGTTCCCAAAGGTATGTCTGGGGAGGAGGGGGGATTGAGGCCTCCATAGGGAGGGAGGGCATTGGGCAGGGCTGGGTTTGGGGCTGGGGCTGCTGCCCAGCTGGGCAGTGCATGGACCTTGGGCCCCAGGACTGAAATGCATAGCTGTTAGGCCCCAGCAGGAAGTGAGATGGGGCTGCGAGTGGCTCACCCAAAGGGTAGGGGTGGTAAGATCAGCTCCCTGCCCCTGTGTGCACTCTGGAGAGGTGCAGGGGGACCTATGCTCCCAAGATCTGTGTGCAGGGAAGGCTGTCCACTGCAAGCTCAGGCTCTCTGTCCTGATGCCCTTCCCCAGGGCCTCCACAGCCTGGCAGGTGGGACTTGGAGTGCCAGGGCAGAGCGGGGCTTTGCAGGGAAGCTCTTTTCTGCTGTGAGCCCCATGTCATCCTAGTGACATGGACCTTGCCCACCTAGCAGCAGCAGGGACAGTGGCACAGGGTTGTTCCCCTGGCTGATCTGGGGCAAGCAGGGGGAACATCACCAAGGCAGCATAGGGATTGCAGTGGCAAGGAGCTTCCCCACCCAGTCCTGCTCTGCCCTGCAGCGGCAGGTCCCACCCACCGGGCTGCAGAGACCCCTGGGGAGGGCAGCAGTGTGGGGAGCCCAAGCCTGCAGTAGACAGCCTGCACCTTCCCCACCCCTGCCCCACAAACAGATCTGGGGGGCAAGGGTTCTTCTGCCTCGCCTGGGAGAGCACACAGTGACAAGAAGCTAGCCCCTCCTTCCCCAACTGAGCTTACAGCAGGCAACCAGCACCTGCCCTCCCCAACATAGTTCTGCGTCGCACATGCTGCTCACAGGGAATGGGGAGCTGGGCTCCACACTATGTTGTACTGCAACAGCCACCACCTCCCATGGGCAGCAGCTGGAGCTCAGGCACTTTTTCAGGGGCACAGGGCTGCAGACCCAGGTCCCTGGCTCCATAGCCCTTGCAGCTTGAAACTCCCTCTGGCAGGGCTGGGGGTGCATGGGGGGCAAATGGCACCAGCAGAGCTGGGAGAGTTGTGGTGGGGCGTGAGGGGCTCAAGCAGGGCTAGGGGGCTGTGGCTTGGGAGTGAGGGGCCTGGACCTGCATTCTGTGAGCTAAGGGAGCAGGGGACGCTGTGATTTTCCATGGTAAAAACTCAAATCAAATGCCATAATGCATAGGTATTTAGAACGTGTTTTATTATAGTGATTGAGGCACTGGTAGGCTTCCAAATTGCTTTAAAATTGTAAATATATCAATTATAATGTTGATTATAATATAATAAATATAATTCTTATAAATGCATAAGTATATTAATACATTAATTTAATTAACTAATTAATTATACATAATATAATATATTATTGTATATTAATATTATATATGTTATTGTATATATTCATATTATATAATTATATATGTTATATAATATAATAAATATATAATATATAATATATATTATGTATATATTATATAGTATATATTATAATATATAATGTAATAACATATAATTATATATAATATATTACATATAATATATTATAGCTATATATAATTAAGTATATATTAATTAATGATATATTTATTAATTAATAATTAATTATACATTAATTTAATTAACAAATTAATGGAATTAATATATAATTAAATTGTGATATTATAAGTATAATTATAATTTATATCAATTATCATTGTGCTTAATTGATATCAATATATATCTTTATCTATAGTGCCATTTCATTTTAATCATTGATCACAGAGTTTGTGGCTTTTTATCAGGGAATCTGCAATTTTTTTTTTAGCAATGAGCACCAGAATCCCTGTTCATTACTGACTAGACTTGATCCCCTACAAAAGTGGTACTTAAGCTTTTTTGCCCAACAGACTAGATGAATGCAGTGAGCTGGATCTATAAGGTTGCCATCCAGAGCAAGCCTTACATGCCTGGATCCCACCTTGCATAGCTTGGATCAAGCCCTACGCCACCCAAATCCTGTCCCATGCCACCCTGACCCTTCATGTAGGGCCACGCTATTCAGCTCCCAGTGCTCTCCACCAGTCTAGAAATTTGGCAACAGGGCAGAGAAATTAATGCTATCACTTCTACCCCACTACCAAATTTTCAGATCAGCAAGAAACCCCGAGGGCTAAATGACATGGCTCTGTAGGTGTGATCTGGCCCATGGGCTGGGGTTGACTGCCCCTGCCCTCACAATTTCGATATTTTCTCTACTGATTTGGATCAGGTGGATCCTGGATTTTTGGGACTGTGTTCATATCATTCTTCAATAGATCCTGGTTTGGAGGATCAATATGCAGTGACCAAGTGGTAGGGTCTCTAGCAAATATAAAGTTTAACTCTTCATGGTGTCAGGAGATGGAGTGTGTTTCCCAAAGAACATAAGAATTCTCAGAAGCCAGCCACTACTCCTTGGTCTTCCTGTGGCACTGTAATTTGATTATACCCTCCATTCTGCAGCATGTTATTATTGTGATACTTCCTTTTAGGCTTATAACAACTGACATCCAGACTAGCAAAGCTCCCCTCCTCAAAGGGCAATGAAATCCAAGATTTAGCATGGGAGAATGGTGCACAATAAGATGTTTGATACAGATATACGAATTCCCCAGCAGCTTAAATCACAAAGGGCTGGAGTGTCTGCCCTCCAACATTTAAATGACAAGGTGGTATCTAGTTAGTATGATCCTGGAGGGCACACAGGTAAACAGACAGGCAACCCTGGTACCCAGCAAATTAGTTTGGGATACCAATGAGAAGATTAACAATGGTTTGTTTGAGAGGAAAATGCAATAACATGTACTTTGTTCACATCTCACTGAACTCACTTCCAAATTCAGCTCATAACAAATGTTAAAGACTTATAACAAATCATTATTGGTGAATGCAAATTACTTTAACAAGAAATAACTCATGTTAACCCTTTGCAGTTTGCAAGGGTACAGAAGCCTTGAAAAAGGAGGATTGTATTGTTCCTTTTTGACTCTGTTTGGAACCTGACACCTTGATCTTCTGTAATCAAGGATGAAGGTGTGTGCTGGAGAGAGGCATGTTCTAATTCACCTTTTTCAGGCAATGACTCATTGGTGTACTTTAGAAAGTGTTCCATTTAAAAAAGTCCCAGGGAATGATGCTGATTATCTGCATTATAACTGGAACAATCCAATGTTCTCTTTGAAGATTAATGGCATCACTTGATTTTTTTGCTGTTACATTGATTTTGATAGTGTTGCTGTTGACACCAGGGATGGCAGTGGGTTTGTTGTCCATAGAATAATTATCTGTGCGTGGAGGAAAGCCAGACTTGTCCCTTACACTCACATTCATACAATTCAATGGTAATGATGTATTTGAGGTGTTTGTCAACAACATTGCAAGACAAAAGCAACCTTACTTTTTTAATATGTCTGGAGGGGAGAAAAGGTGTATTAGAAATAGCTATGAAGTTGTGGTATAGGTGGGAGGAAAAAAAAGCTCTTGAATTACTATTGCTCTCCAAACTGCATGTTAAAAGGGCTTTTGTAGTGTACTTTCACTAGTTCAGCACCTGAGTAGGAGCAAAGACAAGCAGGGACCATCACAAAAGTTAAAGGACTGGCTTCAAAAAGACTGGATTCCTTTAGCTTTAAAAAGTGAGGGCTTCCTTCAGCAGTCTATAATAGTTACATCTGAGTGTAAATTAGAGTACTCATTTCCTACTTTACAGGCATCGCTAACACCCATGTGAGACATTATTGATTTTCACACAAGAGAATAGTTGCTTGCTTATTAGAGCTAGACTAGTGCTCACAGGAGGCTTCACCAAACTCCAAAAGGAAGAGATGATGAATGATTCCCTGGTTCATTGTGAGGGTCAATATGTCCCTTTCCTTACCTTATGACACCTGCAGTCTTTCAGCCTTGTACATCAGTGATTAAGATTCACTGAACAGGCAGTGGAAATGGCTCTGTGAAAAGAGCATAAGTGGATTCTGTGGATTACTGTGGAAGGAGAAGCATAATTATTTTATGTAAGAGGAAGTTAAGACAGGAAGAGTTTTAGGATGATGTTACATGTAATACTTAAACAATACTAAGGACACTTAAAATGTAAGCATTCACATGTTAAAGCTTATTAACATGTACTAAATGCCTTCTGAATATCTCAAAGTTACCCCAGCCCTCTAAGGGCAAGTCAGAGCTGTGCAGGTCAGAAGCAGTATTAATACTTAACATGTGACCGCTCATAGTATGTTATAATTTTAAGACTGCTTAGCATTTGAGAGATTTAGTATGATCTAAGTGTAACATGTAATTTGACTTATTACTCTTCACCAAGAAACTTAAGATTTGCCATATATCGCATTGAGGAAAAAATGTATACTATTTAAATATTCCAGTGTAACAATAATGCTAATAAGGCTGATCAGGTTGAATCTTTGTACACAGAGCTGATAAATGTATGTTGTCCTTGAATGAATATGAACAATTTTCATTCGAACTATGATACTATGAGTTAATCTGCAGCATCTATTTAAGAGTATGTTGGCAGCCTTTAGTCCAATAAAAAATGTAAGTGCCTTGGATATATTTTATGTAATTATTACTACCTCAGTAGCACTTAAATTAGAACCATATTGTTCTAGATTATAGACATGCATAATCCATGCCCCTGACTACTTATTATCAACACAGAGGACTCAATAGAGAAGTATTATCAATACTTTTCAATTAGCAGTAGAGGCAAATAGAAGTATTATGATACATATTTTGCATTATCTTGTAGATATATACTATTTAACAACTAAGAAATGGAGGCAGAGTCATTAAGTGATTTGTCTGAGGTCACACAGGAAGTGTGGGAGGGCAGACAAATACACCCAAATCTCCTGAATCTAGCCTGCTGTGAGGAGCACAAGACAATAACCTATAGAGTAAAGCTTCTGTATGTCAATGTGTTTATATCGAAGGAAGGCCAGTTTGGAGAAAAAAGCCCCAAGACTGAATTATTCAATATGACATACAAAAAACTAGATCTCTTGGTTCCAAAATGATACCTTTTATTAGACCAACTGGGAATTCGCAAGAAAACTGTCCTTTTCTGCAAGCTTTTGGGATTGAAGCCCCTTTGTCAGGCTCTGGGAAAAATATAGGTGGTACAAGATAGTAAAAAAACCCCTCAGATAGAAAATAAAATTCGTTTTTGAACAAAGGGATCTGAAGATGGAAGGCTGTCCCTCATTATTCAATATGGGCGCAGACTGTGGCTGCCTCAGATTTTGAACGTGAATCTGAAACACCTCAGACACAACCAACAGTTCCAGCAGCTCCTGAATGCCTCAAGTTGAGTGCTTGAATATGACGCATCCAAAATCAGTGGTAGCTTTTGAAAAACTGAATCAGAGAATCTGATTTCATACGAAAAAGGGGAAATTCATAGAAATTCCTAAAATCTGGATCATGTTGTGGATTTGGTTGTCCTGTAGCTTCAGCTACAAATACAGGGAACCAGATCCTCAACAATTCCTAAGACTATTCACTACTCACAGCAATTTATCCTACCTGGTCCTGTTTTTAGGGCACTCCTTGGGCCCTATGGATGCTGACAGGTGTGGAAGTAAAACACAAAGCAGCACTTTACTGGAAGAGGAATTGCATCAGTGTGGCCTGGCTCCCAGCATCTGTATAGCTCACACGCTTCATCATTCAGCTATTAGATAGAAGTGCCAAAAAGACCTGCTGAAGCACACAAGCTATATAGACACTGGGTAAGTTGGGTCAAACTGACTTGATTTCTCTTTTGGGCATGTGCTGTGCTCGAGCTGAAAGTAAAGTGCTGGGTTTTAGTTTCCTACTCCTGTAAGCACTCGGTATGTTTAAACCCCTATAACCCATACCAGTAATAAAGGTCCCTCACCAGTTCTGACACAAGTAGCCATGTGGAATAGTTACTGTATGGATGAGTGAACCAGTTTGGACACAATAATAATAATAATAATAATAATAATAATAATAATAATAATAATAATAAATGGAACCATATCTGAACTTTTTTTAAATTGGAGTTAGATTGAGATTTTTTTTTAAATGTGACCATGACTGACTGCACTTCAGCGCTCTCATGGTTCCACCAATAATGAACCACAAGTGGTAAATAGTTAAATGAACAATACATGAATAGGCTGAAAAGTAACCAAAATTTTCAGTGAGCGCTTACAAATCAAAACTATTTATAAAGAATATAAAATGTGTTTTTTTTAATGATTAACCAAAAGAGAGACTAAATGAATAAGCAAGGGACTTAGTTTAAAAATATTTAAGGTAACCTATTTCTTGTATTACCAAACTTTTAGACTCCCCTCCTTCTAAAAGATGATAATGTTTACTGGGTGAGAAGAATAATCTAGATTTTAAAACCCCCTCAAATGCTTACTCCGAAGAATTTATGATAAGTAGTTTGCTGGTAAAATACGAACTAATTTTAAAAAATATTTTTTGTAATGGGGGTTTAATAATAATTTAAATGAAACCACAGTATTTAACAAAATCTGCCAAGTCATAAGACTTATTCTTTCTATTAGTTAAAAGGACCCACATGGCAGGGTTAAGTTTGTCTTTGGTAGTATGGGTGTTTGCTTTTACTGTCTTAGCTGCCAGGAAATGAACTAAGATTATGAAAGATTAGTAGAGAGAAAATATGTGGATGGAGTTCACACTTCATTCTTGAATTTGTAAATAGGAATATGTACAATCTCTTTGTTTATGACTAGTGATTCTTTTTTAAAAAGCATTTAAATGTATTCAGTTAAATGTAATAATCCAAAAAACCCTCAAAGTTCTATTGCGCCAAGGATTTACTTTTCTTTCCTTCTTTGAGTAATAGTCTGCTGGTGAAAAGGGGTTAAATACAGTTTCTAAACGAAAAGTGTTTTATTATGTCAAGTGTCAGGAAGTGAGTAGAGGTGTAAAGGAAAGAGAGAGCGAGAGAGAGCGAGAGAATGAGATCGTTAGAGCTGATACCATGAAGTGTAACATAAATTCAGAGATGACAGAGCAGGTGAGGACTTTGAAATGCAGCCATCACAATAATGTCACCTACAGCTGAGAATCCCACAGAAAAAAAAAAGAAAAAGATAACCACAATGCAAATGTGATCTAAATACTCAGTAACACCCTCTACTACATAAAAACTGATTGAAGAAATATTTTTACACTCCCCCTCTGTAGGCATCGAGTAAAGCATAAAGGACAACATGCTGACCTTCTAAAGTATGTGGGTCATTACTCTCCAGTAAATAACTTCCTTGCAGTGCCAGCTTCTGTCTGAGAACTAAATCAGTAGCATAAATTGCAGGAACATTTGGCCCTATGTCTATTATTATTTGAACTGTTCCTTTTATCTTGTCATCTAGCACATGATTTGACAAGCTTGTCTCTGTTCTCTGGGCTAAATTCTATGCTGATGTAAACAGATTAAATTTTCTTTAAGTCAATGAAGCAGCACTCATTTACACCATCATGTATTTGTTCCCCTATCTTGAGCACACTTACATATCCAAACTTCGAGCTCTCTCCTGCACCCAACCAGGAAAAGGCAGGAAATGCTCCCTCTGTTCTTTTCTCAAACCAGCACCATCACATTGTTTCACTACCCAGCAGCATGATACCAGAGAAGCAAGCAAATCTTCCCACCAGTCTTGGTCCTATGCATCCAATGGGTTCTGTTATATAAAGTAAATCCTGAAAATAGGGTTACTCCAACGAAGTTTACATTGAGAAGTGTTGCCTGTATGAGGATCACCCTTGATCCTAAATGATTAGGCCTTCATCTCCAACATGCTGGTGCCAATCAGTGTAGCTTCACTGAATCAATGGAGTAATGTTAGCTTACACCATCTGAGACCCAGTTTACACATTAGCCATATTAGGAAGCATTTGACAGCCTTGATGCTGCAGGAGGCCCTGTTAATATAAACCAAACAAATAAAAGAGCTACACACTCAACCTTCAGACTTTTCCTGCCCAAATGCTGTATCTTGTTATAAAGGAAAACACAGAACAAACCCTCTTTCATCAAATAGCAAACCTTCCAGGGTTCATAAAAGCCTATCTCCTGATTACATTAAATGTATGAGTGATTCCTAGCAAATTTCTCTTGCTCTAAAATACCTAGAGCTGTGTTGCATCCTTTGAAATCCACTTACATTTCAGAGCTGGGAAGGAGAAAACAACAAGCTAATCTTCTCTTTAAAACTTCCAAAGATGGAAATTCCACAACTTTTTAAAACCTACATGAAATATGAGAGCTATCTAAAGTATAAACAGAAAGCATGTCAAACAGATAGATAAAGAAAAGAAGCAAAGCATGCAAGCAAAATCAAAGGAAAGAAAAAAGGCTTTTCAAATTCAACATGCATAAGCAACTGACTATTCTGAAAATAAAAGTAATTTAGAACTTTGCCAAAATAGAAGGTTACCTGTCAAGCTTCAGTAATTTATGTGCCCCTTGTTTACATGAAAATGCCAACAATGGGTGATGCTCTAATAATTGTCATTTAACTTGCCATGCATGAGTAATTACTTCAGGATCACCTTGCTTCATATTACAAGCATTTGCTTTACTTGCCTGTTCTGGAAAAGCAGACAAAGAGTTTGCAAAAGACAAGTTCTCTTGTACTTAGTCCATGGAATTTTATCAGTCATGTTATCAAAATGTGCTCTGTTACTCATCAAGAATGAGATCCCATGTGTTACGTCACTCTCTGAGGTTGGCTAAAACATGTTGAAGATGCACGTTGTCTGACTCCAGTAACAGAAGTCCAATGGTTAAGCCCAATCTTCTGCTTCCAGCAAGACTTTCACTTCGGCTAACATCTATTCTCAGGGAGAACCCGGTTGGAGTAATTGTTTTTATCCATTGAGTTCCCTATGCATATTAATTCTGCTTATACCTACCCAAGGAACTGGCCACATAATAAGCCTTGATGGAACTTTTCAGTGAGTTACTAAGTGAAATGCCACATGAAAAACCTTGTATTCCCAAGATGGAGTACCTACTCTACCTAGTCTGGGGATTAAAGAGAATCAGCAAAATAACTCTGCAGCTCTGAACAGGGCCTTGATACCAGCTCCCTGAGTGTGCTGTCATATGTTTTTCTCTGTACAACTAATACATTGTGCTAGGGTTTCATAAATTATGTGCAACAGGGGTTTCATTAGGCCAGTCCCAATGTCGGCCTGCCCACCTGTGTAGCGCAGTCTGTTCTGTCTCACCTGCCATAGGTGTTTTGAAACTGTTATAAAGATACGGAAGACTGTCCGTTTAGTGCCCCAATGCCTAAGGCATCACACAAGACTCCAACCTTCCCTACACCATGTCCCATGCCTCACAGATGATATCCAAGATAAGCACTCTGCCACAGGCATGCTTATGTTTGCCTGGGTCTCATGCCCTCTCTCTAGGATCTTATGCCCTCACTAGGGCCTTATGCCCTCTTACTGAGACTTACAACTCCTCATCAGTGCCACAACATCAGGCAGCATACTTGGCCGTACTCAGCATGGCCTCTACTCTACATGCCTCTCTCTAGGCATGCCTGGCCCCATTCCTGTCCTTACTGCCAGTTACCCACCCGGCTGTGGCAGCTAGGGCTATAAGACACCCCATACTCACCTTTCACTGGGAAGGCAACTGGCATGACATTTCCTGGGGATCACCCTGCCATAGGTGGACACACCATTCCATCCTATCCCAGCAAGGCATAGTTTTACATCATGCCACAAGACCAGGATCCTCCTGCCATCCCCAATATTTCCTGCCCTTTATCTCCAAAATGTCACAAGCAGCAGCTCCAGCCAGCTGGTTGCTGCTTGTAGCAAACTGCTGGCTCAGCTCTGATGGCCTGGGTTAATATGGAGGCTGCTCAGCCCCCTCCTCTAATCCCAGGGCCACCCACAGTCATGTGGTCCATCATCAGGGCTGGCCACACCTGTCGGCTGCCTTGCTACCTGTGCTGGCCCTTAAAGTGGCAGACACCAAAGATGCCCTGCCACTGTATGTATAATCTGAAATGGATGTGTCTGTGTGTGAGGGGTTGTATTAATAGGAATGTCACTTGCAAGTCAAGGGAAGTGATTCTTCCACTCTGTTTAGTACCGTACTCATCTGGAATATTGTGTTCAGTTTCACATACCACACTTCAAGAATGACACAGACAAACTAGTAAGACTCCAGTGGAAAACAATAAAAATGATTACAGGTCTGGGAAACATGAATGAAATAACTGAAAGGCTGAAAAAGCTGAGATTATTTAGTCTGAGGGAGTCATCGGATTTGATAATCATCTTCAAATAACTGAAGGTAGTTATACAGAGGATGGTGAAAAGCCATCCTGTGGCTGCAGGGGACAAGATAAGGACAATACTCTTAAATTTCATCAAGGGCAATTTAGGTGGAATGTTAGAAAGATTTTTCTGACTATCAGGGTGGTGAAGTATTGGATTAAACTATTTAGAGAAGTTGTGTAATTTCCATCCCTGGAAGTTGTTCAGGGCAGATTAGACAAATACTTAGATGGAATGTCTTAGACAGAATGAGTCTGCCTTGAACAGAGAGTTAAACTAGATGACGTCTGAGGTACCTTTCAGCCTTAATTTTCTATTATTTTTTTCTATCATTCTATGAAATGAAAAAGGTCAGGTTGGTGAACATACTTCCAAGAATAAAATAAAGGAGTTAAATGAAGAAGTCCTTTCTCAAAAAATGACTTTTCTGCAATTCTTCAATAGAGGTGAGTAGACAGGTACTGGAGTATATAAAGGGAAAATATGAAATACATTGTTTGTGTTTTTCCTAAAAAGTGTATGTTTTGTACTTTATTGACAGCACAGTAGCATTACCTAAGAGATTTGTCTACTGGCCTACTTTCTGAGGTAAAAATGAAATCACGCTTTACAGTGTTAGTAGAGATGTAACTGTCATACCAAATGCATGGCAAGGTCTTCCATCTGTGGTCTTGCAATATGAGGTCACAGTTGCTATGGTGATGCATGCTTAAATATCTTTTAAAGAGGAAAAATATATTTTTCTTTGCACACCTGCACATTTGGTGTTCTGATCCATCTACAATAGAAGACTCATCAAGGCTTCAACTCAGGTTTTCATTTGGTGCTGTGCACACTGCGGCTTGCAGGTTCCTTCCAGTATCAGCCAGGTGGGGGAATGTCTACAATGTGAGTGGTGCCTTCCTGGTGGTGCCCATCAGGGAGAAGGCAAGAAGCTAAAGGAGGAAGTAATAAGGCTCTAAAGCATTCTCCGCCATGTGGATTTCATCAATTTCATGCCGGAGGAAACCTCTAGGACTGTAGAGAAAGGACTACCAGCGACAGTGCTAGAAAAAGAGAGTATGGAATCCCAGGAAGGTAGAATCTGGAAGTTTGTGACCTCTGGCAGCAAGAAGTCATCATCCCCATCTGCAGCAGTTTGCCTGGAGAACATATATGGAGCACTAGCAACAGAGGAGGAAGAGTGCATGGTGGAAGAGGCCAGGCCAGGAATCCCTAAGGTGGGGAGGATCGAGACCACTGCCATAAACAAAAGCGATTGTGGGGGGATGAAACTCCCTTCTGCAGGGGATGGTAGGAATCATCTACCAGTCTGACCTGTTGTTCCAGAAGTACTGCTGCTTGACTGGAACCCAGATCTGAGATGTCATGGAAGGATTACTAAGACTCATCCAGCCCTCTGACTACTACCCCATACTGCTCATCTATATAGATACTTCCAGGGGTGACCCTGAGCAGATCAAGAGTGACTACAGGGCTCTGGGCACAAGGGTGGAGGGGATGAGCACACAGGTGGTGTTCTCCTTGATCCTTCTGGTCAAGGGGAAGGCCCCATGTAGGATTGGATGCATCCTGCAGATCAATGCATGGATGCACATGTAGTGTTGCCAGCAGGAATTCAGCTTCCTAGATCATGGGATGTTGTTCAAGAAGGACTGCTAGGAAGAGATGGGATCCACATGATGAAGAGAGGGAAGAGCATCTTCACAGACAAGCTCATGAACCTAGTGAGGAGGGCTTTAAACTAGGTTCACCAAAGCCCTGAGGTAAGTGGGGAAGCAGGACACCTAGAAGAAGCATAAGGAGGAGGGGGAAGCAGAAGAGGCCTCATCGTTCTTTCTGAGAAAGTAGAGGAATCAGTATGTTAGCAACAAGAGGAAGATCAAGGAAAGTATAGGTCCCTTATTGAATGGGGGAGGAAAACTAGTGGCAGATGATAAGGAAAGACTGAAGTACTCAATGCCTCTCTTACCTTGGTCATCACAGGCAAGGTCAGCTCCCAGACTACTACACTGGGCAGCATAGTTTGGGAAGGAGGTGAGCAGTCAACAGTGGTGAAAGAACAGGTTATGGACTATTTAGGGAAGCTGGTCATGTGCAAGTGCATGGGGCCAGATGTAGTGCATCTCAGGATTCTAAGGGAGTTGGCTGATATGATTACAGAGCCACTGACCATTATCTTTGAAAACATGTGGCAATCAGGGAAGATCCAAGAGGATTTGGAAAAGGCAAGCATAGTGCCCATATTTAAGAAAGGGAAGAAGAAGAAGCCAGGGAACTACAAACAAGGCAGTGTCACCTCAGTCCCCGGAAAAAACATGGAGCAGGTCCTCAATTAATCTACTTGAAAGAGAAGAAAGTGATCAGGAACAATAAGCATGGATTTATCAAGGGAAAGTAATGCCTTACCAACCTGATTGCCTTCTATGATGAGATGACTGGCTCTGTGGATGCAGGGAAAACAGAAGACATGATATACCCTGACTTTAGCAAGGCTTTTGATACAGTCTCCTACAACATTCTCACAGGCAAGCTAAGGAAGTACAGGCTGGACGAATGGACAATAAGGTGCATAGGAAGCTGGCTGGATCATTGGGCCCAATGGGTAGTTATCAATGACTCCAGGTCTAGTTGGCATCTAGTATCAAGTGAAGTGCTCCAGGGGTTAGTCCTAGGGTCAGGTTTGTACAATATCTTCATTAACTATCTGGAAGATGGGATGGAGTGCACCCTCAGCAAGTTCACAGATGACACTAAGCTACGGAAGAAGTGGATATACTGGAGGGTAGGGCTAGGATTCAGAGTGATCTAGACAAATTGGACGACTGGGCCAAAACAAATCTCATGAGGTTTAACAAGGATAAGTACAAAGTCCTGCACTTAGGACAGAACAATCCCATGTACCGCTACAGGCTTGGGACCAACTGGCTAAGCAGCAGCTCTACAGAAAAAGACCTGGGGGTTACAGTGGACAATAAGCTAGATATGAGTCAACGGTGTGCCCTTGTTGCCAAGCAGATTAATAGCATACTGGGTTGCATTAATACAAGAGGTGCCAGCAGATCAAGGGAAGTGATTACTCTACCATATTCTGCACTGGTGAGGCCACATCTGGAGTACTGTGTCCAATTTTGGACCCCCCACTACAAAAAGGATGCGGGCAAGTTGGAGAGAGTCCAGCAAAGGGCAACTAAAATGTTTAGGGGGCTAGTGCACATTGGGGCACATGACTTCTGGAGAAAGGCTGAGGGAACTGGGCTTATTTAGTTTGGAGAAGAGAAGACCAAGGACAGATTTGATAGCAGCCTTCAACTACCTGAAGGTGGTTTGACAGAGGATGGAGCTAAATGGTTCTTAGTGGTGGCAGATGGCAACAAGGAACAATGGTCTCAAGTTTTAGTAAGGGAAGTTCAAATTGGATATTAGGAAAAACTGTCACACTAGGAGGGTTGTGAAGCACTGGAATGGGTTATCCAGAGAGGTTGGGAGGATCTCCATCCCTAGAGGTTTTTAAGACATGGTTCAACAAAGCCGTGGCTGGAATGAGTTAGCTGGGGATGGTCCTGTTTTGAGCAGGGGGTTGAACTAGATGGCCTACTGAGATCCCTTCCAATTCTAATTTTCTATGATTCTGAGACTATGATTCTGATTCAAAAGCTTTCTTTTCTTTGCACCTTCATTTTATTAAATGAAGCAAACATAGCAGTGTAAATTCTAAGCTACAAGGTCTTTTTCTACAAATAGCAGTCTCAGAAAAATCTACACAATCCTGAGCCCTGAACTAACTGATAAGATTCAGAAAAGAGATGCTGTAGCCATCATATATAGTTCTATAAAAAAGACTGGCTCAGTGAACAGCGGTGAACAGAAAAGCCAAGAAAATATTGGGCATTATAAACAAAATGGAAAAAAAGTCATCATGGCATTATATAAATCCACAGCAGGCACATCTACACATGCCTATTAATGTGCAGCAATAAACTCCCAGATGCATATCTGCATATGCTCTTGGGACTGCTGTACTTTGAGCCAGGTCAGAGGAGCCCCACCTGGCTTGGGGTCCAGAGTGTGAGCCTGCCAAGACAGGGCTGCTCCCCTCAGCATAATTTGCTGTGGAGGGGCTGGCTAAGGCACAAGGGTGCTTCCATATGGAGTTACTGATAGACAGCCCCCGCACTGAAGCACTCATGTACTCTAGCTAGTCAGGGCAATGTCCACATGTGCTCTAAAGCAAATTTTTTTTACTCCATAGCAGGATAGTACTTGTAAATTAGTTTACTCCTGCCTAACAGGGGCACGTGTGTAGACACCAAGAAATTTACTGCACAACTAGTTTCATAGAGTTATAGATTCATAGATGTTAGGGTCGGAAGGGACCTCAATAGATCATCAAGTCTGACACCCTGCATAGGCAGGAAAGAGTGCTGGGTTCAGACGACCCCAGCTAGATGCCTATCTAACCTCCTCTTGAAGACCCCCAGGGTAGGGGAGAGCACCACCTCCCTTGGGAGCCCGTTCCAGACCTTGGCCACTCTGATGTGCCCAGCATCTACTACTGCCACTGTCAGAGACAGGATATTGCACCAGATGGACCATTGGCCCGACACTATGGCACTTATATTCTAATGCTCTAAAAGAGCTAGAGGAAAAGCCAGAGCACTTGTGAGTAAATTTCAAGGCTGGGCAAAAAGAAGATATGATCCAATCCAGCAACTTTTAAAAATAAGAATTGTATTAAAAGGAATTTGAGGTAATAAGATCACAATACCCTTCATAATTTATAAAACAAGCTTGTCTCATCCTGAAATCAATTTTTTGAAAATGGAAAACTAAAAACTGTTTTCATTTTCTCATTATGTACACTGGTACTGCTATACTGCAGAGTGGGTGTTTTGTTTTCTTTGGGCCTTGTTACATGTTGCACTTTGAGCTGTTCGGATGTTGATTGTTGTTAATTCTAGCTGAAATTTGGAGTAGACACACCTTAATGCTAAAAATCTTTTCTGAATGTCCCATACCTGCATACCTATGAGTTGCCACTACAGGGCTGGTGAAGCAGAAAAGACTTCTATCCCTGCTCTAGGTAGGGTTGTGTGATAAAAGTGTTGGCAGGGAGTAGGAAGAGGACAGGAACAAGAAGCTGGGAGGTGAAAGAGTTAATGGGATGGGGGTGGGTAATGAAATGGGAGATGGAAAGGAAATGTGGGTGGGAGAAGGATGGTGAAATGAAATCAGCCAGCCGCTGAAGCATAACGTAAAAAGCAAAGAAAGAAAAAGAGACTTTTAAGAAATGTTTATTTTAGGAAGGGTGACAAATGGGGGACAGTAAAGACCCAACAGGTTGGCCTGAATGTCTGGGCCTCAAGGAGAAGGCCTAGGCTCATGGTCTGCAAGGCCTGCCCACATAGTCTAAAGAAAGAAGAACAAAACACAAGGGACAAAAGAAGTATATACATATATACAGTTCTACAGCAGGGACACCCAGTGGGGCATCAGTACATCAAGCGTCAGCCAGCACAGATAAAGCCTGAGATCTCAGCTCGCTGGACCCACCCCTGAACCCTGATCAGGTGGTACAAGGAGCAGGTGTCCCACCTCAACTTGGCACAGATTCAACAGCCCCACATTCCTCAAAGGTAGGCACTGTCCACCAGAGGACTGCATGCTCAAACTCAAGAGAGAGGCGGGTCCACACCAGTAGATAGAAAAGCTGCATGGTGTTATCCATCCCAGTCCCGGTGAGCCAGTTCTGGTGGCTCTTCAGGGTGGTTATCTTGGCCTGACCCACCAGGAAGAGGGTCAGGCTGACTGCACCCCGCTCAGCCACCCAGTACGGGAAAGAGCAAATGTAGGTGTCCTCTGAAAAGTCCTGGCTCAGCACCTGAAGCAACCCAAGGGTGGCAAAGAGTGGCCACAGCTGGGGGCAGTCAAGGAAGGCATGGAAAACATTTTCATCCACTGCCCCTGGGCAGAAGGGGCAGGCCCCCCAGGTGGCACACAAAGGTGCCAGTGGTCAGGATGCTGTGCACTAATCTCCACTGGAGGTTGCCAGTCTTTTTGGCTGTGGGTGCCTTGTACAGCATGCACCATGCTGAGGTCCTGGGCAATACCAGGTGCCACCACCACATGGTGTCAGGGTGGCTGGCCAACACCTGGGGACACCAGGTGTGCACCACCCATGCGTAGAGTCCCCTCCAGGGAAGTGCACCAAAGGGGCAGCTGTGTTGCTTCTGGGGGGCACGGGGAGCCTCAGTAGAGTGTTGGGCCAGTCGGCCAGCTCACTGGCCACCGATGGAATGACTGGCATCAGTGGGAAGGCATTGCCTGCAGCATTCATGGAGAGGGGGGCCCAGTGCGCCTAGAGGTACCCTTCTAGGGTGGCCACCACCTCCACTGGGAGGGCAGCCCTAACAGCCTGCAGAAGCTGGCCCATGGTACAGATGGAGTGCAGGGCTAGCCACACAGTCAGGGCCTCAGGCAACAGCCAGTCTGACTGAGTGGGGTCTGGGAGGTGCCCCTCGATGGGGGCAGCCACAAGGCTGGCAGAGGCCAGATTTGACACAACATGCTGCAGGGCCAGATTGTGAACAAGGAGCTCCTGAAGCAGCTGCAGGAACCGCAGGTGCCTGGCCTGGGAACAAAGATAGAAGGCAGCCACCAGGCCCACACCATGCTGCAATAGAATGGTGGAAGGACTGCCCCATTCAGGAAGGTGAGGTCCAGCATAAACAGCTCCTGGTCAAAGCCGAGACCCCTCATTCAGTGCAGGAACTGGCATGCCAGCTGCCACCATGGGAGGTGGCCCTCAGCATACAGGAGCCACTGGAGGCCTTGCAGGCAGCCATCCTACTGGCCAGGTCTATGAGACCCTGGCCCCCCTCAGTAGCGGGCAGGTAAAGGACAGCTCATGGGAGCCCGTGGCATCCATCCCAAAAGAAGTCCACTAGGAGCACTTGCAGCCTCTCGAGCAGCTATGACAAGGGATCCAGCACAGTGCAGCAGTGCAACAGGGTTGCCGCCACCAGGTTGTTGATGCTGAGGGCCCAGCCATAGTAGGAAAGGGCAGGCAAATGCTAGCACCAGTGCTGCAGATAGGCCTCGACTCTGTCCACCAGGTCCTCCCAGTTGTGTGCTGCAAAGGCCAGCAGCCTCAGGAACACTTCCAGGGCTTTGAGGCCTTCCCAGTGCCAGCCAAGGCCCCCTGGCAGGTCTGGGGAGGTGTGCCAGCCCACATGCCAAGCAGGAGGGTATCAGTCTTGCCCCAGTTGATGCGGGCTGATGAGGTGAACTAGTAGGTGCTCTGGCAGTCCACCAGGGCTTGCACATCCTCCTGGTTACCAGAAAGACTGTCACATCATCTGCGCACACTGTCAGCCAGATCGGGGTGCCAGTGGTTGGGTCCAGTGCCGGTGGCAAGGCTAAGCCAGTCAGGCAATGTCACAGAACATGCAGCAGTGGTTTGATGACCAGGACATACAGAATGCCTGACAGGGGGCAGCCCTGGCAGATGCCCTGATGCACCGGGAATGGGGCGCACATTACCCCATTCACCTTTAGCAGGCTGGAGGCATCATGGTACAGGACCCAGAGCACCGCAATGAACAGGGACCCAAAGCCAAAAGCCTCAAGGGTGCTGAGCAGGTACCGGCGGTCAACGTGATCAAAGGCCTTCTCCTGATCCAGAGAGACCAGGCTGACATCCAGGCCAAAGAGTTCTGCAGCCGTGAGCAGGTCACACAGCAGGAACAGTTTGTCCTGGGTGGTCCTGACCAGCCCACAGTAGTTTTGCTCGTGCCTCATGACAGGCCATGACAGTGCGGAGCTGGTTCACCAGCGCCTTTGCCAAGATCTTATAGTCAGCACACAGAACGGAGACAGGCCACCAGCTTTTGAGGCAGCTGAGGTCCCCCTTCTTGGGCAGCAAGGTGAGCACCACCCAGGGACAGCTGGCTGGCAGGGTCCAGTCAGCAAGGTTCTCGTAGATGACACAGAGGAGGCTAGGGGCAAGGAGGGGCCAGAAGGCTTTGTAAAATTCCATGGGCAGCCCATCAATGCCCAGGGCCCTGCCCAAGACAAACCCCACCAAAGCAGCCTCTAGCTTTGCCAGGGAGAGTTCACACTCCAGGGCCTTGGCTTGTGAAGTGCAGAGGTGCGACAGGTCCTTATTCAGCTGCTGAGTGGCCTGCAGGCAGAAGGGTTCAGCTGCAAACAAGTCCCAGTAGAAGGCGACGGTGTGCACCCACACTTCACCCAGGTCCATGAGCGGCCATCGCTCTGAGATTTTGAGATGGTCCAAGGTCTTCGCTGCATCCCACCGCATCTCCAGGCCAAAGAAGAAGCTGATTGGGGTGATAGCCTCTGCCAGCTCCTCGCAGCGCGCACGCACCCTCGCACCATGGGTCTTACCCTCTGCCAACTCCCGCAGGCATTTCTTGCAGGACTGCTCTTGAGGAGTGCTGCATCATTGCCAGTGTGGAGTAGGACCACCTTGAGCTCTGCCATGTCCTCCTCCAGCTCCTGGGTGCAGCAGCGGACCTCACTTGCTGCCAGCTGGGAATGCTTCTGGCAGAACGCCCAAACTTGGATCTTCCCCATGTCCCACCACAGCTGCAGGAGTAGTGTACTTGCACAACCTCCCAGCTCCTCCAGAGGTGGGCGAAGCAGTCTGGGAAGTGGGTGTCCTATAGCAGGCTGATGTTGAGGCACCCGTAAGGGGCTCGTGTGTGTGCTCTGCTGAGAAAGCTCAGTTCACAGCAGACCAGGGCATGGTCCAAGAGGCCTGATGGTATGATGTGGCTGCTGCACAGTAATAGCATATGGTGCTGGGTGATGTAGAGGTGGTAGAGGTGGGCCATAGCAATTCCACTGGCACTAATCTTTGCCCAGGTGTATTGGCCATGTGTCGGCATGGAGGCCTCACCAGGCATCGATGAGATCCATCACCTCCAGCACGGTCCACAACTTTCAGGCTGAAGGCAAGTGCAGTTCTGACCCCATCCAGTCTAGCAGCACATTGATGGCACAGTTGAAATCCCCACCCACAAGGAGTAGGTCATTGCTCTCACTGGAGTCATGCGGTAGGTCATTCAGGATCTCTAAGAAGGCTACCCTCTCCCTCCCCTCAGTGGGCACATAGACATTTACAAGGAGCAGGCTCTGGTGTGCCAGGGTGACACAGGTGGTCAGCATCGGCCAGGGATGACCTTCCCATGTTGACGTGTGCCCAGGTCTCAGCACATGATCCTTGCTGCATCACTGGTGGTGCAAGCAAATTGCACAGGGTCTGGGCACCACTACTTGATACTGTCTGCCACATTCTTCTGGCCCTTGGTCTGCTCTAAGAGGTTGAAGAGGCCTTCATAGCTAGGAGCCACCCAGTGGGGGTTCTCCAGCAGGAGCTGGATGTTTCCGACCGAGAACCGACAGGGCCTCACCCTTGGAGGGGACCTACCAGTGAGGCTGGTGAAAGTGTCCTCAATGGCCAGACTCCCTAGCAGGCCCCCCTCAGCATCCGGGTCAAGGACCATTTCTAGGAGATCAATCCCCGTCCACTTTGGAAGGAAAATGTCATCCCGCTCCCAGGGTCACTTGTGGTGCTCGGAGGGCAGGTACTCCATTTCCTCATCATCAACTTTGGTGGGCAGGGGAGCAGGTGGAGGTGTGGCGGGACTCTCTGCCATCTCCTGTGCCTGACACTGGAGAGGCAGGCACTCTATCTCTGCCCCATCGCTCACAAGTCCCACAGGCTGGGAAGGGGGTGAGAGGTTGCCAGATGCTGCTCGGACGCCCTCAGTCATGGTCCAAGATGGCAGTGTTGCCGGGAGGGGCAGGTAGGGTGGGGCCAGGCTCCCTGGCTACATTCTCCCTGGCACTGGCAGAGGCAGGCCCCAAAGCAGCTGGGGCTCCTTGGGAAGCTCCCTTCCACCTCTTGTTCTTGGCTTTTTTAGGAGTAGGTAGAGCCTCCCCCAAGGGGGGTGGGCCAGGCTGCTTGGGATTTACCACCTCTGGGCCCACGAGTTCAACTGAGGGGAGGGTGGAGGGAGGTGGAGAGGGGATCTTTGTTGTTCCACCCAATGGGGCCTCAAAGCCTGAGATGCTAGCTGCCCTGGAAGGAACTAGGACAAGGGGATTGGAAGGACGTCCTAGCCCCTCCACCAGATGAAGCTCCCACACTGGGGGAGGCATCTCCATCAGGCGGGTGGAGAGAGTCTGAGAGGAGGCCACAATTGCCACACTCAGTGGGGCATCAGCACCCAGGGTACCAGCCTCCCCAGAGGGGACCAGGGCAGGAGGGGGCTGGGAGTAGTCCCTAGCCCCTCCTCTGAGTGTGGCATCAACCACGACAGAAGCAGGAGAAGCCTGGGAGGATGTCCCAGCCCTTGCATCAGAGGCCTTGATCGCCCCAGATGGAGCAGGGGTGGAGGGGGCTAACAGGATCTTTTTCTTTTTTTTCATTTTTTTTAAGTGATGGTGTCTGGGGTTGAGCAGCAGCCATGGGAGTCTGGGGGTGCAAGTGGGGGGGTGGACCTGGGTGGGGCAGCCATCGGGGGAGGCTGCAGCAGCTGGTGGGGGATGGGGCCAGGTGGGGCATCAATTGGAGGGCTGGGGTGGGGCATGTGGGCCTTACTGGGGGGCTGGTAGCCCCTGCAGGGGCCATTTGGCCAATGTTGGGGGTCATAGCCCCTTGTGTGGGGGCCATATCCCTTATGTGGGGCAGCAAAATATATATTCATGAAACGCGTATCTAAAGTTCACTTTATTATTATGAGAGACATGCTTTAACACTGTAGATATCTCAGTAAACATTGTCTAACTAAACACTGTCTCTGTCTCACTCTCTGTCTTTTTATGGTGGTTTTTTGTTTTACTTATGGAGGAACATGGATTTGGGGATACTTTACAGAGTGATTTTGGTATTTTTTTATCAGGGATTTTTCAGCTTTCCAATAGGAAACACCAGAATTCCTGATAGGGAGGCCAGTAACCAGACCTGCCTGCTCAGAGCTGGCACCTTAAACCCAGATGTCTGTGGCTGACCTCCTGGCCAAATGGGGCCAGGAGAACATGCTTTGACAGTTCAAAGCAGGCCACCATACCCAGAACATCTTTTGGACAATAGCTGCCCAGATGACTGTGCAGGGGACACACGTGGCAGTAGTGCCACACAGAGCCCAACCCTGCAGCCCAATGGCAGCTGGCCCAGAGTGGCAGATGCCTCTAATGGCTGTGCAGTTTCCATCAGGTCTGGCAGGTGCGCAGCAGGTCACAGCCAGGCAACAGCCCCCACTGCCAGACTGCTGGTAGAGGGTGCAGGGAACTCTCAGGGCTGCTTCAGCAGTCTAGCTGGCACAAAGGGTAGTGTCCCCAGGTACCAATTGTCTGGGCCCCAGAAGCTCCTGAGACCTAGTAGCCCTGAGCTACTTGTCAGGGCAGCTTTTTATAATGCTGGGGACAACACAGGTGCTGGCCCTGGGCTCTAGCTCTCCCTGGCTGCATATCTGGGAGGAGCCAGGCAGGGTTATTATGCCCCAAGTGGCACAATTTGCTCCACAACAAAGTGCATGTGCAGTGAGGCAAAATGCCCTGGCTCAAATTTGCACTGCTTCTATTTGAGCTGCTGTAAGCGCACATGCTCACATGTGTGGACGTGCCCCATGTGTGGTAAAGTGTACATCTCGGTTGACCCCTCTTCCTTTTGCTTTGAGGCGGCTACCAAAACAGGGTTTTAAATTGAGGAACCTATTTATTATCTGGCATTCCCAACATATGATCAAGGCCATCTTCTCCCCTCCTATATTTTTGTAATGCTGTTGGTAATTGTGTCCACTCCAAGATCTCCACATTTTTCATTTTCTGTAATCATTCTACTAGGAATTCCAACACAGGCTTCCACCCTGAAAGTTGTTTAACTTTTCTGGGATAGATTGCTGCACTTCCATTACTCCAGGCCATATGGAAGTGTGCTTAGGACATTGTTACTAAAGATTCACAGCTTTGTAATGGTACTGGCACTGTATTTCCATAGTGGAGCTAGCTTCTATGGCCCCTGGCAGATGTGCAAGTGAAAGCATGATGGGATCTGATGCCTGAGCCCCACAGTCATGCTTCTTGCTATGCCCAAAGTGCATGGCAGGAGGCTTGATTGTGGGATTCAGTATCAAATCCAATCATGCCTTCTTGCCAGGGAAGGGGGAGCCCAGGATCATGAGCCCAGCAAGTAGCAAGCTGCTGCAGCTGGGAGCTCCATCAGCTGATCCAGCTCCCAGCCATAGAGGCATATGGTTGGGCCCTGGAAGCTGGGAGCCTCATTAGCTGACTGCTTCCAGCCATGGGAGAACACCACACAGCTGGGAGCACCAGCCTGGCCACATGTTCAATTAATAGAAACCAGGTGTGATAGAAACCAGCCACAAAGTTATTACACATTTTTTGTGTAATAACTTTGTGGTTTATTCCTTGATTTATCATGCCATTGATGTGTGGCTGAGTAACAATTTAAGACATGATTAACCACTTAATCACATCTTAAATATTACGTATGCCAAGGGTCTAAAATACAGCACTTGCCTAACTTATTTTTGTTGTATCATAAATATAGTCAATAGAGATCTGAAAGGTGATGACAAGTAAGCAAGCTCATCAACAAGTACACACAGCTCTTCTTTCTAAAACTATGATCATCTATCAACTTTCAAAATGTTGTTTTGTGGCTTGTTGATTGTAAGACCTAATTATTTACAAGTTTTTGCCAGGCTTCAGGCTTTTGATTGATTTCTTTTATTGATTTGTTCAGAGAGAGATAGCATCAGAAAAGCCCATCTCTCCTACCAATCTGTCTACAGATGTGATTTCAGTTTCCATGCCAGAAGACTGCACATAGTGGAGTCCATAGACTGGTGGAAATACTTCACAGTGGGCAGTCGTAAAAAAATACTGCACAATAGTGCATCACAGCATGAACAGTGCTAATTCACTACTGCACAATAGTATTAGGCTACTGTGTAGTAGTTTCACCTAAAAGACGTTCTCCAATGCTACTGTGCAGTATTTATTTAGTATTTGCTAGTAAACATAGGACTGTTTAACATAGGATTGATGTGATATTTAATATGTTAAATACAACTTGAGATACTTATAGGACAAGAATTTTATTCACCGATTAATCATTGTTTAAACTAAAGGTCAGAACCACAACACCTAATCTAAAATGCCTCACCCAAAATGTTGAGACAGTTTAGTTTAAAATTCCTATTCTAAAATAAACTATGCATTGTGGCTATTTAGAAAGACTAAATCCAAACACAGCTTAAATGAAACACCTGAAATTATGAGGTTAATCTGGACCTGTCTGTTCACTTCAGTTTAATGTTGAACTCTAAAAGCTTGAATGCTGTCCCTAAAAATTTCTAAAAATAGAAAACAATTGAAGAAAAGAATTTGTAACAGAAAAATGGAAATTTTCCTGTTTAGAAAAGTAATATAGAAATTAACCAGGGCAGATTTTCAAACCAGTCTGTGAAGTATGGGGCTAGGTGGCTTGGTTGTTAAGCTTTTGAAAGGTGGTTAGTCTCTGTATACTCAGTGCCCCCATTCCCTAGAGAAAGCACCAAGTCTCAGTACTACTGGAGGAGAAAATGAGGGCAGTTCATCAAGAGTGACTTAATAAACCAACTGAGTGACCAGGGAGTCACTCATTTCTGCACACATCAACAGGATGACTCTGACAATAAGATTCAAGATATGCAAAGTCACTCTTTTTCATAACTAAAAAAGAATGCTTTTGACTTTTAAGAGGCATTTATTCCAGGGAGGGTGACCCATCGGGACCAGTCGAGGGTAGTTACAGGCTGGCCCAAACACCTGGGTCTCACAGACATGGTCCTGGGCTCACGGCCTGCAAGGCCTGCTTTAGCTTGATCAGTTTATGTGTAAACCTAGATAAGTTAAGTTCACCAATTTTTGTTATTAAATACCATCTTTTCTCTATGTGCAATTACTCTTTTTTGTGTAATTTCATGCTATCTGCTCTCAAGGAAAAAATAATGTAATCTCAAAGGGAAAATGCTGAAGGGGAAAAAGCATCATGAACTTGAACCCTCCTCTCAAGAGGATTGAACTATCCTCTCTGAGAGCAATGCTGCCATCAAGCTACAAGAGTGTAAATCCCAGGATCTGGAAGACCAAGGAAATGACAAG
Source organism: Caiman crocodilus (assembly GCA_030014935.1). Classification (NCBI taxonomy): domain Eukaryota; kingdom Metazoa; phylum Chordata; order Crocodylia; family Alligatoridae; genus Caiman; species Caiman crocodilus. The sequence goes on from JAGPOW010000261.1 coordinate 199,252,453, forward strand.
ATCTGACAGTACTGCTTGTCATAACAGGCTTAATCCTTAATTACTATACATAGTATCAATGGGCAAAACACTTTGAGATCTGTTTTCTGACTTCAAGAAACTTCCTTCTTTTCCTTATTAGAATTGTTTAGCTAGGATAGTGCCCACAATGTGCTGGTGCTTTCTAAATATTCCAGAATAGTCCTAATCAAGGACCCCCGCAGGCTAAGGACTGACAAACAAACAGGCAGAGTTTAGACAGGGATCAAAAATAGGAAGACTGGGTGCCTATACACATACATTGAGGCTGCTCCAAAGTGTTGTAATTAATTTGTAACAAGTGATACATCTTATTAAAATAACTCTGAACTATAAACAAAATGACTGAGTTGTGTTGTAAGTACTATTTCATTTTAGAACCTTACTTGCAGCATGAAAGAGATTAGAAAAAGCCTCATTAAAAAACACCCACCATTCAATAAGAATACAGTCTTATTCTTTCAAATTAAATTCGAATATTGAAAACAAACATTTCAGGAGCCTTGGATTTTAAAAAACAAGAAATGTCCTTGCAGGCCTGCTATTTACAGCGACTCAAAAGGTGTTTATACACATCCTCTTGGAGGCGGGAGGAGGCATGCTTTAATTAGCTCTGAGAGACAATCTAATTAAAGCTCCCAGAGCATCACATGCATTAGCATCCCCACACTGAAAAATGTTGGCTGGAGTGTTTTAACTAAAGCTCATCGAACGAGCTGTAGTTTAAGTGCCCCATCACATTTTTCAGTGCAAGGACACTGATACATGATGCTGGAATCTGCTGGAGCACAGTAATTACCATGCTCCAGCATAACATATATCAGCCTCCCCACACAGAAAAACAACAGGTGAGGAGCTTTAACTATAGCTCATTTGACAAGCTTTAGTTAAAGCGCCCCCACTGGAGCAATTCTAATTAAAGCACTCCCTCTTGGAGCCGCTCTAATTACAGCACCAGCCCTTCCACCTCTTAGAGCACTTGCTCTTTGAATCACTGTAAATAGCAACAGCAGGCCTGCAAGCATATTCATTCTGAACATAGTTTTCTAAATGAAGGACAATCCTTGTTTTTTTAAAATTCATGGCTTCTGAAATGTTCATTTTCAATATTTGAATTTGATTTGAAAGAATATGAATGTATTCTTATTCAATGGTGTTTTTTTAATTAATGAGGCTTTTTCTGATATCTTCCATGCTGCAAGTAAGGTGTTAATAGTCCTAAAATGAAATAGTACCTACAACACAACTCAGTCATTTTGTTTATAGTTCAGAGTTATTTGAATAAGATGCATCACCTTTTACAAATATTTACTTTGCTGCAGCCAAAGACACTGCAAATGATATGTGGTGGGTTTGAACTCTTGTCTTTCACACTTGTCTTTGAATCTGTATCTTTCTTTCTTACTCCATTACATTCAGATGAGGACAGAAACAATAATTTCTTTTCCCAGTAAGATTCAACATGGGTTTCAAAGAGAAAGACCTGAATTCTACCTCTAAAATTTGATTGCACCCTGATTAAAAAGAAAAAAAGTACTGTATTCATGGGCTTATTACAGGCACAAAAAGGGATGCTCATAGAGACCATAGCAAATTTAAAAGATTTATTTATGATGTATTACTGTAATTTTTAATTTAGACATGCAAATTTTTTAATTTGCACTGACTGCTTTGCCTTAATGGTTTTGATTAATACTTGGAGGTAGTGTTTGTGAAAGAGATTTATACTGTGATTCATCTGCAAAATAATCAAATCATTACCAGCTAATGACAAAGCTGTGAAAAATGATATATATATTGTGTAACTCCCAGCTATTGCAGTACACGTGAAGGTACCCAGTCCTTCCAGCAAATGTGGACTTATGTTAATAACTGCAAGGAAGTTCGCTTTAGGTCCACTCTAATTTGCTAACAAAAAACATTGATCTTAATAAAGCTATTTGATAAGCGAAGCAGTGATTAAGACATCTGAACCCTATATTCTACTGACCATGCCAAGGTTGGTTTTCCCCCTCTTTTCTCCCTGTAGAAATGAGATTCCATGGAATTTCCTTCCTATTTCTTTATCACACCTCGGTCTTCACAATGTGTAAGATCTTGTGATAAAGGAATCTGCAATAACAAAATGAGCAGATGATGCCTTTGGCTTTTATTATCTAAAAAGAAAAAGAAGCCTTTTGCCTATAGCTTTTTGTGCATTTTGCAATTAAGTCTTCCTTGTTTCTTAGAATGGAGTTCTCCCGTCAATTTCTGTTCAGGAAGATGTTTTCCATGGGGGTTATCAGAAAATTGTTAAATGAGAATATACAATAATCTTGTAGCATGCACACAGGAGAAGTTAGAAAGTCAGCTAAGATGGAATAAATTGAGCTAAAGAGTTTTAATATATATATATGGTGGGAGGTAAGAATTAGCTGGCATGAACTCTATCTAGGGGTAATTTCAAAATATCCCCATGCACTTATCCAGCACATTTTCCTTTTACTTTAAATCAGAGCAGTGTTTATGGATTCATTTAAGATACTTTACCAAAATCTAAAAAAGAGAGAGAACCTGTTTGCCAGGTACTACATGGAGTTATGGACTAGATCCTAAGTGGATGTGTAAACTGAAATAATTCTATTCAAAGTAAATGATATTATGCAGTTTCACGTCACCTGCGAGTATGGCCCCATGGACATAGTTCTTATTTACAGTGCCCCATTTATATTCTCATGTCAGTATAAACCAGTTAATTGACAAAAACAGCTTCCTTTCATTCATCAGTAGCTTCTTCCACTCCAGTCCCATGAATTCAGAAGAGTCAATCTAGATGGAATGCAACTGCTCCTTCAGCTGCTATATACGCTGTTGATATCCTTCCACGCTTATGTTTGGATGATCACATCCAAGGACTATTATTATAGTTTGTTCTGGTGTGTAAGAGAACTGAGAATCTCTCATGGGCCCTATTTTGTAGTCTTGATCATCTTTATACAGAAAAGATACCAGTTCTAATTTTCTAAGTTCAGCTCCTGCAATTCTCTCCAAGCATAAATACATCAGCTGTCCATCCTTAAAGACTCGGTACCTAATCCTTGCTATTTGTCTTTCCCGAACAGATGAAAAGGTCTGCTTCTGACTTAACAGTAGTGCTTGGTTTCTTTGCAAAAGATTTCTTTAAAAATGGTTTGCTCTCTGACAGAGCAGTCCAAGTATTACCACCAATATATCAAAAACTGACCCACTCCCTCTAACAATGGACAACAGTAACAGTTTGTTTTGAGTAGATTCAGCTAGCAATCTATGTCTGGGAGGAGCTGGGTCACAGTTACAAGGTCCCATCATCTGAGGCCTGCTCCTAAGTGCAGACACCATGTCTGACAGCATTACATGCAAAGCAAGACTCTTTAAATCCTCAAACTGTTTTTGTCAGGAGCTCCCAGTTGCTTATACTTACATGCTCCCTCCGAGTTCCACATGACTGGATTCTCTCAGCTTTACAATGACAGAGGAAAAGGCTGGCATAAAAACTAGCTCAGTATATAAGAGAGATGTGCTTAGAGGGAACGCTCTGAAATTAAAAATATATTAATAGCAAAGTATTAAGGTCATTATTAAAATTGCTATGATCGGCTCTACACACAAGCAGTCATAATATAATTTGAGTTACCTTGGGAAATGCCTAGATGGAATAATATGGTGTCTGGTTGATGTGCTGCTTCATTTATATGATTACTTGGAGTATAATCTCTCTTCTGTAGAGTGTTTTGAAAGGATAAAACCATTAATGCTGTGGCATTTCCACTTCTCCTAATTATAGTTAAGGTGTTCATGTTCCCTGTATTTTAGACATCTCTTATTTGCATCCCAGGCTCTGATCCAGCAAATCACTTGGTTATGGGCATAAATTTAAGAATGATTCAGTAGGAGTTGATCCCACTGACTTCACACATCCACTGTGGGTAACTAATGAACAATCTTCAAGGTAACCAATGAGTCCTCATTCTCTCACCTAAGAAACTTCTTACCCAAATTACTAATCCTTGGCTTTCTGAACTGCCAAGGCCCAGATCCAGGAAGCAGCCCAAAAAGTGCTAAGCCTTGCGACACTTCACTTTTCAATAATATTTCACCATTTGAATCCTCAGCCATGATTTGGAACCCATATATTGTATCAGGAGAATTAGACATATAAGGCCAGAAGTTGAGCAGAATCATCTAAGTTAGCCATTAGTAAATTCTGAGAAGTTGGATGAGGTACCTAAATCTGGTTAGGAAATCCTCTTGTGATACATAGCTGTGAACGTTCTCCAGGAGTTTTCACCTAAGCCAATGTGCAATAGAAATCTAGGCACTGAGGAGAAGGAGAAACTCAGGTTCTTCATGTTCTTAAGCATCTCGAGGTTTAGATAGCAGCTAACCAGGAGTTTCAAGAAATCTTGGTTGTTGCTAAATGCTTCATTTAGGAGCCTAACATGGCAGTCATGTGCCTTAATCCCTTTTGAGTCTAGCAGCCACTGGCTCCCAAAGCTAGTCCTCTGTTAGTGCCTACCATGGCCCAAAATCCAATGAAGTCAATGGAATGCTTCATTTGTTATTTATTCTGACAAAAGTTAATGAATAATCTATGCAAATAATTCAGGTGTAGTTCCTACAGCCAGCTTTTATGGGACCCTTTGGACAAAACTGTATTTAAACTTCTTTATGAAGACTTTTATATCAATAACCATACTGTATAAAAGTAAACCATAAAATTAATTCAAGTAACACCTTTGTCATAACAGTATCTACTACCATTTAAATTTATAGGAAGGAATTTGGAAAGGAATTTGTACTGAGAGGCACAGCTTTTGGATGTAGCAGCATGTAACAAATGTGCAGTCTTTCTCCATAATGAGATATAGGATGTCTCTCTGTAGAAGTATGTAACAAGTGAGACATACCAGGGCCAGTCCAGATGTTGGCCCGTCCACTTGTTTAGGGCACTCTGTCCATGTACCTCACTTGCCACACCTTTGATATAATTGAAGATGTTCCTAGGTGGGAGGCTGCCCATTTAATTGCCCTGATGACAAGGGAAAATACACAGCTCCACACTTCCCCTAATACCATGTCCCATGTCTTGCAGCTACCACTCATATTCATCATTACTCCCCAGCCCCTTAGCTGGGCTGTCATGCCCCTCTCACTGGGGCTTCTATCTTACCATGCCCCCACACTGGGGCTTCTACCCTGCCCTATAGTGGGCTGCTGGGCCTAATGCTGGACCTAATGGTGTCATGCTTAATAATATTTAGTAGAAATAGCTGAAACTTCTAACTTCAAAGTTCTCTCATGTTAAAAAATACTATCCAAATTTTAGAGTACAAAAGTCTGCTCAGTTTAATCCCATTGCAAAAATATGCAATGATTGGTGGTAAAAACATCTATGGATCAAAGAGAAGCATTATCAAGTTTGAGAACATACAGTTAAGGTTTACTTTGTCTCTTTCCACTATTCATCTTCACATGCATGCATTTATAAATGCTTTTATAAAACAAGGGGAGGTGCTCAGTTCCTTTCAGGAGTTTGCCCTGAAGATGAACCAAGATAGATCTTAGTAAACCATGTGCCTTTCAAGAATATCAGTGGCTCTTTTCTAAAGTTCATATTTTAATGTTTCATTAATGACTTTTGCTTTATCAAATGTTTCATTAAAAAGCCCTCCACCCAGTAATCTGCCCAGTTGCCCCATGCTCGTAATGTTTCGATAACAAGACTGACAGCAGCATTACCTTAAATATTTATGATCATGAGTAGAGACAAGCAAAAAAACAAAACAAAATAAAAAAAAACAAATCTATATCTTGTAAGGAAAAGATCAAAATGAAAACTCACATTGTGCAAAGAGATTAATGAAAATAGCTGTATTTGGTCAAGAAAGCCAAACTCCTTTAGAGAAACTCCAAATACGGACTTGTCTTTATTTCATCTTGTGGCAGAGCACAGGGCATGCCTACCACTTGAAGGGGTCTGAGCAGGCAGTAAGCAGCCTGCAGATGGGAGCATGCCTAACTAGGCAGTCACATGTTAGGCAAGAAACTGCCTGACTGGTGGAGAGGCTGGGAGCCTAGGTTTAAGGCTAGGTCCCAGAGCAGAATTAGCAATTGGTGCAGGGGGCCAAAGGAACGACAGCACCCAGCTGGCTGCTCCAAGAACAGCTTGGAGGTTCAAGGTAGGAACTATAGGGATGGACGAGGTTCCTGGTTCTGAGGAATGACCTCCCTGCTGGGGAGGATGGTGTTGGTGGGGCTGCCTGTGGCAGGTCAGCCTCCAGGAAATGCCACACCTGTGCCTCCCGAGTAAAGGGCAAGTATGAGGTGTCTGAAAGCCTCACCAGGAATGTCCTCTATGGTTTACCAGAGAGGATGGATGGGACATGGGGGGTGAGAGTCTTAATCACTTGCACCAAAGTAGCGCTGTGGAAAGTACGCTCCTTGTTGGCTCTAAAGGGGTCGTGTTTTTTCACAACAGAGTGTCTGCAGTTAGCCATGCACGAGCTGCACTTCTATAGAGCTAAAGAGGAAAATACGAAAGAAAGAGGAGAGAAAATATTCTGGCAAGATTTGGACTGCAGGGGACTGTTCCAGCCCAGCACAGGGATAGGCTAAACTCAGTCAGCCTTGTGACCAGAAGACTGTTTTTGGGTTGTACATGGGGTAGAGACAACACG
>JAGPOW010000261.1:199267591-199288401 GCA_030014935.1 Caiman crocodilus
CAACCTTCCAGTCTCGCTGTGTATTCTGTCTTGGGAGGATGGCTCGAGGCCATTTATTAGGCCTTCAAAGAAATGGCTCGGGGTTATTCACAACAACTGCACAGTAAATCTAGGCTGGAGTAAATGCATATGTAGATGTGCCCTCTGAGTAGATCCTAATGAAGGAGCATCTAGAAATAATATTTTCTCTTTATGTATACTTAGCAAAAGGTAAAGTCAAGGGTATGAAAAATCAGTTACAAGAATATTTGAGAGGTGTTTTTATTTTTTGGTTCCTGTAATTGTCCATGTTTTGGCATCATATCTTCTTATTTTATTAAAAAATAGGTTTTCTACTTTCCAATTTTGTGGAAAAACTCTAAAATATTGCATAATTACAAAAGATGTGCTGGGAGTATAAAATGGATGTGGAAAGACATGTTTTTTAAAAATTGAATTTGGATGATTTGATTTTGGAGTTTCCAATTTGTTCAAATTAAGATACTTTTCAGTGAAATTTGCATGCATTTTAAACCCTCCATTTTACAAACAGTCACGCGTGCAGAATTGCCTGATATACAATTTTGAAGAAATATGAGAAAATTTTTATGTTTACCATTTAGCACATCTTTCATTAAAACAGCCTGTCCCTACTTGAAACAGCATCTTAAGGTAGAGGCAGCTACTATATCTCCTGAGAATAGTAACCTTTGTATTTTCTTTCTCTCATATATTTAATCAGTTAAACCAGCATCAAATTTCCAAGATAGTTATAAAGAAAACCAACATAAGGCCCAATTCTGTCATCAGATAGACATTGTATGTTGCTCTGCCAAAGTTGATTCTAGCAAAATCAATAGAGTCCACATAGGCAGAAGTGTCTATTTATCCACTTTCTAAATCCTAGACACGGCATACACAAGAAGATCCCAATGAAATTACTAATGCCATTATATCCTGGCAATAACTTAAAAGAATGAGTTTGAGGTTTGAAGTCCACATCCCAAAAATGAATATATAAACCATAAATTCATAGAAAAATAGGTCTGGAAAGGACCACAAGAAGTCCAAACTCTTACTCAAGGATTACCTTTGTCTGAACTACTCCAGACAAATGTCTGTTTAACCTATACTTAAAAACAATTACCAATGTAAACCTCCACATTTGTTCTGCCTCTGACTTCCAAGGCACAGTTGCACAGATTATATATCAAAAGGAAATTTTGCTTACTAATACTACTGCAAAATCAATTTGGGATCTGAAAATCAAACTGTTCTTGCTGCTTCTTACATCAAGACCAGTAAAACTTCTGTCATTAGAACTCATCTGAAAATACGGATGTTGAGATGGCAGACAAAAGAGAACCCAGCTCAGTCTCCCATAGCCGTTACAGGTTCAGCAGTGCTAGCAGTGTCACAGGAACAGCAACTTTCAGTACAGTGTTAAATACAAGACAAAAACATTTATGGGAAGATGATAAGGAAAAATGTTGACATCACAGCCGTTTGTCATAAATATTCTTCGATTCTGCTTTTGCTGATGTAACACATAGTTGAATCTGGCTTATTTCTAAATACATTATTTTAGGCAATAGCATTATGTATGAGATTGAAAGAAATACCCAAAATTTGTCTGTCTGAAGCTGCATTAAATCCACTTGGAAATGAGGAAAAAATTGGCAACATTTTGTTTTCATCATCTTTCATTAACGCATTTGTGAAAGAATAGCATGGATCTGTATCAACTTGTGAATCCGTTTTGTGTTTTAGACTGAACCCAAGTGACTCAGTCTGGCTTGAAACATTAATAGAACCTTTGCTATTTTAAGAGGAAAGTTTCTTTTGTTAACAGATTCTTTTGCTAAGCCTGTGTTCCTTGCTTCCCTGCCACATTGTCCCCAAAGAGGGGAAACAGCCTTGGTAAAACTCCCAGGGTGTGTGTTTAACACCTAAGGGTCCCCAGAAGTACTGTTTTAGGGTCTAGAGCAGCTCAACTGTGGAATCCTATGTCTTAAGGCAGCTCACACAAGCGGTTTTAGCTTTAGATTTCAGAGCTAAAAACAATAGGCCTACAGAGCATGTGCCAGAGGTACTATTTTTAGGGGTATGAGAAACCAATGCTCATTCAGTGTAATGCTGGGCCAGATTGTGAAAACATACTTTTGAATGACCTTTTCTAAGCCAAGAATGAGAGCATAAGAGTTGTAAAAGCACACAGGGTTACTACACTAGAAGGCAGAAACAATGAAAATCTCCATAACATTTCTAACCCAATCTGCAGGCCAAAGAGATGATAGTAATTCATGATATGCTTTGTGGGAGTGTCTAGTCATTTGTGGGGGGAGGGTGCGGGGTTCTGGCTAACCCTACGTCCAACTCTTTTTTTAAGCTTTGCCAATCACACTATCAGTAATACTTCTTTTCTGTTTGTACCAGCAGCAATAATTTTTTTTAATCACCAAAGACAAAGCCACTAGAAAAATAACACCTAAAATTCCAATGCATAGTTTCTTTGTTAATTTCAAACTGCCAAGAAATAAGGGAGAAAAGTAGTACTGTGCATGCTTCATGTTTTTTATGCCACTGATTCATGAGCGGCAAACTTCAGTGTATGTTTAAAGTCTTTAAAGATTTATATTATTAACCAAACAAGAATTTTTACAATCAGTGAACATTTGTTTAGTTTCCCCCTCGCCTCCTCCCTCCCCACCCAACCCCCCAACCAGCATACACAATTTTAGTAGAATATTCTGTTGGCTATAATTAAACTATGTGTGTTAATTAGGATTAGATTTTAAATGCACTGCTTTGGAAGTAGAAAAGATACAGGATCTGAATGAGCCCAAATTGAGATGACACTTGAATTTTCACAGATGTTTCCATAATCCTAATTTCAAATTGATTGTACTTCCTGAACAGTGAGAAGCCATTTTCAGTTATTTATTCAGATGTGTGCACCACTTTCCCCACTTCCAGTGGATAGAAAATATCTAGTCCTGTAGTTAACTCCTTAAAATAAACTGATACCAAGGAAGGTTTTAACAAGTGATAAACTAAGCAGGTCCCTAATGTTCAAAGATAGACATATGTACAAAGCTGTGGGACCAGGGGGTCATCTGGATTTTTGTCATAGTGCCTAGACACATCATAAGATAATAGCAGTGCTTGCAGCTTCCCACCAGTCTGAAATTGGCCACTATCGTGGTGTGCTCACTGTGGTGCTGAAGAAATTGCTAGTATCTATTGGGTAAAGCCCATGGACTCTGGATAACAATGTTCATCAGGAAGCCAAAAAGAGTTTGAGAACTGCTCTGGCTTAACACCAGCTGACACAGACCTGTAGGAGCCAAAGAAGCAGCCATGAATTTGTGCAGGATAGGTACATGACCCTTTCCTTCTACCTTCCCTTGTAAGCCTGGGGCAGGGAAAATGGCATTTCAGCCTCTCCAGGATGGTCCCTCTGTGGCTGTGTATAAGGAAGTTTCACTGCCTGCTAGAACCTAACCCAAAGAACTTTATTCAAGACTGAGTAATACTGATCTCATGGACTAGATTCACTATCTGGCCACAAAAGAGAGTAATCAGAGCAGTTTTACTCATAAATTCTAAGCATTAAAAAGTATGAGCGCTGGGATGAGCTGGACAGTCTTTATGAATGTGTTCCCATACTGCTCTGTCAAAGAACCTAACATAAGCTGGTTAAAAACCAGGAAGCTTTTAATGAATGCATTTTTCCCATCACAATGTCAAGTTTCTGTGTGTTTTCGTTGGTTCAAAACAAATCTTACGCTACTCCAGTACTTTTCGTGATCTGAGCAAACTTTCAGTCAGGTTCAGTTCTCACAACAGTGTGATGACCACACAACACAGATAAATCTGAACTGAAATGGCAGTATCCTCTAGGTTTCACTCTGGAATACACACGTATAGTGAGCACAGCAGTTGTATGAATAATTCTTCAGCAAATACCTACACTTTCTCATTCTGATTCTCAGTAGTTTTAATATCCAAAATATGCATGTAAAGACAAATTGATTTTTAGGTAATGAGAATCAAAGGTAGAGCCTCTGTACTGTATCTCCACTAGTGACAGATTATTATTATTATAGTGAAAAAACTGGGGGGGAGGAGAGACAAAGTAAGAAGAATACCAGGATATTTAGTATTCATGTTTTTGGGGGTGCAGTCCAAGCCACACTAGTTCAACTCAATACTACCTGCAACTCAAGCAATATGACCACCTTTTCTATTAATCCCAAAGATTCTTTCCCTTATTAAGAACAAAGGTAGTTTTGTCCAATTTACCTAGGGACAATCATTCATCCCAGAATAACGCAGAAAAAAATTCTATAGTAAATGCCCTCCACTATCCATTCTCCAGCAAAGGTGACACGTTTGACTCTTATAAAATTGATTAAAGTTTAAGACCATAGAGGTCACGCTTGTGTCAAATGTAGTGTTTACTTATTTCATTAAATGTCAGAATAAGTAGTAATTAGTTCAATAGAATTACTTAATATTATTACTTCATATAAAACGCTCCATAACTTCATTGTACATCAACACATGATTTATACCAAAATCATTATATGTCAATAGTTTGGGGCTTTAGCATGAAATCAAGATGCCATGTAGTGTATTCAGCTAAAATGAGATTCCTTTAATTAATTCCTCTTGCACTATTTTCTCAGAATGTATATGGTCATATTTCTGAGAATTTCATGCTAACTGCAGTCATGGCCTGAATGCTATCTAAAATACTTTTCTTTAAATGCAGAATTACCGATTCAAAAGTGATAATAGCAAAACATCCTGCCTTTCAATGCTATTTTTAACTGCAAACAGAAAGACCTCATTTTGCCCTGAGTTATGTACAGACAAGCTCCATTATTTTCAGTGGAAGTTGTGTGTCTGTTCTGAGGTCAGAATTTGGCCTATATTAAGGAAGTAGTGCTGCAGAATGTTTCCATTGAAAAGTCAAAACAAGTTTAATCAACTAAACAAAATGGATTTCCTGAAAATGACAACAGGTATAGGTGTAATTTCAAGAACAACTTGAGGGTTTCATGTAGCCTCTCTTTTTTTTTCTCTCTCTCTTTTGAGAAACAACGTATTTTATCAGAAACTGCATGTGTGTGCTTCTATGTGTGAATGCACAGTCACTACAGGACCGTTGCTACTGAGGTGGTAACCAATCTGAGGTTTTTCTCTTTTCCTTTCTCACAAGGCAGCAACCAATTTGTTTTGCTTCGGTTACTGTAATTATGGAATTATTGGAGGGTTATAGTGAACTCAATACTACCTCGACCATCACATGCACTAATATTACAGCACAAGGCTATATGTGTTTTTTCATGTACGCACACACTTGTGTCACACACTTTGCTGGTTTGTCAGCTAAATATATCCTTGTTAAAGATAAACACCCACATCAAACATCCTTTGATAAAAGGTCAATGTCAAAAGTTCACCCAAGTTTAGCAGCCCATTAGGCTACTCTACTATGCTTAATGCAGGTAGGCAATGCCATGCAAGAGAATGATGCATCTATCCCAGTGGTTCTCATCTGGGGTTCCATGAAACCCCATCTCCCCAAGGATGCTGTCATGATAACCAGATAAAACTCACAGCTGCAGCACACATGCTCCTGCTGCATTAGGACTCTCCAGTAACCCTAACGTAGAATAGGAAAGCTGGCTCAGGTTGTACTTCTTCCTAGTGTGGGCCCTCATGTTCCTCTTGGAAACAGAGGTGCATGGGATAGTTCTGCCCTGGGTAGGTGGAGATGTCCAGACCATGAAGGCTTACAACCTGAGCCAAATCCTTCCAGCTTTAGGTAGATCAGAGTCCTAACGTTGGAGAAGCATGCACAAATGCCACAACCATTGCTGGACTGGTTGTGCAACAGACATATGGGGTATTTTATATGGAAGCAGAAGCACCCATCTGACATAAGCACTGAAGTAAAGTGAAGAAACAGCAGCATAGGTTCTCAACTGGGGTTGCCACCATAGTCACAAAAAAAAATAGTGAAGGAGTACCCTGACTCTGAAAATGCTGATGTAGCCTTACATTTGCTTGTCTTTGACTCCCAAGCCCGAATAGCCAAGGTGGGGTGACTGGGAACAGCCTAAAGCATGAATCTGAAATGTGCCTTGAGTTCATGCCTCTGGGGTCATAGTGTGTAATGTAACCTTGACCACTCTTTCCCTTGATACAGAAAAATAAATTGCTGCTATTACTTTTAACCATTTCATTTATTCCATTTATATCTGGTGTTCAAAAACGATAACCTGTTTTGTTTGTGGAATGAGAAACCTATACTTTCAGTCAGTCAGTCAGTCCCAAAGTCACACTGACTGTTGGGGGACATTTGATATAGCAATAACTTTCCTCCATTCTTTCCAGTATTTTGTAATCCTTGCAAAATCAGTTAATTTTAATCCCATCCAGTCTTTTATGTTGGTCCAGCTCATCCTAGGTCTTCCTCTTACTCTTTGTCCATTCACAGCTCCCTAAAGGGTGGTATTGATAAGGGTGCCAGGCCTTCTTTTTACATGGCCAAACCACTGCATCCTTAATCTTCTTATGATTTCAAGCAGGGACAACGCATAGTGGTTGCACGTGTACCCACATGCACCCCCTGCGTGGTGGTGGTGCACCCCCTGCAAAAAGGCACTGCCGACACTGTTGGTGGCACCTTCAGGTGGTCACTGCTCACCACCCCTGCTTGCCACCCCCACCACTTGTCACCGTCTGTGGGCAGTCCATGATCGCCCCTGGCCACTGCCACCACTGCTGGCAGAGCCTGTGGGTAGTTGCCAACTCATGGCCGGTGTTTGCCATCCCCCTTTTCCCCCTGCTGCCAATGCTGCCACTGGCACCTGTGGGAGCTCCTCACTCACTGCCACTGGGCTCCCACCACTGCTGGCACAGCTGTACCCCTCCAGCTGCTGGGGGAGAGTGCTGTTCATGATTTCAAGTAAAGGTTCAGATATGCTAGCTTCTTGTCTGATTTGGTATTTCACAGGTTCACTTGTCCTGTGTGCAGTGTAGGGTATGCATAGAAGTCTTCTGAAAAGATACGTTTCAAGGGTCTCAGTTTGCTTTTTCAGTGCCCTAGTGAGGGTTGAGGTCTTGCTGCCATAGAGAGTTGCTGAAATGACAATGGCATATGGTAGGTTTTCATGTGATGCTGCTCCTAGTCTAGATTTTCTTTAGCTTTGCTAGCTGTCCAGTGTCAATGGCTGTTCGTGTTTTTTCTTCTTTTTCTGGTGTAACATCTTCTGTGTTGGTTGTTCCAAGGTATTTAATGTGATTTATTTTTTGTAGCTTCCATTATGAATTTTTACTAATATATCATCGTTGCTACTAGCTGATGTTATCATTACTTTGCTCTTCTTCACACTAAATTTCCATTCAATAACTCTTTGTACCCTTATGCAGCCTTTGTTATTTCCTTAAGCTCTTCTGCAGTTCCAGCTATTAGATCAATGTCACCAGCAAAACAAAAGTTGTTAATTTCTTGTACTCCAACAGACACAGTTCCAATGTGTAAACCTATACTTTATATGACCAAAAATATAGTTATACAGCCCAATATATATGTTTTTGGTCGTATATATAATACATACACACACATTTGGCTGTAAAAAACCAATTAAATGAGAAGTACTACACACCAATCTGCTGTGAAATATATATTTCATAGTTTATCTATATTTCACACCTGACTGACATGTAGTACTTCTCATTTAACAGTTCTTAAAAGGAACCATTTTATTTAGTCTGTCATACTCATATATCTGCCTGGCAAACAATTTCAAAAAGGAGGCTTTTAGTAGGGGTGTGTGAAACGGTCCCTATTCAATTCAGATTCAGATTCAGACCAAATCACAGACAGTGATTCAATTTGTTGATTCAGCTCACTGTCCCCAATTCGATTTGGCCAAATCTGAATCTGAAGATTTGATGCTGATTTGGAGAATCAGCAATTCGGTCATAGACACAGCTTAACATTTTTTTTCTACACACCTTGAGGTACCAGGTGCGACTCATGAATGCTGAAATGCTGGGGTGCATGCAGCATCCCACAGCAGCACCCGGGGAGGGGGGGGCAGCATGTGCTCAGTGGTGAACCTAGAAGTGGACCAGAATTGGGAACCCAGGTGCCCCTCCAGACCCAAGAGGCACCAGTTGCTGAGCTGAGGGGATGCAGGGGGGGGGGCTGGCATGCTCCCCAGTGGACCCAGAAGAGAATTGGAAGTGCTTCTGGGTCCACTGCCCCCTTTGCTCCTGTGGGACGCTCCATCTGCCCCACCATCTCAGCATTCACGAGCTGCCTGGTACCTTGAGATACGTAGAAAAAACATTTAAAGCTGTCTGTAGCAATGAGAAGCCCCCACAGGCTCTTGAAGGGGATGGGGCAGACCCCACAGGCCCCAAGCCACACAAGCATACCCTGCCCCAGGGAAACTTACCTCCGGGAGCACAGCTGGAGCTGGAGCCGGAGCTGAAGCCGGAGCCGTGGCCGTGGCCATGGCTGCAGCCGCGGCCGTGCAAGCCAGTGTTACACTGGATGTTTAATCAGCTGTTCCTGGGGCGCGGACAAACTGAGCCAATCACAGCAGGTGGAGCAGCTTTTGCGGGAAAATTAAAAAGCCCCACCGGAATCTGGCAGAGAGGAGGAAAGGAAGCACGCCAGGAGTGGTGAGGCTCCTGTGACAAACAGGAGAGTTGCAACTGGCTCAGTACTGGCATCTAGAGCAGGGGGACTGGAGACCCCTGGGCAAGGTGAGGAGGGAGGATCCAGTCCACCCTCCACCTTTGTCCAGCTGCCTACATTACTGAAGATTGTTAGGGGTGTCCTTCCCAGAGGAAGTGAGGAAGACGCCAGCAAGCAAGAGCCTCACTTTTCAGCACCCAAGGTATAAGCACTAGCTGCCATGACAGCCGACCTAGCGCAGCAGTACCTGTGCCAATGCTGCTCCCCTGGAGAAAGAGGTCTTTAGGGTATGGCAGAATAACGCAGGCTGCACTCTTGGTTAGCAAGTGGACAGGGTGTAGAGGAGGCGGAGCCCCATGGAATATCTCATCAAGACTGTGAGTACCTCCGTCCCTGGGGTCTCCAGGAAGAGGATCACCACTGAACTCCTCCTTTAATTCAATAACACCAAGTTGTGGCAGGCGAGTTGAGGGATAGGCAGTCCCGCTCAGGACAGATGGTAGGGCACTCATCATACTCCACCTTAGGCACTTCCACATTGTCTCTATGTCCAAATCATCGAATCTTTCCAAATCTATTTTAATCAATTCAGAGTGTTCCAATTCAATTTGAAGAGATTAAAGGATCTCCTGATTTGATTTGGATTCAGAGATTTGGCCACTGAATCAGGCCAAATCTCCGCCAAATCAAGTCAGTGATTGAAGCTTCGTGCAGCTCTAGCTTTTAGTTATCATTAGAACTTGCCCAAAAGTGGTATTTTCCACAGTTTCTTCCAATTTTTTAAGTTTTTGGTGGAAATGTTCTTTTTGACAAAATATAAACATGAAAAGGGGTTTTAATTTGTGAAAAATTCATATGTAATTAAAATTTTTCACAAAAATTCAAAAGAAAATTTTTACAGAATAATTTGCAATGAAGCTTAAATCTTTTGATTAAGAATACATTTGAAACTTGGCCTCAATAGTCAGGTTAGGTGCTCATCAATATTTTGTTGAGACAAGTTTCATTGGAACCTCACATGGCTTTAGAAAGAGCTAGAGTTTGGGGGAATCCATATCTGACCCCTTAATCTTGCTATACTAGGAAGATCAGTAAAGACTGCATTTGCAGGATGCAGGGGTAACCGCCCCTTAAAAAAATCTAAACACAGTTCCCACCAAGGGCATATCCCTGGCCAGGGACATGGACCACCCCACACTGCAATGTTTGTGCTACACTAAGAACTCCCAATCTGCACCAGCCCAGCTTTACCTCCATGCCAGGTGAAGTGAATCATGGCCAATCTGCAGCGTGGACTATATTTGGAAGCCGGGGGCGGACTCGAGGAGAGAGGGACGCCAAAGGAGCAGAGGCATGGCACTGAGGATCCAGAAGCATGGGTAAACCCTTGGTCTAATTCAGAAGAGGCAGTGGCACCCTCACCACAGAAGTGAAGAGGAGGGTGGAAGAGGCCAGGTGTCGGAGGGGGATCCAGGAGAGATGCTAGCAATGGTGGAGGCAAGGGATCCACCAAAACCACTCGCTGCGGCATTTTCCTCCTCTCTGTACTGTTTTTTTCCTTCCTCTTATGGATGTCTCTCACCTGGGGGCAGAGTTCAGCCCAAAGCCAGGCATCCGCCCAGGAAGGGAAGGCAAGCGGATCCCCAAGGAGGCTCCACAGCTGAGACAGGGGGGGGCAGAAACCCCGAACAGTGAGGACCTGGCCCTGTCCCTAGCTGATCGCTCTGGAGGGAATCCCCAGCCACTTAAACGGCACTTGCTGGCAATTAAGCCTTAGCAGTTCAGCTTTAAAGTCCTGGGGAAGAGACCAGGGTGTGAAGGTGAACCACTGAAGATCCTAGGGTAACGGCCCCAGGCACAGAGCACTAGACCTTGAAGACGCCCCAGGAAAGGAAACAGGAAAAGGTCAAAGAATCTCAAAAATTAAAAATAAACAAAACAAAAACAAAAAAAGTATTTAAAAAAAATTAAAAATTGGAATTGGAAAGTTGGCTCCAGGCTGGTGCTTCCTGTGCTTCTGGGTTCAGATTTCGGGTGCTGCGTGGCCCCAGCAATTGATCTGGGTAAGAGACGGGCAGTCACCACCTCCCTTTTATGAAACTCCGATATCATCAAAGTCATGGCAGGCAGGAAAAGCAAGGGTGCCAGATTTCACCCAGATCGGCCATAGGGGTGCAGCCACCCTGAGGTTGCCAGTGAATGTCAGCAGGACGTCAGGGCACACATCCTTACACGGTGACTGCCCACCACTGAGTAGCACAGCCAGACAGGCTCAACTTCCTGGGAGCCATCTATACACACAGATTCATGAGTAGGATTTACTGGTAAAAGAAAACAGCAGAATTACAACTGAAACTAAGTATCAAATGCATATCAAAGTAAATATGTGGTCCAGCATAATCAAAGGAAATGACACAATGCTGAAAGTTTACCCTTAGTCCTTTGGCGTACTCTAACTGTTTTATGTACAAGTACTATAGGACATATGTTAGTGTGTACTGTGTGATATCATCCACTATTACAGACCTCAGAATTATTTAGTCACAACAGCATGGGAGAAGAAATGAATTTGCAACATTTGCTTGTAATTGCCTGGCTTCGGTCAGCTGCAGACAGATTCTTAAAGTTAATCATGATTTCCTGGGCAAATGTAACATTGTAAAATGCAAATTATTGAGATATTCAAGTAACTCATATTTTCTAATAAATAAATAGTTTGTATATGATGCATTAGGAATAGTATTAAATATTTATCCACATATGGAGAAACTATAAATTACAATAAAATGTAAAAGGGTTATATTAGCTTTTCTTAAAGATAAAAATGGAAATTGTGATCAATATGATAAAAACATTAACTTAAAATTCTTCCTGTCCCACAAAACCATATCAGTTGATGTGTTTTATGTTTATATCTCATAAAAGTGTAGGAGAGATTTAAAAACAAAATATATTAAATAAAAATAAAATGTAGCATGGAAAGTAATTTTAAATATTTAATGATATAATTAAGTCTTATTAATGTAACGTTCTTTATTTTTCAGATTAAAAATTCACAAGAATTGTCATCCCCTTTCATCTTAATCAAATGCTATGTTTGTCATAATTATTTGTTGTGTATTTTCATTAACATTTGATGAATATTAATTTTCTGAGTGGGCTCAATTCTGCTTGTAAAGAAGTCAGAGGTAGCAAGAGAAGGGCAAATATATTGTCCCTTACCTGTAGTAACAACATGGAGAAATTGACCTGATCCTGCTCTTAGTAAGTCAACAGAAAGACTCTCAGGATTCAATACATTTAAGATTCAGTCCATTATCAAATTTCTAGTCAGTAGCCCATATAGAGATAGGCATAGTAAAACTGAATTCCCTATGTGAATTCCACCTGGTCTATACGGACATGCTGACTAGCATCCTCACCTAGTGATTCTATGCCTGTGTACTATCTTCATCTCTGACCCACTCTGCTTCTGAGCCCCAAATCCTGCCTCATCCTTTGTGTCATAATGCTGCTTCTCCCCATCTGTCTTTTCAGACTCAGGCTCATAATCCGGCCTACAATTCCAGCAGCTACTAGGTGCAGGTTAGACAAAATTTATTCAGATGAGAAATCTAGGAGGATTCCTCAGTAAAGCTTCTGAACCTCAGCTATGATCCAACCCTTATGGACCTTCATTCTTCTAGAATCAGCTTCCACTTACTTCAGCTGGTCCTAGAACTTCATACTTGCATTGCTCAGATGAAAAGAAGCTATGGACAATCTGGTCCCCTTTGTTTTGTTTTGTTTTTTTTATCATTTCCTGACTCTTCAGTGTTTACAGAGATACATTTGGGCCAAAACCTTATCCCTTACCTCTTATCCTGTGGGTCTGCTGAAATTAATGGGACCACTTGTGTAGTAAGGTGCCCTCAACATGGGTACTAAGAGGAGAATCTGGCCTTTAAAGCTCTTTTAACACAATTTTGGGAAATTTACACTTGTGCAGTCCAACATATTAGTTTGTTGCTTGTCGTAGAAGTCCCAGTGTTATTCTCAGTCCCACTGTTAAGTGGCATCTGTAGCAGAAAGCATACAAATAATTTAGTCAAATGAAAAAAAAGCTAAAATAATTTAAGTGACTAGGAAGGTAGACATCCAATGTTATATTCAGGTGATACTGTTTACACAAAACAGTGGCATCAGATCATTTTTAAAGACCTGATATTGTCTCATTTTTAATTATGAAGGATAAAATAAAATTGAGTGACTGAGAGAAATAAATAGATAATGAAGTACCAAGTATTTGTATATAGAAGCTCCTTATTAAAATGACTGTCTCCTTCTACTGTTTAATTTAATTTATGTAAGGCAGGTTTTCACTTGTTTTGCTCATAGAAATGCACAGGTATTAGAGGTATTAAGACATAAATCGGGCCACACCAAGAGCTTGAACAATTATATTAACCTCTTCCCTGCCTCTGCGCCCCCCTGGACTTTACTCCTTGACCTATACACATATACGGTGCTATGAACACGCTCCATCAGGTGCATCTGTACTCTCCTCCTTCTAGATCTCTCCTAGGAGCTTTCTCTCCACTGTTCTGATCACTGGGGCAAGTGGGGAAGTCAGTAACTATTATTAAGCTAAGTAAAGACGGGCAAAAAACCCAAGGCTGAATCTATCCAATGTTTGCAGGTTAGTCTAAGTTGTGTATCTCGACCATATAAGCAAATAAACAAACATTCCAGACTCATGATACTGGAAATGCAGTCACATGCCTGCAGTGGCCCAGACTAGAAGCTGGAGGGGGGGGCACTAGAGAAGGTGCTAGAGCATACTGATTGTACAAAGACTAGCCCACCCACCCTGCAAGGCTGGGCTTGTGGGGAAGTACAAAGTATCCTGAGATGCTGGGGGACTGTGAGTTAACTTGAATCTGGAGGGGATTGCAGACAGAGTTCAGTAAACCAATTTAATGTAAATCAGTTAAGTATGATACTACATGCATGCAGATTTATCTCAAGCTGGTTTCAGCCATTTTGAAAGTGGTGTATGTGCACTGAACTTCTGCTGTGTTAGAGATTTAAACTGGTTTCCAATCACTTACACTGGTCTATGTCCCCAGCTTTAGTGACAGGTAAAATGGACACCACTAGGTATGTTATTTTCAGCTCATGTAGCTTCCATTAAAGTGAGTGCATGATAGACTAGTGAATTAAATGTTACACAAGAAATGTTTAACCCCCCCCCTGAAAAAATTACTATTTTTCAACCAACAAATCTCTCTCATTGTCATATAGACAATATAAAAACAATTAACTATACAATTATTTAGCTTTTAGTTATAGCAAAAATACCAAAACTGGCTCCATTCAATGCAGCTATAAAATAAATTTGTATACAATACAGATATTTATGAGAACAGGCAATAAACTGAACACCTGCATTTTCCTTTACATTATTTTATTCATTTTGCACTTATTGTGTACAATTTAGAGAGAGATTTCCAAACTTATACAACCAGTTCATGCTGTAACTTGGAACAGAGAAAGTCAATAGAAACTAAGGCCATTCAATAAGCCACACATCAGGGCTCTTATGCTCCAGTGTTTCCATTTGTTTAATGAAAATCACAATCCCTATTTTGGTAAAATAGTTGAGTGAGTCCAGACAAGACTGCACATGCCTCTTGCACTGTCTTAAACCCCGACTAGCCCTGCCCGCTCCACCAGTCCCCCTATCCCTTCCCTGCCCAGCCCCATCCCCCACTTGCCCCCTAAGCCCATGATCTCCTCTCTGCCCGGCCCCATCCCCTGCCTGCCCCCAAGCCCCCCCAATCTCTGCCCTGCCCAGTCCCAGCCTCCCCAGCCCTCCTGATCCCTTCCCCACCTGGCCCCATCCCCCGCCTGTCCCCCAAGCCCCACTGATCCCTGCCCTGCCTGGCCCCACCCCCTGCTTGCCCCCCAAACCCCCCAATCCCTGCCTGGCCCCATCCCCCTCAGTCTCCAGAGGCCCCTGATCCCTGCTCCCCCACCCCAGCATCCCCACAATTAACTCCCCTCCCAAATGCCCCGGCACTCACCTTAGTTCTAGCTGCCTGTCTGGGTCACTGGGGCCCCACCACACAGTGGGGCCAGGTCACAGTGGGGCCCCAGCAGCCCTGTCCTGGCTGCCTGCTGCTGCCCTGTGCTACCCAGGGGGGCTGTGCCAGGAGGCCTCAGAGCCCCCACAGCCCCTGCTTCTATGGTGAGTAGAGGAATTTTTTTTAAGTGCCAGAGCCTGGGATGGGGCCAGGTGGGGCAAACATTGGGGAACTGCAAGAGCCAGTAAGGGATGAGGCCAGGCGAGGCAGCAATTGGGGGGCTGGGGTAGGGTATGTAGGCTCTTCATGGGGGTAGCTCTTGCAGGGGCCATTTGGCCCTTGGTGAGGGACTAACTCTGGTTGGAGGGGCTGTAAAACATGCCCTGTGGGGGGCAGCAAAACATAGGTATTCAGAATTCATTTTATTATGATAATAGAGAGACTGCTAGGCATCCAAATTACTTTGACGCTGTAGATATATCAATAAAACATGCCAAACTGATTGCTGTCTCTCTGTCTCTCACTCTCTCTCTATATATATAATGGTCTTTTGTTTTAGTTGTGGAGAAACATGGATTTGGGGGTATTTTACAAAGTGAATGAAATTTTTTTATCAGGGATTTTTTAGTTTTCCAATAGGGAATACCAACATTCCTGCTAGGGAGGCCAGTGGCAGGACCCTGCCTGCTCAGAGCTGGCACCTTGGACCCAGGTAAAGGTGGCTGACCTCCTGACCAATTGGGGTCAGGAGGACATGCTTTGACAATTCAAAGCAAACCACCACACTGGGAATATCTTCTGGGAGATAGCTGCCCAGATGGCCAGGCAGGGGCACACATGGCAGTAATGCTGCACAAAGACCAACCCTACAGCAACAGCCCACTGGGAGCAGGCCCAGAGGGGCAGATGACTTTAATGGTTGTGCAGTCCCCATCTGGGTCTGGCAGGTGCGCAGCAGGTCACAGCCAGGCAACAGCCCCCACTGCCAGACTGCTGCAGTGGGTAGAGGGTGCAGAGAAGTCCCAGGGCTGCTTCATCAATCCAGCTGGCCCAAAGAGTAATGTCCCCAGGTATCAATTGACTGGGCCCCAGAAGCTCCTGAGAATGAGTAGCCCTGAGCTACTTACCAGGGCAGATTATTGTACTGCTGGGGCCAGGACAGGGCAGCTTTTTATGCTGCTGGAAACAGCACAGGTGCTGGCCCCAGGCTCTAGCTCCCCCTAGCTGCAGATCCAGGAGGAGCCAGGCAGGGTTATTTTGCCCCAAGTGGAACAATTTGCTCCACAACAAAGTGCATGTCCAAGCATGTGCACTGAGGCAAAAAGTCCCAGCTCAAATTTACACCGTTTCTATTTCAGCTGCTGCAAGCCCATGTGTTTGCATGTGTGGACGTGCCCATTGAGGCAACAGACAAGAGGTACTTTCCAAGTACAAAATGCTATTGGTTTTATCAACAATTACCCACTATGTAGGCGCAATGAGTGCATGAACAAATTAGTCCCCAGCCCCCAGATGCCCCATTGTGTGATGGGGAAACAATTTTGGCAACTAGCCCTGAAAATATAACCCTTCAAGTCTATGGACCACTTCCTCTTCACGTAGAAATTAGTAGAGCTTTACTTACGTCAGTGAGGCTATCACCTGCTGAGGCTATGACCCTAGATTTCTGCAGTCAGTGCATTTCAACAATTTTTCCACTTTTTATTTTGTTCTATTTCTCCTTAGCACTTTTGGTTTCTTTTAATGTAAAATACTGCTAGTTTATAGTATAATGTGTGCTACATTTTACAGCAAATGATGATGCAGGATATAGTTTAGATCTGAATGTGCTTCAAGATATTGTTGGGTTTTGCTGAAAAACACAGACAAGAAGTAATAGTGCTGAGGCTGAATATCTTATAAACATCTTTTTCCTCAACTCATGGCAATATTTTTCAAAGCTAGTGCTTCTAAGACCTGCATGTTATTGGTCAGGGTCTTGTTGATTTTTACCAATGACTAAGAAGTCCCTCATTTTTAGTTAGACCTTTAGTATTATGCAAAAACTGCCTATAGACCTAGGAGGATGACACTGGGCATGTATACATGTACCCCTTTTGAGCAGGATTAGCTTAAAATTGCTGTTTTTAAGGTCCATTAAGCGTATGTGTCCACATGCATGCACCTTTAATGTGCCTTTAAAATGGCAGTTTTAGGCTAACCCCACCTAAATCTGATACCTACATAAAGCAAGTAACAAATTTAGGCACAATTAATGAAATTGCATTAGCCCACATGTAGATACTTAATGCACATTTACATGGTACACATCTGCATGTGGACTAAAGCAACTTAGCTAATCACACTTAAAAATTAATGAGCCTTAATGCGCATTAAACATCTACATGTAGACGCATGCCTAAATCGCTTTAAGGCATTAAGTTTAGGTGCACGTAAATAGATGTGTAGACTTGCCCATTGTGTTGCTTTGCACTCAGTGCACATTTTCAAGATTAGCTTCACAACTATAAGACTCCAAACAACATTTTCAAATGTAAGTTTGAATTTGGGAGCACAGTTCCATGGTAAAGTTAGACTTCCATCAGAGAATGCATAGGGGACAATAAGGCATCCATTTTTTCACTAATACATTTTAATTCAGCCTTATTCTTATCACAGCTAGGTTGCAGAGGCATAGTTCCAGCACTGAAACAAATCTGCCTCAGAATCATAACCCTGTTTCTTATTTAGGAGTCTTGTTCATGCTCTTTACGTGATCATGCAAATATGTGTAGTAGTTTGTCTAAGGAACCAGCCTCAATTTCAGTGCTTGCCCTCAATGAGAAATAGGAAGGGGCAAACAGAGAAAATAGTTGGCAGAGCCAAGGCTACAATCAAGTGCTGGTTGGTAAAGCTGGCCATCCCTGAGAGGGAACTATGCTATACACCTCATAGCTCTGTATGCTATCCTCACGGCAAGTGGGAAGCTCTGTGGGGGCCTCTTCAGGCTCCCTAAGGCACAAAAGTTCCACAACACCTGCAACACAGGCTGTGTTAAACAGGTCCCATCTAAACTACATTGAATGACTAAAGAGCCAAGTAGGCAGACTGTTAATTAGATCAACAGACTGATTACAAAAGATATAAAAGGTATGTTGCCCTGGAACTTTGGAGATGTCCTTAATCTACCCTTGCTACACACTCTAAGCACCCAAGAGAATTGACATGAGAATATAGTCCATTATACAGTTACATTTCAGGAGGCACACCTTGTTTAAAGGCACAGAAGTAAAAACAATCAGATTTCATTTGAGCCAATACACTGTTTCATCTTTAATTTTGTCATCACTTGATCAGAAGGCAATGAAATGCTCAAACCAATGAAAAGCTTAGGTGTGCACAGAAAGTCTGATACAAAAGAAATTCCAAAGAGAACAATACCTTAGCTGAGGCATGAAACAATTTAGTCACATAATGACGTAGTTTTTTCAGCCGGGTTAATTTAAAATGCTTGTGGTACTGAAGGAGTTAATACTTAGGCTCTGCACCAACCAACAGGCATTTTACTGTGACATTAAGTGCTTTTTGATAAAGAGTAATACGTCCTGTCTGACTGCTTTTCTGGAGGTGGTATAGGAGCCATGTATAGAGAGCATGGTTGAAAGACTGTACACATGAAACATGTAATAGCTTTAAATATCACAGCAGTACAAAACTACAGATAGTCAAAACTTTTAGCCAAAACATGTTTTTAGTAGCAGCTCTATGCAAGAAATATCTCTGTGAAAGCAATACTATAGATAGGAATTTTTTTGTAACTAGAGGGAAAAAAAGAAAGCCAAGCAACCCACATAAATCTTCTGTCAAGCCTCATGGGAAACCCCAGAGGTGAAAAATGAGTCATAATAAGAATTATTTGTTGTACCTACTATATGTAGTCAATCAGCTATTCAGACGTAGAAGACTTTTACCCTCTGTCTCTATCAGATAAACTCTACAACCCTTTCAGAACACTTTAAGACTGATGTAAATTGATGTGAAGCATGAATACCTTCAGACGCAGTCACATTCATACACCAAGGTTTCTAACTTTTCTATTTCACCATGCTTAGCAAAAACCATCTGATGAACTAGGATCACAATAAGAAATTACATCTAGTTTTGAGTGGGTGTTGAGGAGGAGCTGATGGATCACTGAGGTTATGGAGGGGAAAAAACTATCAAAAATCGTGGGATTGTCTGGGTAGCAGTTCTGGTTGGGTCTGCTAACGCTGGAACAAAGTGTAGCCCGTGATGTTGCAGCAGTAGAACTCATTCTGAGCCTGTGGATAGAGAAACCAGAGGAACCAGAATGCTGGCTCCACTGCTGTCACTGTATAGTGGGGAAAAAGAAAAAGTAGGAGAAAGAACTGTAGATCCACTGCAAGGGGAGGCAATAGAGAACAGAGGAGAAAGTGGACCTCTTTCTCCTCATCTCTTCCCCGCAGTAGGGTGCATGGAGGTGCATGTGCACCCCCTGAGAGCCCTGGTGTCAGCCAGCATTCCTGGGCAGAGGGGGCAAGTGACAGCACTGGTGTCTCTCTTGAGGGCACTGGCCAGGGTGTGGGGGCTCTCCTGAAAGTGCCAGTGCTCTGCCGGAAGTGCCAGCAGTGTGTCCAGAAGTGCCAGCAGCATACCACTGCCACATGTGGGTCAGTGGGATCAGCTGCAGGGGTACTCCTCCTGGTCGGCAGGATCAGCCCGGGGGGACCCCCTGGTCAGTGACTGGCCACTAAGGGGACAAGCAGCCTCCCTGACTCAGGAGGCACCAGTTGCTCATGTTTTCTCCTCCTCTTTTCTCTATTAGTGCCTCTTATGTCCTAGAATCAACCTGCTACAGAACAGGCTGAACTTCTAATTTGTGTAGATCTTTTCTTCTAATCACATTGCAACCCACCTTAGGTTTACATCTGCAGGGTAAGAAACATTACCATGAATCTCCTCAGCAAAGTGACATTTATCATACGCAGCTGCTGGTCTGCTTCTCCACTACTTTATCTGAATTTTTTTCCTCTCCAGGAAGAACATGAGCCTTCCCACCATCTCATTCCCCACCACCAGATGATGCTTTAACAAAAACATAAATGGACCCAATCAAAAACTGAAAAAAAAGCTTGTAAATATTTGTTTAAATAAAAATTATACATTTATTTTAGTAGCAGTTTTAAAATTCTTTGTGCATTTTCTTTGAGATCTATACGAGCAAATTTCTGTTTATAAGAATGTCCACAGAGAATTAAAGCACTATGAATAACCCAGCAGGAAAAATTGTGCTGAGGGGAAACAGCATGGGTTCATAGCAGGTAGATCATGCCTGACTAATTTAGTCTCTTTTTATGACCAGGTTACAAAACGCCTGGACTTAGACTTCAGGAAGGCCTTCGATACAGTATCCCACCCCATACTGGTGAACAAGTTAAGAGGCTGTGACTTGGATGACTACACAGTCCAGTGAGTGGTGAATTGGCTAGAGGATCGTACCCAGAGAGCCATAGTGGATGGGTTGGTATCGACCTGGAAGGGGATAGGCAGTAGGGTCCTGCAGGGCTCACTTCCTCGGACTGACACTCTTCAATGTCTTCATCAGTGACTTGGACGAGGAAGTAAAGTGTACTCACTCTCTCCAAGTTTGCGGATGACACAAAACTGTGGGGAGAAGTGGACATGCCGGAGGGCAGGAAACAACTACAAGCAGACCTAGACAGGTTGGACATAAGGGCAGAAACCAACATAATGCAATTCAACAAGGAGAAATGCAAATTGCTGCAGCTAGGGAGGAAAAATGTCCAGCATACCTACTGCCTGAGAAATGACCTGCTTGGAGGCATAGAAGCGGAAAGGGATCCTGGAGTTCTAGTGGACTCCAAGATGAACATGAGTCCGCAGAGTGACGAAGCCATCAGAAAAGCCAATGGCACTTTATCGTGCATCAGCAGATGCATGATGAACAGATCCAAGGAGGTGATACTTTCCGTCTATCGGGCACTGGTCAGACCGCAGTTGGAGTACTGCGTGCAATTCTG
>JAGPOW010000261.1:199302871-199322642 GCA_030014935.1 Caiman crocodilus
TTTTTATATATATATAAAAGATCTCATAATGCATTACTTATGGACTTGTGAGAAGAGCTGTCACTAGGGAGGAATAGCTTAATGAAATGACATGTTCTGTCGAGGCATCTAAAGTGCCTGCCAATCCTTTTGTCCTATATACTCTAATTAGAAAAAGTTCTTTGGCAATTTAACTGTTTAGTGTGATGGATCTAAGTTCTGACTCATATTGACTGGCTAGAACATGCTGAGTATCACAATTCTAGCCAATCGGTTCAGATGAGGGCTCTATCCCCTTACAAGTGTCTTCCAAAGACTGTGACAGAGAAAGACAAAAAAGAGGGAAAACTGTAGAACTGCTTAAGAATGCTGAGGGTCATAGTCACTGCAGGTGTATATAGCGACACAACTTCATTAAAGCCAAATGCCAAGGCTATTTCCCATTCATCCTCTACACCAGGACAGTGCTTTCATCTTCTTCTCTCAGATTACCACTTCTAACCAATCATTACCCTGGTTGAGAATCTTTGTATTGAACACACCCAGCTGGTATCCCCTGGATATCAGACCCAAGCTATAAAGGGTAGAGCATCCAAAAAACAGGTCATTCAAAATGAGTGGACACATCTATAAAGTTTGCCTACTGCCATGATCATCCATGCTACTCTGCCCTAGCAAACCCTGCTTCACAGAAGCCCATTGTTTTCAAAGGTAGAGGCAGGTTCAGGTATCCACCTGAAAGATCTGATTCCAAACCTTCACTTTGTTGTATCTTTTCAGTTTTCTCAAAATTTCATAACCAAAGAACCTCAGAAGCCAGGTTGTGTTTTTGAAGATGTGAGGTCTATTGTTCCTAGCATGAGATGGAGAGAGAAATAGGGCCTTGCTTTCAGCTCTTCACTGTACCAACCAACTACAATCAGGGGTGTCTGCAACATGTGATCTGCAATTCCACCAAGTCCCTTTAGAAAGGGATCTTGCAATCTCTCTTTAAGGAAAGTCTTCAACTTTTTACTAACCTCTACTCAGACTAGTCACTTTGATTAGCAGACTAGACCAGCTGGCCTCCATGGGCTTGTCTACACCACTTCGAACTGTGCTATGGAGGGCTGCCATGAAAACACCCCAGATGAACTTACTCTCATTCTGTGCTCCCTAAATACCAAAGGACAGTAACAGGTACTCAGTCCTGGGCACCTGTCAAAAATCACACTGAAAAGTAGCACTGAGTGCCCTCTGGGTGCACACTGAACAATGGCTACATGATATTTTTCATAATTTGGCAGAGAGAGCAGGCAAGAGAGAGAAAGTAGCCAGGGCTTGTTTTCAGTTATACTCCCTAGGAGATTTGAGCAGCGCCATACCTAGACTCCTGGCTTCCCTGGGTGAACTTTTAGTATCGGGCCCCTCTTCACCAGAGATAATGATAATAATAATCATAAAATTCCCATTTTCAGGCCCCCTTTCTGTCCAGGCCCTGGGCAGCCACCCAGTTCACCCATACCTGTGTCAAGCCCTGGATTTGAGGGCAGCCTAAATTCCTAAAGAGTGGGAAGCACTAGATTCAGAGTTTAGGATCAGATGAACCAGATCTACATTTTTTTTTCATATAACAATTTAGCTTGACCTCTTGCATAATGTAGGCCAGAGAAGATAGTCAGTACTTTGTTCATCAGACCCATAACTGCTGTATGTTTACAGCATAGCTTCTAGTAGGAAGGCTCTCACTTCAGCGTGTTGCTATGTTCTAATTTTTTGTCACTAGGAGCTTATGCCGTGCAATGAATATCTGGTCTGTGCTCTGTCCTGTTCCAGTGCACAACTTAATGCTGAGCAGAAGTATAACAAATGAAGGCATACAAAGGTCATGTCACTTTACAAAACACCCAAACTCTTCGCCTTTTTTTAGAGTAATTAATGACAATGCTTACATTTTCATTTTTCCCATGATCTTGCAGTTATATAACTCTCCTCCAGCCTAGTGTTTGCCATGGGTGTTTGTTTGTGTTGGAATAGAATAGCAGGAGCACACTATGAAGTGACACTTGTATATAAAAGCACTTTCAGGCATTTATAATATTTACTGTAGGTCATCAAATATATCCCCTGCTGTGAAAGAGTGCCTTTGTTGTTCTTAGACTCTTCTTTCTCTTGTTTCATCTTTCACAAAAAGAAATACCCTTATCTGTGCTTAACCACTCTAACAGAAACTGTAATCTTCAGCTTTTATCTGTATTGTTCTTGAGGAAAAAATACATCATTCCATATGAGCAGAGATAAATCCAAGAAAAATATGTTACAAATACATTAATCTACAACAGTGCAGCTCTTAAACATGTTTTGTGCAGGTTTCAAATCTCTCCATTGTTTGTCAGAGCCAAAAACAGAGTATAGTCTTATAAAGATCACAATGTGGCTTTTTTTTAAAAAAAAAAAAAGGTAGATTAATAAGTATGCTTTTAATGCAGTCAATTTTCTATCTTGACACTTTAAGGAATATTCTGGGTAAAGACAAAAACAGAAAGAAAACAGGTGTTATTAGGTTCTCAATCTGTAACTGTGCAGCCACAAAATGTGTACATCTTAAAGCTACAGAGAATTGTTGCACTTAGTGAGGTAACTGTATTCCTAACTGGCAGGAAACATCACCTAGTATTCACAGGAGTGAACTGGCACAAGCACATGGCTGCAATGATGGTTCTGTACCACCTAAAAATGGTAGAGGAACAATATTTCTGTAGTAACTTAACTAGCTTTATACCTCCAGAATAGTGTAAACCAACTAAAACAGGACCAGGAATTTGGATCATACCTCTATAATTAATAATTTGCTATAGATCTTGCCCATGATTTAAAGGAAATGAGTGCATAGCATTAGAGTGAGATTTTAATGAGTCAAATGCTCACCTGAAGGAACAGTGGACATTGATAGATGCTAAGTACTTTTAAAACACTGACTACATTTTAGGATTTTTTAAGGTAGTTGAGCTGTCTTCAGCTGCTTGCTGGAAGTGTGAATGCTGAGCATGTTGAGAATCTGGGCCTCAAATCCTTTTTACTCACCAGAATCATGGTTTATAAATATCACTTTGGACACCTAGTTTTGAAAATCCTGGCTTTTTTCTTCTTTTAAATAATATTTATTAAGCTCCTAATTTTTTATAAAAATATTTGAGTACAGAATTACCTTATCATCGATATAGCCCTTTAAAACTTTTAAATCCAGCTTTTTCTCTTTGGTCATTTAAAAAAAAGTTTTTACATTTTTACTTATTATTAAGTAAAATGTTTTTACTCCAAAGTAAAAACAAATAGTTTGGCACAGCATTTGCATTATTTATAAAAAGCATTACCTCAGTGCCTGTTTATCTAATTAGAACACATAAGCTGTAAATAATAGAAAGGAGGACCTCTCCTGATCGTTCACAAACAAAGCTTAATATTTTATCACCCAATCATGTCCCTCTTCTCAATGTATGGGGCCTACTAATGGAGCAGGAGATTATTTCCAAAATCATTCAAATGATCACTGGGCATGTCTACACTTTCATTAATGCTCTGTAATTACAGCGCATTACACTAAGTGCCTGTAGTAACAGGTACTAAATTAATGCTCTGTAACTGGCACTATTGCACGGTAGTACCAGCATATACTTTTTTGTGATTTTAATGCGCAGTAAACAAATTATACTGTGCATTAGCTGGCTAGCATGGTTTTTGCCTGCTGTGCTAATGCTTAGTAGAATTACCCTACTGCACATTTAACATCTTGTGTAGACATGCCTACTGAGTCTGAATAATAAATTCCATGGAAATGGGAAATCCTGAAAAAGTTTTGTGGAAATCCACCACAGCCAAGACGTGCTAAAAAACAGAGTAGAATAGAAGCAAAAGAATGCTGATCTGGCATTGGGAAAAGGTTTCAGCGCAGATTGGAGATGACATCCTTATTATTCACTTTGAAGAATATAGAGGAGCAGCTTCTGGTGCCCTTACTCATTTTGGAGAACACTTTACTCCACAAGAATTTGCACTGGCTTCAGTAAGACCATTTGTTGCATAAAGTATTATACAATATGGTGTCCAAATCTGGTAAGCTGGATAGACAGAGCAAAGAAACTGGCACTTTTAATAGCAATTTTATAAATATTTAATAAAATAAAAACAGGACTGTAAACATGATAATGTTACTGCCATCATATTATTAGTCATATTTTTTTAGAAAGGACTTAGTGCCAAAGTAGTTACCTAATGTTCTGCTGCTGGTGATCCACAAAAATCATGATCATTATTATAATGTTCATGGTTATTACATCAAACAAGTTCAGTTCTGTAAGAAACTAAAAAAAAATCCCAACAAGCCATGGTATTAATACATTATTTTTTCACACAATAGACTAAATTAGCCCTTGGTTACTTTTATATAACCTCAGCGTTACACAAATCAAACTGACAGCAAAATAGGACCCACTTAGCGTATCTATTTCTGCATGTATTCTATTGAGCTAACCATGTCGGACTAGATTTTGTGTATTCAGGAATTCTTTATATTGTAAAAGTATGTTTTTTCTTACCCCCTGCTTCAGTCCCTTTGGGGAAAAAAAAAAGATGAAGCAAGTAGAAACAATGTTAATTATGTTTTGCATGCAGTTTAAGAATGGGCAGGAGGATGGGGAGGCATGGAAAACAAGCCCCTACAGAAAATGTGTTGGGGGCGGCAGCAGAGGGTGGGGGGAGCAAGTTTTCTTGAGATGGATAGAACTTTCTGTTCTACAGCCTTCCAAATGAATGGTTCAGATGTTGTGAACACAATGGATAGTAATGATGATTACTTTTGCCAATGCCTATGGTGATGCTATAAGCTAATTATATTAGTCATTTACGCAAAGGCAAAGATGCATTTGATAGCTACTATTTGGAGCAACAATTCAGCTTGTTGAGTCACTATTAAGTCACTCCTGGAGCCAGATACTGATACCCCAGCGTAAATCTGGATCAACTGCTTTAAAACGCAGCCCATTTACTCCATGCTCACACACCTATAACAGATATTAGAATCTGTGTCCAAGTTTGTTTTTGAGCAATTTTAATAGATAAACGAAGTCAAGATGGGTGAAATTAAGCTAATGTACCATCTGTATTTCACAGGATACATATGAAGTTCTTGAAGTCATTGGTCCCATTTTGTTTCATCTATACTGATACATTAGCTAGGAGTGTACTTGGTAGCTGTGTTGATCGGAGACAAGAAGACATACAAAAAACTAGAACTCTTAGTTCCAAAATGATACCTATTAGACCAAATGGGAAATAGCAGGAAAATTGTCTTTTTCTGCTGATACATGAATTACGCATTTTGTTAGATCTATATTTGCATATTAACTACACAATAACTGAAGCTAGCGACCCCATAATAGATGACCTGTAAACCAGATGCATAGCTCAGAATAGAAAGGAGACGCCAAGCAGTCATTTGGGGCTTTTAATGAGGAGATTATTTTTTAATCCTTACTGAGGTACCTAGATGATCAGCAACTCCCATTGTCCACAACAGGAGCAAGGAAGGAATTAGACATCCTTCTATCCTGTGAATTTGCTAAGTAACTGTAGCAGCAACTCTTCAGGCAGTAGCTTTTTACACAATCAAAATTAATACTGGATTAATTTAAATGCCTCTTCCTAAGACCTTGCTAGAGTTCTTATTCTTAAGCAACACCACAGTGTTCAGGGGAGGGGAGGGAAAATGGGCTAGCATTATGATGACCTGGCATCCCATGGCTGGGTTGGATAGTCTTAAGTTAGACAAGATTTGCAAGCCATAGAAAAAAGAATCAGGGAGCTGAGTATAGATCCCTGACTCCAAGACTGATCTAGCCAAGATGTAGAGCAGCCAAGCAGCCACTCCAGTCTAAAGAATGATGAACAAACCCTGTTCCAACGGAAGGCAAGTTCTGCTCCACCATGCCCTTTCCTCACCACGATAAAATCCCAACATCCTCAACATAAGCCATATGAGCTACCTCTGTGAGCTATACACCAACACTTTCTCCAACAGTAATAAAGCCTGATAGGCAGAATTCATTCCTTGTATAGTGCCTGAGTGGTACAAAGGGTTAGATCTCAAAAGGGAATCTCTCCCTTTATATCTACGTTACATTTATCTGACGTAAATTACTTCTAATGCAAGAGTAGAATAGGGCTACAATAAAAGAATGGAATTCTTAAAGGCTCCTGGACCACTGTAATTCAACTTCTGCAACATAAATTCATCTCTGAATTTTCCATCCAAAGAGCAGCACAGACCACAAGTCCTTCATGACTGACCTTCCCAATGGCATATGTGCAGGACCATCCATTCAAAATTATCAAGCCCCAGCATCTTACCACTCTGAAACAAAATCCTGATTTATAGCATCTCTGTGTCTCCAGGATGTCTGAGATAGTTTACCCAGTCATGAATTTGATTTCTCAGTATTCTTTAGTAGAGTTATTAGTCTCAGACAAATTAGGATTATGCCCATTAAGAGTTCTCTCTTCCTTTTCAAAATTTCTCTTAGCTTTCCTGACAGCTTGACCCACGGCTGCCAAACTACAGGCAGCCTGAAAGTCCCAGCAAAAGAGCAAGACTAATATTTATACACACAATAAATAAAGTCATTGTTAAAATAAAAATCTATTTTAATCTCTGGAAGCACCAGCATCACTGACCTGTCAACACTTGTTGCTCTGGAAACTACTATCCATCACTGCTTGTTTTCTACCATTCAGTTCTGCCCTATAACCCTAATTCCACTGCTACTTTTCCTGAAAGGGTCAGTTTAGCTGCTTGATTCCTTTGAACTCTGGCCGACACTAAATGTTTAGAGGTGGATAAATAGTGACAATAACATAGCACACCTTTTCTAAAGGAATTACGTTTTCAAGGTCAGTTCCAGCAGCTTGAGTTTGAAATGCTATCTATGTGAATACAGATTAGAGGATAGGACTTGATTCTTGACCTGTGGGCTTTTTGTGGCTGCTAATTTTGAAAGACACTTTAAAGTTTCTCCTGGAGGATCTTTCTTGTTTGTAGTACCTTTTATCTGAAAAAGCATTTGATGTCACTTTTGCTTCAGAGAAATCACTTTTTGAGTTTGGAAGTGGAAAGAAGATTCCTCTGTTGGATTGCTTTGTTGCTGGGTCTTTGTGAGTAAGGAACTTTCAAATACTAATTGTTCATATTTGTAAATCCCATCTGTTAGACAAGGCTGTTAGGTGTTTTTTGAGTGGCCATTATGATGTGAAATTCTATCTGACACTTGCCTGCATGACACTAGCACCCAGTAGGGCTCTTAGAGTTTGAGGTCCATCAACATATTAATAAAAAATCTAGTCTTTTTTCTGTGTCAAGATTCAGTCTCATTCAGAAATACTATATACCACTTAAACTCTGACACTACGCTAATACTTTTATTTAAAAGTAAAATATGCAAAGTTAAAACAAACACAAAATGTATACCCTTTTTTGCACCTCAGAAAATAGTGTTCTCCACCCTGAGCCTGCAAAAGCCCAAATGCAGGGTTTTGTACGTAATAAAGAAACCCTGTAACGATGAGCACAAAAATTATCCATGCAAGAAATGTTAAATGCCATGGAATTCATACAGTTGATATAAGTGATTCCTACTTCATGACTCTTTATTTCTTATGTCAATTTTTGAGCACGAAGATGGGACAAGCATCAAATTTATAGGGAACCTGGGTTATTTTGAACCTATAATGAGGAACAATTAACACGTAGGCCTAGCTTTGTTCAGTTTGAGTTCAAGATATTACTTCAGATCTGTTTGTATTTCAGTGATATTTAAACAAGTAATAAAATACAACACTCAGAACTGTCTTCCCATACTGAGGGTGTATCTACACAAGATGTTTACTGCGGAGTGGACTAGTTTGCTCCACAGTAAATGCCTTGTGTCTACACGTGTGGCCCATTTAGGCCACAGGAAACTAATTAATTCCTTAGCAGGCTAGCACTTGTAAATACAAGTACTACTCTGGTGCTTAGATTTTTCATGCACAGCAGTGCACGTTTAGATGCTGATGGGGCTGGCTAGGGCATGAAAGTGCTTCAGTATAGGGGCTGCCTACCAGCTAGCCCTGCACTGGAGCACCCTCCTGCCCCAGCCAGCCTCTCTGCAGCACATTGAGCTGGGTTGGAACAATCCCAGGCTGACAGGCTCACCCTCCACCCCCCACCCCCGCAGCTGCTCCAACCAGCTCAGCGTACTGTGGTTCCAGGTGCACGTTCAAATGGCACACCTGGGAACAATAAACTTTGGAATGATATGCACCAGTGTTTCTTGCTGCCATGCTAATAATGCATATAGACACTCCCTGAGTTCCCTAATAAAGACTTACTTGTAAATCTCTTATTGATGAGAAGTTACTTATCTGTGTAGTCTCACTGACGTTTGGCTCAAGTAAAGAATGAATACAAATGGATGAAAGTATCAGGAATTGGCCCTGTCAAATGCTTAAATATAGTAAACAGTTCAGAAGAAGGGAAATTCTTGTTGTACTATCCACACTCAGTGGATGCTGAAAAAATCGTTAGCAACAGCACAAATATGATTGGTTTGCAAACAAGGAAATTCAGAACCTGATGTAAAGCTTGTTGTATCTGGCCAATTATGGTGATTTGGGTGAGTTTTGGATCAGGACCATATAGAAAAAACTATGTACAGAATCTAGCCCTTCTCAAGAACTATTGCTAGTGGTTGTAGCATCAGTTTTCATTTTAATGCTGGGATACATGATTTTTTATTATTCTGTGGGAAAAAAAGATCTTCATACAAAAACTCTGGGAATAGAACACATTAAAATCAGTTAGTTTTATTTAAAACAAATTTGTAATAACTAATCAAAAATTACAAATGGGTGAGCGAGGTTAGCTAGCTCTGAAACATTTATTCCACAAGTAATGTTATTATTATTGAATTCTTGCCAGCCAGGAAACACCTAGAGGCTCATGTTTCACACCCAGTTTTGTAGAGGTGAAAAGGTAGAACATTCTGCCTTAACAAGTATGCAAAGAGCAACTTCAAGCGGAAACATGTTCAGCACCCAGCCCCAACTGGCTCAGGCATAGGGAGACTCTTTATAAAAACTGACTTGGTAGAGAAGCCCCTGAGATACTCTCAGCTGAGATCTAAGCTAGAATCCTGTTGTTCTGTAAGCAGGACACAGATATAGAAAACTTCAGTTGTTGCATGAAGAACTCTACTAACTGGCTAAGTGCTTTGTGTGGCAAATCTGCTAAAAAAAAACACATTTATAGAAACAGTCAATAGATCTATATTTTAATTATTTGAGATAAAACTGTTTTTTCCTAAAAAGTCTATGGTACAATAACAGCTGATCTTTTACAAAGCAAACCTTATCATTATAAACCTATATGTCATCCACATATAACCATGCTGATCAGATAACCAAGGAGGAGCACTTAGGTTGTGCTTGTCGAAAATGACTGCTGTTTCCTTAAAGTAGATTGGCAGGTTTTGAAACAACCAAAAGAGCTTGTTTTGTTCTATTACAATGACACAACTGTTTGGATGCTGCTCTGTTAGGGTACAAACAAGCATTTGCAAGACTGGGCTTAAGTTTAGGCAGTTTAGTTTAAGCTACCTAAACCTGAGCTGGGAGTGACATACACAAGTGTTTGCTGTTTGCTGGGAGACATGCGAGCATGCCAGAGGTAAGGTCATCATGGAGGGTCTGACTAGTCTAGGGAGAACCAGTAGGTGTATGGTGGGGTTGGCAGGTCAGTGGGGGGAGGGGGGTAACTCAATCCAGGAGTTGTAGTCTGTGGGGAGCAGAAATAACCCTGTCAGAACTGGGGAGGAGGGCTGTGCTGTAAACACATGCAAGCATTAATTAGGTCAGGTTAACTCTTACTAAATTAAGACTTTAACTGAAGTTCATTCACCTCTAAAGTGAACAAACTTTAGATTGGGGGTACCATTTTTAGGACAACCTAAATCATGTGAGCATTTGTAAGCTGGGGCATTTAGATGACCCTAACCTTGGTTAGGACAATCTAAATGTAATGTTTGTAAATACCCTTAGATTCTTCCACATATGTATACAGGTACACTAAATTTTTGGGAGGGTTTCCTTTCTCCCTGCAGTTATGCCTCTTGATCATTGTGTTGGATGATGACTAATCAAGCTGGATACAAGTCTAATGACCAAGACTTAAGCAAGCAATCAGAGAAGCTCTTAAGCTATTATCTAAACTCTGGGCATGTCTACACAAGACATTTAACCATGCAGTAACATAGTTTACTGCACAGTAAAGTACACATCTACATATGTACACACTTGCTGCATAGTAAAAATGCTTAATTGAGAGTAAATTTGCTTTTTGCAAATGCAGGTAGCAAATTTACTTGCAATTAGTTACTGCACAGCTATGCACGTGTAAAAGCAATCTGGGAGCAAGTTTGCTTTCGGATCAGCCCTGCCACTAGGGGCCCAGCCTGAGGATAACCCCAGGACTCTGCACTGGCATTCCCTCCTGCCCCAGGGCTGAGCTGTCTCTATGACAGCCCATGCCTGCAAGTACTCAGAGCCCAGGGGAACACCAGCAGAGAGCCTGAGGCCACTCCAGGCCCCTGTACACCTTGGGTAGGCCACAGGACAGCTTCTTTAGCCTGCTTGCACCTTGGCACCACTGCCTGGCACCGTACTGCTATGCAGTTGCCAGGCCCACAGTGCCCTAGCCTGCAGGCTGCCCCAAGCTGCTGCAGGCTCCAGCCAGGCCTGTCAGCCCCCAAGTCCAGCTGCCGGCAGTTTCTGGCTTCCAAGGCCAGCTCCACCTGCCCATAGCCCACCCCCAGCAGCTTGCCCCAAGTTCATAGGTACTGGACAGCATTGTCTGTACCACACAGCTGCCAGTCATGAGCCAGGCCCCTGCACTAGGCACTGCAGGCCCTCCCCATCCATGTCCTTGCCTCCCCTCCTCACCTGGCCCACACATACTCCCCTGGCCCTGGGTTCCGCCCTCCACCTTCACAGCATTCATGGAGGCAGGAGACAGTGCCAAATTTTATTGAGTAGCCCATGCCCCTGTAGTGAGGCAGGCACAGGCCTCACACATCAAGGAATGCATCAATGCTGGCAGCAACATCCTCCTGAGATGTGGCAGACAGGGATGTGTAGTACAGCTACAGATAGCACTCCAGGCAGTGGAGAGGTTGCAGGGCAGCCCAGGCTTATCCCCACACCATCATAGCTCAGGATCCCATGCCAGGTGCACAGGTGCACCTGGGGCACCATGGCCACGAGCAGCAGCAGGGTATAGTGAGTAGGGCACCCCTCCGTCCACACAAACAGCTCCTCATGCACCACCCACGGCATGTGCAGCAGGGGCACACTCGGAGTACAGCAGCGATGTTGGGGGAGGCTGGACACAGAGCACCTCTCTGGAAAAGACCACTGCAAGGATGGTGGGGGCATGGGCACCCAGGACCCAGTGACCCATTAGCCATGAGACTAATGAATGAGGGGGGATAGAGGACTTGGCAGGCAGCCATCTGGGCCCAGGGCTGCCAGGCCAATTTACCATAGTCCCTGGCCACCTGTGCATACCCAACCCCCAATCTGAGACCAGGCACTGCACAGTCCCTGGTACAGAGTATCTTATCTCTGAGATGTTGCAAACTCTTACAAACAGCTTCTGGCTAATGGCTCTACAGGACCTTCAACTGTACATGGGGGAGAGGCTACCTTTGCAATCCAGGATGCAGCCTCACCATCACCCATAGCTGAGGCCTTGTGGATGCACCAGCTCTGTCAGAGAAGGACTCTAGACAGCACCCTTCTTGTGGACTGTTTGGTCACGGTGCCAGAGGACTGGCTGGGCAATGCTCAGGCCTGGCTGGTAGAAGATGTGCTGTGCCAGGACAGGCAGAAGGCAGAGGGTATCACCCACAAGGAGGCTCAGGACCTGTGCAAGAAGATGTGGGAGCAGATGGATCAGGAGTTCCAGGTGCAGCTCCTGGCCCTGGAGCATGAGCAAGTGAAGGCCCTACAGGAACAGAATGCCATCCTGGCCTAGGCAATGCAGGCCCCAGGCAATGACTGACAGGTGATAGGCACTGTTCTGGCCCTGGCAGTCACCTTTGTGCTATCCACTTCCCAGCCCCCAAAACTAGCCCCACTTGCCCCCTGTCAGCCACCCACTGCCCATCAGCAGGCCCCCACCTGGCCCTGGGAGGAAGTCCTATGCTGCCTTCAGCAGCCAGGAGCCCTTGGCCTGGCCTCCACTCCAGGTCCCCCACCACCCAGCTTCCTCATCTGGGCCCAGCAACACCACTCACCCTGCCTCCATAAGGGTCAATCAGAGCCAGAGCTATCTGCAGCAGGACCAGGACCACACACTAGTCCTGTTGGCCCTGGACACTACATGCCAGAGGGAAGCCACCCATGCCAAGGGAGCATTGGCCATTGTTGTCCTTGGGTGAGTTCCCTGTCTGCTGCACTCATTGCAGTGTGAGCTCCCACAGGGGTGCAGCCAGAGGCTGGGGTGCTAGCCACCTATCCCTGGGCTCTGCCTCCTAGCTGCCCCTATCCTATGGCCCCCTACCCCAAGACAGCATGCAAAGGACATTGAAAAAAATTTTCACAGGGAAAAAGGTGT
The DNA here is from genome assembly GCA_030014935.1 of Caiman crocodilus. Lineage (NCBI taxonomy): Eukaryota > Metazoa > Chordata > Crocodylia > Alligatoridae > Caiman > Caiman crocodilus. The sequence continues at coordinate 199,315,533 of JAGPOW010000261.1, forward strand.
TTTATTGTTGGTGGGTGGGGTGGGTAGTAGAGGGGCTCTGTTTGTTCAGGGAGGCTCTGTTTGTTGGGGAGGAAGGGGGGCATTGCTTTTTGGAGAGGGGAGCAGGGATCTGTTTGACATGAGGGAAATTAAAACTTGTTTTTCTGAGACATGTCTGCAATGAGCATGGTGCTGCGGGTTGGGGGGTAGAGCAGGGACAGCTGGAGGAGTGGTCATCCTTCACCTCCCGCACCTGGTGCCCTGGCCTCTGCTGATGGGTGCATGGCTCTTCTGGGGCCTCTGCAGGGGAGGGTGCGGGGTGCGGGCTCCACTGTCACTGTTGCCACAGGTAGTGCTCCCACTGCCAGGCATCCTTTGAGCACCATGCCTCCTCCACCCACACCTCATGGATGAGCTCCCTCACAGATGTTCTGCAGTACACAGGCTGCGACAATGACCCACGGCAGGTTGTCCTCAGTCAACTTGAGGCAGGTGGTAAGGGTACACCAGCAGCCCTTAAGGCAGCTGAAGGTGCATTCTACCAGGGTGTGGGTCTTGCCCAGGCCGTGGTTAAAGTGGACCTGTCAGGGGTCCAGGTGGACAGTGTAGGGCTGCATTACCTACAGCAGGAGCATGTAGGCAGTGTCCCCAATGAGGAGAGATAGAACTACCATGGCACCAATCTGCAGATCTGGCACCCCCAGCATGAAGTGCCCACTCTCCACCAGGCCCAGGAGTCTGGAGTTCCTAAAGATGCAGGTGTCACAGGGGCTGCCCACCCAGACAGTTCTCATGTATGTGAAGGCCCCGTGGTGGTGCATAATGGCCTGGCGCACCACCGAGTGAAAGCCCTTTCAGGTATAGTAGGGGTGGATTCTGTGGAGTAAGCAGGTGATGGCAATGTGGGTTCCATCCTGGACTCTAATGCACTGAGGGAATCACAGGCACAGAACCCACCGCCAGCACCAGAGGTCATGCACGCAAAGCACAGTGTCCCCCAGCACATCCTGGAGGTCACTGCACACCTCCACAATGGCCTCCCTGGTGGTGACCTTGCCCACACCAAACATACTGCAAGCTGGCAGGTATAGCCAGCTTGAGCAGAGTGAGGCCGAGGGAAGTGTTCACGGGCAGGGGCACCTATAAGGTGGTGTGCTGCCACTCCAGGTTGGGCTGAAGCTACTGGAGGAGGCCCCAGATCATGCAGATGGCCTCCAGCCACCGCTCATTGTCCTAGGTGAACTGGACAATGTGTGTTGGAGTGGAGCAGGGGGCCAGGGAAGACCCCCAATAGGGCTCAGGTGTGCTCTCGGCCACATGTGAGCCCTTTCAAGCGAAGCAGCAGCATCAGCATCAGCGGAGAAGCGGTGAGTGGGGGTAGTGCCGGCAGCTGCAGCTGATCCGGAGGGGAGCCTCCCGGATCGCTCATAGCTGAGCTGGCAGGGAGCCGCGCTCCCCGGCGCACCTCTGAGGCCACCACCCAGACCGAGCACCTGGGGGGCCCGCTGTCCACCTCCCCCACCCTGGCTGGGGGTGGTGACTGGGCAGGGCCCCTGGGGGTGGGGGAGATGTCTGAGGTGTCCCCTGGCTGCCCCTCTTGTGACCGTCCTCAGGCCCTGGAGGAGCAGCTGCGGGAGCTCCAGGCCAAGGTGAGCAGGCTGTGGGGCATCTGGGCGGCAGAGGATGAAATTGACATGTACTTCTGTTCTCTGCAGGGCCAGAAACCTACTGAAGAGCCCCCCAGGCCCAGAAGAGCGACTCATCGGTGGCAACAAGTTCCCCTTGGATCCAGGACAGCCCATGCTGCTGCAGAGCCTGTACCTGAGGTACCACTTGGGAACAGGTATGCGGCCCTGGCCACCCTGGAGGAGACTGCTGAGGAGCACCCCCCTCACAGTGCTGATCGTGCACCCTCATTGAGAGCGGAGAGGAAGAAGCGGTCCCAAAAGAGGAGCAAGCTTCGAGTCCTGGTCATCGGGGACTCCATCCTGAGGGGCACGGAGGGTCCCATCTGCCGTCCCAATCCCTTCGGCTGAGAGGTCTGCTGCCTGCCTGGAGCGCAGGTTCAGGACGTCATGGAGTGTGCCCGGAAGATTGTTAGGCCCACAGATTACCATCCGTTAGTGGTAGTCCACGTGGGGACCAACAACGCTTCTAGAGGCTGGCCGGAGAGCATCACTGAAGACTTCAAGGCTCTTGGAAGACAGCTCAAGGCGTTTGGATCGCAGGTGGTGTTTTCTTCCATTCTGCCGGTGAGTTGACAGGGAAGGCGACACGAGGCGTGTATCGCAGCTGTGAACCAGCGCCTTCAGGGTTGGCGTTATGATGTGGGCTTTGGATTCTTCAGTCATAGCCTGCATTTTTCTATGCGGAGCAGGCTGGCGGAGGATGGACTTAACCTATCACCTAAAGGTAAGCGTTTCATTTCTTCTAGGTTGGCTGATCTCGTGCGGCGGGCTTTAAACTAGCTTTTTTCCTGGGCACCATCACGGGTAACTAGGACCAATGTTCACAAGTTACTGGAGAGCAGGTTTAGGTTGGACATTAGGAAATGCTACTTCACAGTTAGGGTGGCTAGGATTTGGAACCAGCTTCCTAGGGAAGTTGTTCTTGCTCCTACCTTGGGTATCTTTAAGAGTAGATTAGGTAGGTACTTGGCTGGGGTCCTGTGACCCTGGCACTCGTTCCTGCCATTCACAGGGTGTTAGACTAGATGGCCTGCTCTAGACCCTTTCTCACCCTAGATACTATGATACTATGGTACTACCAGTCATGGTTGGCCTGCCAGGCCCAGAGGTGGTGAGGCTAGAGGCCCAGAAGGGCAACAACAGCCCCCACAGTGACATCCTGGAGCCCATTGTCAGCATCTCTGCCAGGTCCAACCAGGCTGACAGGGTAAAGGTGGCAGGTGCGTGATGGTGGCCCTAGGATTGCGCACAGTGGGCAGGCAGGCAGTTGCTGCATGTTGTGGAGCCGGAAGTGGTGAGACGGCCATGGGACTGGCAGCAGTTGGCATGGCAGGCCAGCAGGGCCAATGCAGCAGCCAGCAGGGGTGCAGGGTGCTGGTTGTTGCTACCATGGGCAGGGATTGATGCAGCCATAGAGCAGGGAGGCAGAGGCAGTGAGGAGAGCACTGCCACATGCTGTCCCTGTACTGCACACACTTTTCCTGGCCAGAGAGCAGTGAGGGGGTCTGACTTTTCAAGAGGGCTGCCAGCTGCTGCTGGAGCCCAGAGTTGCCCCCAGCGGTGGTAGGGGCCCACTTCAGGGCCCTGGCAAGTGGAAGCAGACTGGCAGCAAATCCCTGCATATGTAGATGTTATTTACTTGTGAGTAAACTGGTGCCACAGGAAATGCACATGTTGACATGCCCACTGGCCAAATCCCTGACTCCCTTTCTTCTACAGGCTTCCAGCCACAGTTTTCTCTTCCTGCCTAGAACCAAACCTATACTTACACTAGAAATTATAGTTAGAGCTTATGAGTAATGGTGACAGAAAAATGTACGGCTGTGAATTATGTGTATATAATTGAAATATTACTGTAATGTTTCTAATCTTACCATCACTATTGGACATACCAAAGCCTTGGCACTAACAAAGTTAAAAAGATTGGCATCACACATTTTTCCTCACACTCCTTCCTGACTAGTTCCTTGAAGGGCAATGATCACCCATTGAACATGACTGATGTGATCCAGAAAGAAAAAGATTTTTCAAACCACAATAATAAACCATATTTCCCTCCATCTGCACCCACAAACTGTTCCAGCCCTGTCTCTGAGAAAGATCACCAAAGTCAAGACTGGTCATCTTCTTCATATGTTGCTCCATTCAATCAGAGAGCAGAAACAGAAGGTGACCAATCATACAACAAAAATCTTGAACCCTGAGGCTAAAATGTATTTGCAGGACATATTTATTATATAATTTATTATATAATTTTAGAATGTGAACAAACTAAAAAAAAGTGTGAGCAAATAATTCACAAGACAGTAAAGGGTAAAATCCAGTGAAAAAACTGCTGTAAGTAGTTCATCCAGACTGTAAATGGTTCATACGTGTACATCATGCATTATTTATATACAGATGTGTGAGTATGCATTATGTATAACATATATAATTATATATATATATATATATATACACACACATATATATATATATATATATATAGCAAGATGGAGCCTAATTCTCCATTGTTTTGCACACAGTGAATTGATTTGCACTTGTGCAAAGTGAGCATAACTTGATTTCAGATTTCATCAGATTATCAGATTTTGGCAGTCATGCTGGTGTGTTTTAGATTCACTACACACAGGTACAACTGACCAAAGCACATTGTCATACAGTTAACATTGTCAGTTTTCTTTACTTGATTATTCATGATCAGACAAAGGATATAGTCAAAATTAATGTTTAAGCTATAAATAGGAAGTGGAGAGAAAAATCAAGCTGTGACTTATTATGATAAAGAGATTTTAATATTATATAGAGAGAGAGTTTATCCTTTGTAATCATTTGTTAGCACTCTGGACACATCATTTTTCATCATGTTCTTTCAATGAAAGAAAAATACACTTTTTAACAATCCTCTATGCTTATATTATAGCTCCATTTTCTCTTTATAACGTTCTGGCTATCCACACTCTTCACAGTAGAAATTATTTGCCAAAATCACTTAATGTTGGAGACATCTTGGGACTGCAGGAAAAGTCCATATTATAGTCTGTCTTTATTTCTTCCTCAATTTCTTTATTTTTCTATCAAATCTCAACAGCAGATTCCTCAATAGTGCCCATGAGTATCCACACCAAAAAAGCAGGATTTTCACTGACTGTATCTCAGGCAAATGTTTCAAACATACTCTGAGGATCTTGTAAAGCTTCTCTAATACAGTGTGGATCATGCAGGTCTCAAAATGTTTAATATAATCTCTCCAACTGTCCACCCTAGGGACCCAAAAAACCCAGGGATGTAGCCCTCCCCCAGTTTTTGAAATTCTGTAAATATCAGGGTTAAGCTTAAATTCATGGGGGGGGGGGGATTTTAAGCAAGTTTCTTGACCTTTTGTTGCACAGAGATCTTGATTGATTTGCATCAAATATTTGAAAAGATTATCATCATAATATGTCCTGGATTATTCATAGTTTCTTGCCTATTGCCACCCAGCTTTGACCTTTAAAACTGGTAAAAAGCTGTGGCTGCAATCTTTATTACTGATATAACCCAAGACAAGTTTGAAGAAAGTGAATGGGTGCCTCTTAGCTTTAGTGCTACTGGCTGCAGCCTAAGAGACCACACCTGCCATGCAATAACAACAACCCTGCTTGTCTTGGGGCACTTTTAATCAGCAGATCTCACAGCACTATGCAAAGGGAAATACATATCATCATCTTCATTTTTCAGAAGAGGAAACTGAGGCACAAAATGGGCAGGGACACTTCCAAAAGTCATCCAGAGGCCCAGTAGCAGAACTATTCTACAAATGCAAGTTTCCTGAAACCTGGTCATGTGCTCTAACTACTAATCATATAATCCCGCCACACAACTGTTTTATTTAGTCAGTGGATGAGTCAATAAACTGAAAATAAGTTATTCATCTATTTTAATTTTGGCTTTGACAGTAACTCCATTTGTGGCCTTAGTCAAGAAGTTTTTCATAATAGGCTAATTACAGACCTTTCTATTTGGAGTGCAATTTTTGTAATTTGTTTCCTCATTTTCATACCTGACCAGGATTTGCAAATATAATGTTTGCCTTTCTAATTACCAGGGATCCTAATTTACTCTGCTTAAAAATCCCAAATTCTGTGATAAAAAAACTCCAAAATTCTTTCACTTAAAAACCCCAAATTCAGGTTCTTTCATAATTAAAAAGAAACACCACTATATAGAGGTATTAATTGAACACAATTTTTATTGATATATTTACCATTTTAAAGCAATTTGGAAGCCTACCAGTGCCTAAATCATTATAATAAAATAAATTCTAAATACCTATATACTTCGGTGTTTGATTTTTTTTTTATCATGGAAAATCAGAGCTCTCCCTGCCCCCTTCACTCACGAGGATGCAGATCCAGCTGCAGCTGTACCCGCCAGTGCTTTGTGGTCCTGAGCAGCCTTGATATGCTGGTACCCTACCTCTGCCCTTGCTCCTCACTCCCAAGCCACAGCCTCCCCAGCCTTGCTGGTGCCCTTCACTCCTGACTCACAGTGCCCTGCTCCCCCCAGCCCTGCCAGAGAGGGCCCTCAGCTGCTCCCTCGCCCCTCCTACCTCTGCCTAGACTCACAGGATGGTGGTCAGTGGGGACACAGTGGGGATGGCCTCCAGCATGAGGTACACACAGCACATCTCATGCAGAATTCTGAAAAGAAACATCCCAAATACTGAAGCCAGAACAGACTTTCAGTAGCATGTGGTCTCTTCAGTATACTTTTATGGTCCAAACACAGGGCTTATTTCACTTTCCTTCTAACTGGATACTTACATGCTTGGAGGCATATCTAAAGCACACTAAGGTCAATAAAAATGCTCCCCTATGATCTCTGGCACAGCAGCACTGTAGATCACATAATTCCATAACTGAATCTACTTCTTATTGCAATGTCATACCTTCTTTTTGATGCTTGAAAAGCACTTGACCTGTAAGCTATTAATTCCAGAAAGGGTCATCTTCATGATGTTTCTTCTTCAAATATTCTTCCATATTCAAGTATTCTTCAAAGACATGAAGCTAACATACAGATGGATGAACCAGAACGAATTGTTTTAGATACCCTATAATTGTAGCCAAATATATCACCACATAAAGAACATTCCCAAAAGGGATGGGAGGACTCAGAATTCTACATTTAATAGTTTTAATAGATTTCATAGACATTAAGGTTGCTAGAGACCCAAGAGGCAGGAAGTCAGCTGGGGTCAAATGATCCCAGCAAGCTAGGCAGACAAGGTTCCTTGGGTGAATTTGATATCTTTTATTAGACAAACCCAAATCGTTGAAGAATAGTTATTAAGAAAGCTTTCAGGGGTTTTGAACCCAAAAGCTTGCTTAATAACTATTCTCCAACCATTTGGGTTGGTCTAATAAAAGATATCAAATTCACCCAAGGAACCTTGTCTGCC
>JAGPOW010000261.1:199326373-199399687 GCA_030014935.1 Caiman crocodilus
GCTCTCTAGTAACTTGTGACCATTGGTCCTAGTTACCCCTGGTGGTGCCCTGGAAAAAAGAGCCTGCCCTATTCCCTGCTGATCACCCCTCAGCAGCTTTCATTAAATGTCTACTTCCCCTGCATTACAGCAGACACATTTGGGGAAGGAAGAGACATAATGAAGTGTGGAGGGGTAGAGTCACCAAATTGCCCAGGATATTTGGATGTTTGACAATACCCTTGTATCAAACATCTTATACTAAATGGAGTGAGGAGAGAGCACATGGGTGACTGTAAATGAGCCTGGGATAACTTGAGAAACAGAGAACTGGCTATAGTTCCTTCTCCACTCTTTGTGCTGGGTGGATCTCAGCACAGAAGAAAATCTGGCCCATATAGTTTTTCCTCAGTGTATAATAAAATATCTCTCTCTGCATATGCAATACCATCTTAGTCCAAAGAAAAGCTATCAACAATCTTTCTCCTATGAATAGCACATTCTTGATCCTCATTCACTACTTTATCCACCAGCTGTTTTAACTGATTAGTCAAAGGCACACTCCTTGTTGACATCAAATGTGTGGCAAAAACAAGTGTATAAATGAATAATTATTTCCAACACTTGCAATGAGATTAAGTGCTTATTGGATTATGAAAATAACAGGATTTAATGGGGTCATTTATGCTACGACTCTAGTATAAAGATGTACAGTGCATACATACACATCAGATTAATATTTCTATTTCCATGCCCATATAGCTATAGCCATTTAAATATTTTATCTATTGAGCACTAATAGATTTCTGTCTCTTTCTTTTTAATATGCTGAAGATAAATGTTCCTGTGCGTCTGTGCAGTGAATATCATGTGCAGATTACAGAGTCATGCTACTGACACAATTGTTACTGGCACTGCTAAAAAGACACTTTTCATTATAAGGCCCTATTTTCAGTGACTTATAACTTTTCCAAAGCCTTTGTGGCTGCCCTTTTTATGCATCTGTCAGAAAGAGAGGATGTATGCCTCTCTCTCTGCCTTTTTCTACTGTATTCATTTTGAGCCATCATGTGATCAACCGCCCTTATGAATGTCAGTTTAATTTTATAAACTCCCTGCATGTTTCTGCCCTGACTGTAGCCTTGTATCATACCACCTGGGTGCTGGGAGCACCTGTCATTATTTTAACATCTGCCAGGGGCCACTGATGTAGCACTATGTGTTCATATTTGAAGACATTTTCATTCTAATTTTGTTCCATTTAAGGCATGCCTTTGCGCACGTACAGAAAAGCAGATATACAGAGGTATGTAATTAAGCAGATGTACTGTATCTTGTCATAAGAATAGAAAAAAAAAGTTAAGGCATTCTTATGCCACTTACAAACAAGATACCTATCTGTAAATGAGATGGCAACCCACCACCGATTAAATGAGACTTAATAGAATATGGCAATATGTTGGGGTGACTTTAGCCCAATAAAACCATTTTTCCCCCCAACTCAGGATTCCAAAAGAATGATAAGCAAAAGATCATCCAGTAGTGGACCTTGATTGATTGGCAGGGGGTGGGGTGTGGAAATGGCAAAGGGGACTGAAAGATATAAAAGGCTCAAGTTTGCTTGAGCAGCCAAAACAGAAGCAAGAGCTGGAGAAGTGAAGGCAAGAGAGGAGACTTGAAACCCCAAAAAGGAAATGACCAAATCCCAAAGGATATGCAAGAGTGGTGAGGCAACTGAAGAAGGGAATGGTGAATGGGTGTTCCACATTTGCATAGATCTGCATAGTTCTTATTTAGCTTGAGTGAAATGTGTTTGATTTAGAAAATTCTCTAGAGCCTGTGTTTCCTAGGTTTTAATTATCACATGTTCCTGGGAGGAACTAAACTAAGTCTGCAACTGTCACTGAAAAAGTCTAGGCTGAAAAACCTGGCTGGGGTCTTACCTGGGAACTGGAGGAAATGTTTAAACTGTAAAGTCAAAAAGGAGTGAATGGAAATGAGAAGCTTGAGGGAAGTCCTGATGGGAGAGGCTCATCTTTTAGAACCTTGCAGAGCTCCTCAAGCCAGTAAATGACAACCAGGCCTCACCATCACATTGCTAGACAGAAACAATGAGCTAAACACTGGTTTTATGGACTCCAGCTTAAAGTCATTATTTAAAAGAAAAAAGTAAAATATGTCAATGAAGCTAAAGGGATTTGGTCCTACCACTTTAGAAGTAGAAGTATAGCATTTACTTTGCAATATTTATTTTAGCTTTCCAAGGGAAAGATCTGTGAACATGCAAGATGAATAACCAGCCATCCTATGTGGAATAGCTATTACTCAAAATAAGAGAATGAGGCCTAGTTTACCTCCTTGCTTGTAGCACAAGGTGTACTTTGTAATAAGGTGAATGTATATGAGCAGACTCTTCCACGGTTATGGATGACAGAACTCTGTTCTTTAAAATTTATACCCAACTTCCTTTCAGCTTTTGCACAGAGCTGAAGGATTCTCTTTTTTGTTTGCATCCTAGAGTCCTGATTCAGCACAGCATGTAAGTACTGATATGTGCTTAACAATTAAATGAATGAGAAATCTGAAGAGGACTATTCACTTGTTTAAAATAAGCATGTGCTTAAACGATTTGCTGAACCAAGGTCTAAATAAACTTGTATCATGTGTATCATTTTTGTCAACTTGTATTGCAGGTCCTATTCTTGCCCCCACTGAAGTCAGAGGTAAGTTTTCCATAGACTACAGAATATCACACATCTTCTGATGCTTGTACATCACTAAGCATATCATTAGCTTTCACAAAATAATAGTTGTTTGATCAAAGGCATTAATTTCAAACATTTCAAGTCTTTCCTTATCAGAACTCAAGAAGTTTCAGCTCATGAAAGATCAGTATCTCTGCCATTAAAAGTTACCCTGTTTTTTCCAGATAATAAAAAACAGATGTCAGTCACAAAACAGAACCAAACAAAACTGTAGGAGCTTTTTCTCCACCACAGCACATGCATGCTACATACAATGAAATGAAGTATGTGAGCTGCTGGTGTACAGAATAAGACTATACAAAAAAGAAAATGTTACACAGTCCATGTTACACCTTTGCCAGTAAGTTTGCTTACAGCTACCATTGTGTGGTATTTAAGGTTTGGCCTTCATTTGCAGACAAGAGAAATTTCTGGCAAGAACAAAGCCAGTCCATACAGCTGTTTTATGAGTTTTCCTCACAAAGCCCTGCTGTTCATATACTTCAGGAAAATTTCTTGGGTGTTTGTTATGCTCTTAGATAAATCAAAAATATCTTACAGTAAAACTTCAGGATAGGCATGTACTCATGTGAAACAATTAAACACATATGCACAAACAGATATATCTGTTCATCCTTCAAACTCTCCCCATACCCATCAGATCATTCTCTGCCTTGCTTAATAGTTTGAATGCTCCCATCTTAAAGATAATATCACAAGGGGACTGGAACGTCTGACAAAGTAGATCATACCCAACTCCAGCACAATACATTAAAAAAAATGCTCAAATTATTATTTGTGACAGCAAGTGATATGTTCACCATACTCTGAGACTGCCATTTAATCTGAACAATGATGATTGCTGTGTGCAGTCAAATATGTAACTTTACTTCTTCCTTTTCTGAATTTTTTATTTCCTTTTTCTCTCTTTCTTATTAAAATAAAAAATAATATAAAATTATAAACTAGTGAAAAATGTTATATAACTGACTTTAAAATGAACAGATGTTGGGAAATACATAGCTTTCCCATAGCGAACATGACCCAGCCGTGGTGTACAGAAAAACTAAAATTAGCATACTATATAACAAAACAAAATACTGTGTACTGTGGGATTAATAAAAGTTGCTGAGGATGCACAAATTAGAATTCTTGACTTCATGTATTTAAAATCTTAGCTAAGATGTTGAGTTAAATTGTTCTTTTTCATCTTGCCTACATATACCATTTTTTATAGGCTCTCCCACAAAGTCAAAGATGCAGCCATTATGAAAATCTGTGAAATCTCTGTTTCAGATGCTGTTTCATTACTGTGTGCATGGCAAACAAATAATGTAGATATTAAATAAACACATGCATTGAAGTGAAAAATAAACTGGCTGGTATGCTCTTATTCTGGACCAGAATGAGCCTAAAAATATTCTTCCTTTCTCATCCTGTGGTACAAATAAATTGAAAACTTCTTCCAAGTTGCAATTATACTATGATGCAGGGACACTCCACTTTCAGCTCTCCTTTTCTTACAAAAAAGGTAGCTGACTAAAAAAATCAAAAAATATGAATAAATGTAAATAAAATTATCTAACATAGCTTGTCTTCTTTTCATTCTTCCATGTTTCTGTTTAGTTCTTTCACCCCCATAGCTTTCTATTTTTCATTCTATCATTTTTCTCCTTCTAAATATTTTCATCTCTCTTCCTTCCTTGCATTATCACTTTCTTTGCCAAGCTTTCCGTATGTACTCTCTTCAATGTGCTTCCCACCTTCTTCCTCAAGACACTTATAAAAAACACTCATTAAGTTATATGTAGCATACCATAACAGACTGCTGGGCAGAAGGAAGTATTCTCACTATCACTAGTTCAGTGGCATTTCCCTTCTCCACAGCAGCTACCCACAAATCATGAAGATCTGGTGCAAAGTCTGAGTGTTTACTTGGATTCTTTTGCTGCTTCCAGATGCTCAAATATTGTTCATAACACTCAGAAATGTTTCTACCCAGGACTATCTTAGATTTAGTCACAGAAACTCATACATTCATGACTACCAGCCTTCAGTAGGGTTGCAGTGTTGTAGCCGTGATGCTCCAAGCAATGTACAAAGGGCAAGGATTTTTTGTGCTTTTATTAGATCAAATGTATAATTAAGAGAGCTGTTGGGCAAGCTTCCTAGCTTCAAGTACCCTTCCCCAGGAGACCCGAGGAAGGGCACTTGATTCCCAAATTTTGTCTGACAGCTCTTCCAGTTACGCAGTTGGTCCAATAAAACATACCACAAAAATCTTTTTCTCCAGGTTCCATTAATTACATTTAATATGTGAAGAACTGAAAATAACCAGCCTCAAGAAAGCTGGTTTAGATCACAGCAACCCAGCCACTGAGCCATCGCCCCATTGCTCAGTAGTCTATACTTACTTCCTGTTGAAAGGTTAAACTTAAACTTTGGCCCTTATCTGCACTGCCATATATAGGATTGACTTAAGTTAAATGTGTGATTACCTCATTCTCCTTGACTACAATCTTTCATGTTGGTCATTTTCCATGATAAAAATGGAGCTGCCAGTGTCAAAACTGAAACTTGTAAGTTTGGTGGCAGGGATTTTGTGATGATTAGCCTTCCTACCAGGAGCTCATTTTCAGATGAATTCAGGAATACCAAAGACTTCACTAACATCAGAGCAAATTACAAACTCTACCTCTTCAGCTGAGACTTTTGAAAACAAAATATTTGCAAAATGAACAAAATGTCATGTCCACCAAATGGAAAGTGAGACAGAAAACAACGTGTATACTGTAAGTTTAGAAGGCATTACATGACACTCTGATGAAGACTATATGAGAATTTATAGTAGAGAAATAGACTGACAGACAGCTATTATAATATATTCATATTTATTGCCAACAGCATAGAAGCTGCAAGTTGTTCAGTCTCATTAATCATAATGTTTAACAGAAATGTGTCCATGATCAGGAAAAAGTGAATATGTTAGATCACTCAAACCTCTGGCTCAGATTTCCTGTTTTAAATACATACAAAATCCACACAGACTGACACTTGTGCAAATCAATCACATGCAGGCCAATCACAAAAACCCTCATATGGATCATTCTCTCCTATATGTCAGTCAATGAGTGCTCTAACTGATTAAAAAAAAAACAAACCATAACCATTGCTTAAGTACAAGTTATTTGTGTGACTCGAAAGGTATAGGAATCAGATACTAGATTTGCACAGATACTATTTTCATTACTATACTAATGCCTTAATGATTCATAATTACTTATTCATTTTAGTAGTACAAAAATTCATTTTAGTAGTACAAAAAGTAAAAACCTATGAGCCAGTCAATAAAGGAATGTTTGGTTGTAATTAGGGGGTCAGATTTCAGTTACAGGATTTGCTTTGGTTTTGGTTTGGCTTGAACAAATTGAGGTTGTGACAAGTGATGTCATAGAGCTGAAAGACATAAATGTCAATACATGATGTATGATTTAAAACAATCACAGACCCCAAAATACATGTTAAAATGGAAACTTCAGTGATTATTTTTTCAATACCCTAGGGCATCTACAACCTCCATTTACTACAAGGTTAGCATCTGGAGGGGTTCTGTCCCTCTTGGAATCAGGTCCCTAAGATTTTGATGCCATGAGAATAGGGCACATCTTAAGATGGGGTCGGCAAAATGGCAGATCCAGGCAGCAGCCAGACTCCATCTCCCAGCAGCCCCTGTCCGCATAGCTGGAGCTGGTTTCCATGGAGATCCCTGTCACTAGGCTGGGGTTGCCATGGAAACCAGCCCCAGCTATGCTGGCAGGGTGCATGGCAGGGCAGGGCAGGGGGCTGCTCTGGAGCTACTGGGATCTTGCAGCTTGTTCTGGGGCCAGGGCAGAGCCATGATCTGCAGCCCACATGCTTCAGGCACGGGCGCACAAGCAGCAGATCACAGCTCTGCCCTGGCTCTTGCTGCAGTGACAACCTAGTTCCAAGCCGTGGCAGAGCCACCATCCACTGCCTGTATACCCCTGCCTGGAGCATGCAGGCTGCAGTCCCAGACCAAGCTGTCCCCACCTCAAGATCCAAGAGGCTCCAGAGCAGTCCCCTGCCCTACCCTGCCATGCACCCTGGCAGCACAGTTAAGGTCAGTCTCCATGGCAACCCCAGCCTTCAGCTGTCACAGTGCAGCTGTGGCTGGGGGCTCCATGGAGACTGACCCCAGCCATGTGGGCAGGGGCTGCTGGGAAATAGAGTCCACTGCTGCCCAGAACCGGCCCATGGGCCAGTCTTTGCCCACCCCTGTCCTTAGAGATCTTCTCCTTAGCTAAATGCAGACAGTCAAAAAGCCGGAGGCTGGATTGATTCAATCTATGCAGGTTAGTCTATGCTGTGTAGATTGAACCAATAAGCAACTGAACAGACATTCACTTTTGATTCAGGAAATGCAGCCACATGCCTGAAGTAGTCCAAACTAGAAGCCAGGGGGTGCTAGAGCACACCTCTCTGCTTGGCTGGAGTGGACCACTTGAGCCAAGGCTAGCCTGCTCACCCTGCGAGGGGGAGCCCACAAGGGAGGTGCAAAGCATTCTAGGATTGCGGGGGACTGTGAGCTAACTTGAGTCTGGAGGGGATCTCAGACAGAAGTTCAATAAACATTAATCAAATAAGTCTGATATAACATCCATCCATGTTTATGGATGTAGTACTTAACTACTGTCTGTACTCAAACCAGTTTGGGCCATTTTGAAAGCAGTTTATGTGCACTGAACTTCTGTTGTGTTAGATTTGAGTTGGTTTCCAATTGCTTATACCAGCTTATGTGTAATTTCCATCCCAAGGCCCTTCAGACAGAGGTTATTGTTTTAATCCCCGTGATTCACCTGACACATCTGTTAATGAACTGTCTTATATATTGTAAGCGACTAAGAAATTAAGAAGCCAAGAATAGAATGCATCTGATGGCAACTGTTGAAATCTTTAACATTTGTCAAGCATTCAGATGTTGAACAGCATTTGTTTGTTTTATATTAAAGCTGCAATCATGCAAGCCTAAATCACATAACGGCTGACAAATCAGAAACCTTCTCCCCAATCCCTTTGATGGGATGATGCAAATCTAAACGAAAGGTCATGTTTGTGATACTAGGGTTGGAAGTATGGCCAGGCCCCAGGGTAAACCCTTCATTTTTGTCAACCTCTTCTCTGGCTCCTATTCAAAATGCTGCACCCAAATGAATCTTCCACTCTTCCTGTCATTAAGTAAGGCCACTGCTCTTGGATACTGTCCCCAAGAAACTGGCAGCATGTACTGGGACAAACCTGGATTTTGCAAACCTAACACCTGGCTAATGATTTCAGCTACCAAACTCCATCTAAAAAAGCAGGCTCTTTATTTTAAAAAGATATCCAGCTCTTTCTTTAGTATTTCAGCAACAGCAGGAATATATTAGGTATTAGATTTTAAAGAACTATATTATATTATTATATTATATAATTTATTTTGAATACAGCTACAATAGTGGTGGAAAGGAAAGCTAATATTTGTGCAGAGAGGAGAAAGAAAGACTGCAAGGGAAATACAGAAGTCCTTTAATTAACACCAATCTCTATAAAGCTAAGATACCTTAGTCAAAAATAAAACAGCAAAACAGACTAGGGTATCAATCTGATTGGATACAGATACATAAATTATCCATGCTTGCTACTTGCCTCTTGGAAATCAGTAAAACTAATGGAATTGTTACAATTACTAATGTGAACTGTACTAGAGAACCAAAGTATTGTCACTTTAAATGCAGGGTGTGGAGCCTTTTCTCTGGTGAACTGTTTCTTGTCAGATCTATACTTTGGATGATTCAGTGCTTGAATAAAGTAAACTGATACAGTGTGAATATGAATCCTTAATCTCAAAGGCAGCTGTATTTTAAAATATTTTTAGCACTTCATGATGTATTTGCTTGTATCAGGAGATTTTGCAGTATTTAAATATTTAAACGGGGTGAGAAAGTTCATTTCAACCTCAATGACAGTCAAACCCCATGATATGCCCCTTTTGTAATGCAAGCAGAATTTTCTGTCTAGAAGTAGTTTGTGTCAAAGGGGTGAGACAAAAAAAAAGTTTGACTCCAAGCCCATAAAATCTTTGCAATATCTCTTATTTAGGTTCTTAGTAACCCCACCCATTTTCTACTATTAAACATTTATTTTGCAAACTAAGCTACAAGTATATTTGCTTACAAACTAATCAGCCATTTCTGTATTTAAAATCTATGCAGCTGTCAATATTTATCTCACTTCATGAGGCTAAAGGATGTTTAGTTTGATCACAGGCCTAAATCTAATTGCAGTTTCAGCTAACGTCTTTCTTTTTTCTGGGTACAGCTTTTAAATTTGCTGTAGGGGTGTGTCTGTTCTTCAGTAAAAGAGAGAATGAACAAGCTTCTATAAAATGTGACAGAACAAGAAACACCAATTTGTTTTCTCACCTCTTACAGCCTCTGGGAATTCACAGTTTGTGCTACGGTCATTCTGCACTGAGCCATCTTGTGGCACATAAAAAGAATGACAAGCAGATGTAAATCAGCAGATGAAGACTCATTTTTTACACTTCACACACTTAATTCTTTTTAATTTGCTACTTTTTATACAGTTACCCCTTTTCTGTGACATCCCTCTAAAGCAGCAGGTCCTTTCATTTATGAAGAGACATAATCATCACACCTCTTAATCTTTCCCACCACTCAATATTTACAATCTATTTTGCTTACCCTTTTGTGATGTTCTCACATGTACCAAAGATATGACAAAAGCCTGAGGCAATATCAGTCATGGTGCACATTAACCTAAGCTTCTGCACCTAAAATAATAAAGGCAGAAAAATACAGCAGAAAAAACTTTTATTTGGACAGTATAAAATAAAGTCGCTTTCTACTTAACTTAATTGGCCTATACTGTGGCTTTTTAGCCACAATCCTTGGGAAAATGGACAGCACAGACCTACCACAAGAAGGTCTGTCTTTTACAAGACTCTTTCTTATGCACGCAATTGTTTGTTAGTGTACTAGTTTCACTCTGCATGACACTTCAGAAGGAAGGGAGCAGTCCAGGGCCTGACCCATTCCCAATCCCATTTTCTCTCTCAGACAAGAGCACTGGGTTTGCTAATAATAATCTTCCTTGCCTTTCCAACAGTCATAAAGGAGCTGCTCATACTGTGCCTTATAGCTATGTGAGTTTTGCCTGAGCAAGATCTGCCCAAAGAAAAATGATATTTCCAAGAAGATATCATTTCATGCTCAGACAGGTAAGCAGACAAGATGGCAACACATATTGCATATATGCTACATATTTGAAATAATGAAAAACAGTTTTATGGATAGATAACAGAGCTGAATCCAGAATGGGGAAAATAAAGTCAAACAGAGTTTTGTCTGCATAGAAGTGGTGAGATTTGGCTTTGTTTTGTTGATCCAAAATGGCAAATAATTGTATGTAGGTCATATGATATGTGCAGGTGAGTAAGGACATAAGCAGGAGGGCAGTGCCTGGATCTTCTCGACTTGTGTCTGATTTCAAGGGGTCTACTCTGTAACCTATTAAAAAAACCATGCAAAAAGGAAACAGAAACCAACCTATTCTCTCCAACCTGCTCTCTATGAATTTTCCCAGAATGTTTGCAGTCAGATTCTTTGTTTGCAGAAGCTAAGAGCTAAAGGAAATGGGAAATTCATATTACTTGCTCTTCCAGTGTCAAAGTCAAGTACTCAGAAGAACCTGCTTTTCCAGTATTAAGTGTGACAGATGGCTCTTTGAACAAGCAAAGTTAAAACAAAGATTCTCCATGAAGCAATTCCAGTGAGCTTGAGGAGGGTGGCTGAAACTGGCATATAACTAATACATTGAAATGTTAGCTGCCTCTTCCTCCTTTCTATACATAACATACATGTAATATTTCAAGATATACATTACATTTTACAAAGTGAGGCAGACTGTGACTGTCCCTAGCACAGACTTGCAGGGAAGTAAGGCCCTTTCCTCTGCTCCTCCCTCTCCTTTACCTCTCTCTTACCTTGTAGTAGGGGAAAGCAGACCCTGCCTACCCAAAGCTCCAGCTCCCTAAATAGGCAAGAAAGGAGATGATGAAAACAGAACGGAGCTTTATTTCCCTGCCCCCTCCTCCCTACACTTTAGTCAGCGTGGCTGAGTTAGTGCAAGTAGGAAATACACTGCACTGTCTTCAGGGCTATGGTTAATGGGTTGGGCAGTTCAGGTTTTATAGTTCTAGTGTATGAGGAGCAGACCAGGCCCTGACTCCACCTCCTCCCTGTCCCATTTTCAGAGTCCTTCCTGAAATGAGTCAGGAAGTCATTAGGCCACATCTGTATGGGCTTTCTTCTTAAGCTCAGGTCTGCCACCAACAAACTAAGTCCCACCTAAGCATGGTCACATGGGTATAACAGGTACCAGCAATTAGGCAGAAGCAACTCTAAACAAATCTAAACAACATTCTGCCCCTTCTCCCATCTCTGTTCTCAGTCTCTTGAGATATGGAAGTAAAAAACATGCCTGATCCATACATTCAGGACCTCTTTGAGCTGCCTGTTTCGCCTTGTCTCCCATGATGCTTTTATAAAAAAGCTGGGGGATTATGGGCTGGCAGAATCCATGGTCAGGTGGGTTGGGAACTGGCTAAGGGGTCAAACTCAGGGAATGGCAGTGGGCAGGTCTGTATTACCTTGGCAGGAGGTAGCCAGGGGTGTCCTGAAAGGTTCAGTTCTTGGCCCCTTCCTGTTCAAAATCTTTATCAACGATTTACCACA
Organism: Caiman crocodilus; assembly: GCA_030014935.1. Lineage (NCBI taxonomy): Eukaryota > Metazoa > Chordata > Crocodylia > Alligatoridae > Caiman > Caiman crocodilus. The sequence continues at coordinate 199,337,913 of JAGPOW010000261.1, forward strand.
CTGGCCAAGTTTGCAGACAATACTAAGTTATGGGGAAAAGTGGTCCACTAGGGGATAGACTGAGGATCTAAGCAGACCTGGACAAACTGGAAAGGTAGGTGGAGTGGAACCGGATGCAGTTCAATAAAAATAAATACAGAGCACTTCATCTGGGGAGAAGTAACCAGCAAAATGAATATAGGCTAGGAGGAGATGTCCTGGCCAGCACAATGGCTGAAGGGAATCTCAAGGTTATGGCTGATCACAGGATGAACACAAGCCACCAGTGCAATGCTGTAGTCAATAGAGTTAAGAGCATACTGGGATACATTAGCCGATGCATTGCAAGCAGGGCTAAGGAAGTGGTATCTCCTCTCTACTCAGCACTAGTGAGACCCCAGCTGGAGTACTGTGTCCAGTTCTGGGTGCCGCACTTCAGAAAAGATGTGGAGAATCTTGAAAGAGTCCAGAGAAGGGCCACAAGAAGGATTGGGTGCCTGGAGGACAAACCTTATATGAGGAAAGACCTTAGTCTGGATCTGGGACTGTTCAACCTGGGGAAGAGAAGACTGAGGGGGGAGTTGGTGACTGTCTGTAAGTATGAAAGGGGTGAATATGAGGAACTGGGAGAAAAACTGTTCACTAGGGTGCCCTAAGGGAGGACTAGGAGCAATGGCCATAAACTGTTAGAGGATGGTTTCAGGTTGGATGTAAAAAAGAACTTCTTCATGGTAAGAAGAACCAGAATCTAGAATAGACTGCCCAAAGAAGTGGTGCATTCCCCAACCTTGGAAGTCTTCAAGAGGAGACTAGACAGACTCCTTGCTGGGATCATTTGATCTCAGCAGCATTCCTGCCCAGGGCACGGGGGTTTGGACTTGAGGATCTTTTGAGGTCCCTTTCTGCCCTTAATTTCTATGATTCTATGTTTCTATGATTAATGCCAGTCTTTGGTGAGCCTGAGTAGGAGTGAGTGGGCAGGGGTTATTTAGTCTGGGGTAGTTAGGGTTCAGCGGGAGACCAGGTAGACATGCCATTTGTTTCTCTGTGCCTCAGTTGTCTATCTGTAAAATGAAGCCAAAAGCACTCTCCTGCCTTAAAGGAAGACAAATAAAAGTGAAGGGTCTCAGTTTTGCACTGACATGCCTAAAGCCTGATCTCATATTAATTCATACTTCTCTTTGCAACATCCATTATCCTGATACAAAATTGTACAATTTATAGTCAATTCTACTATAGAAATGTTCATGGAGACTAAATTCATAAATTATAATAACTAACTGCGCCTGTCTGCATACTGTGGAAAAGGGGGAGGTGGGGAAAGATGAGAAAATTCTCTTTTGGATTTCACAAGGGATCATCATAGGAGCTAAGCTAACTCAAAGCTTGTTAACCTCTGATGAAGTAGGCTGTAACCTATGAAAGGTCATCTTTTTCTGAACAATTTTGTCTACAAGGTGCCACCCTCCCTTGCCTTCTCCCTATCTTACATCATTATTATAGCTTACAGAATTCAGCAAATTAGTTTGGATTTGCATACCATTTTTCTGTATTTTGAAGTTCTCTTTTCTCTAAGATAGACCTGAGTCTGTATGGTGAGATGGTGATGGAAAAATAGCTTCAGATCTCTGCCCAAGCAAATATACCTTCTAGGTCTCTCGGTGACATGTAGGCAGTCCTGTTTCATTGGCTATTTCCTTTTCCTTGTCTTTACATCATTTATCATATTGTACTCAAATCTGTTTTCCCATATTGTTTTCGCTCTCTGCTCCATTCCTTGCCTTTTTATGATTGGGCTTTATACTTGGTGTTTCTTTTTCAGTCTTTCCAATGCAGACCAAGAAGCAAATAGTATTTCACAATTAAAAATGATGTTTGAATGGGTTTGTAATTAGGTAAAATGAGTTCACCCATCCCTAGTTATTTTACATATAACATTTTCTTAATTGTGAGAAATACCTTGACAGAATCCCCTTAATTAAAATGTTCAGCAAATGGAGCTGATGATATCTAGCTCTGTGAATCTACACAGGACTATGTATACAGCGGTTGGGTCAAAATCAGAGATAAGTTGGTAAAAATTACCTTTTTCAGCTACAAAGTAGTATGCTACACTGTACTTGGCTGCCTTCTGATGTACTCAGATACTCTCAGGCTCACTTAATTATCCAGAATTACTTTGATTCACAGTCACTTACTAATGTGTGACTTGGGATACTATCCTGTTACACACATTCTCTAAATACGGTTCATTGTCTTTAAAAATTTTAATTTCCCTTTGATAACATGATTTGCATTCACAGTCTTCTTGTGGGTTATAGAAATTACCTAAGGAAGACTCCAAATATCCTGGTAATATTATTCAGCTATAGAGGCAAATAATATATAGTTTTTTATATGGGCAACCACTTTAGTAAGCACCAGTGAGTTTTGCAACCTCTTTCCTGACACATTTCTTTAAAATCAAGACATTATCTAAACAAAAATCCAATGGAATCATGCTCTGTTATTGCAGAGTCTCTACTCAGACATTTTGATTGAATAAAAAATTATCAATGGAAAAAGCAATCATGCAATATTTAAAAGTTTACATTATTATGTCAATAGCCTCTAACCACAGATAATCTGAACTTCTTGGGAAAACTTTGCTTAACTGACACTAAAGATGCCAGTTGTACAATCCTGACAAATTTATATCAGCCATTGTTAATAAATGTGAAAAAAGAATTAGCACATCAAAAAAGGAATACACATCTTTTGTATAAAACTTTCTGTGAACTTCTCTGTAGCTGTAGCAGTTCCTCTTCCCATTATTTGAATGGGTGCAATGGACAACTTAGAAGGTACTACATCTAGAATGAATGGTGCAGCTGTTTGGAGCTGAAAACAGCAGCTGGGCTGGGTTCAACTGAGTTCGTTGATCAAAAATCCTGAAATGACTTATTCCTGGAGGTTTACTTTAATTTCACTCTTTGAAAAAGTTCCATCTTGAGCTTATGAGACAGGAACTGGTAGTCATTTCTGTGATAGAAGAGAAGTTTACAGTTTGCTCAGCAAAAGGTTTAGGCACTGATGTATCAGAATAATATTGGTCACCTCAGTACTTATGAACCCACTATTGTTCAGTTATTTTAGTTCTGTGGAACTGAAATTAATCTTGAAGCATCAGAGTTTTGGATTCCACGTTTTAGTTCTTGTATTTGGTAACACTTAGAAGCCCTGATCAGAACCTTAATAAAAAGACATTTCCTGACCCTTAAGGTCTCACACAATCTACTTATTTTTGCAAATAACCTCACAATGCACAGGGCTTCCCTTCAGAAATTATCCATCCAAAGACCTGATCCAAAGCCTGCTGAAGCCAATACAAAAGAATTCTGTTGACTTCCATGTACTTTGGATCAAGCCCCAATTTCAGACATGATGCAATAGTGAGTCACAACAAAACAAAACCTGGTCATGGTGAATTTGGATAATTTAAAAGATTAATCTTTCCTCCAGATTATGTTGAATTTTTAAACTGCAGGTTTAAAACCAGCAAAATATAAGTCTACATCTAAGCTCAAGAACTAATTTCAAGTGTGGATAAAATAATTCCTCCTACCCACTTTTCATCTGTAAATGCTCATAAAACACACATAGAGAGAAATTTGTTCATTTTATGTGAAGAAAACCTGATGCATTTCTTTGTAGCAGCCCAGTGAGATATTGACTTCCAGTTCCTTATACTCTGCTACTTTGTCCCTATTATTTTGCCTGTTCCTGATTTTTCTTAACCTGCAGGTGCCTAAGCTTTGTTTTTGTATTCAAGAATTTTGCTTGTTTTCACAATCCTGGGACAGATTCTCTACAGTGTACCCTTCTCCCCCATTTCCTGCTTCCCCTATTGGATAGTAAATGTAGGTAAAGCAATGCAATGTGCTGAACTAGTACAACAGAACTTTAGCCTAGTTCAGGCTTCTAGGAAGTACCACAATGACAATAATAATTCCATGAAAGGTATATGGGAAAAGCTGCTTTAAAAAAATGTTTTACACATGATTATTGCAGTTCAGTTTGGAAAATTCTTCTGAAGTTGTGCAGATGTTGTTTCTGTAAACTCACACTGTAAGTTAAGCATGTACATATGTGTTGCAGGAACTGGGCTCTGAAGAGTTCCCCAAACATTCTTGAAAATCTGCCTTTTATTGATAAAGAATTAAGTTATGTATTTGTACATTACTTTCTCATGGAGAAGCAAAATATAGAGATGTCATTATTTCCTGGTATGTCTACACAGATCAATGCAGTGCCATGCAGACAGTTGTTTCTCAACAAGTGAGTTCCAATAACACAGTGGTGTTAGTGCAAAATTCAGCCTGGGCTAATTTAATCTGCTTCTCAGCAAGGGTAGCTTGTGAGAAACTAGTTTCAGCATCTCTCTGTGGCACTGCATTGTATGTTTGAGATATACTATTATTTCCAAGATGGTTCAGCGCAGGAAAAAAACAATTACTATTACTTTAGGAAATTCAAGTTTCAACTACATTTACAACCTGAAGTTTTCATTTGAAAGTCAACAAGTTTGTTATTTCTTTAAGAGGGAATTTATTTCATGTTATAAGAAAAATTAATTCTTTCTGTCTTAGACTACTTCTAAATGGATGCAGTAAAAGATTTAAAGTACCCAGAGATCTCAAGTCATACAATGATTATAAAAATACCAGCCTCTCAGAGAGGTACTGTAGTAACCAACTTTTTATGCCCATTATGTGTATTAAATAGGGTCCCAAAGGATATATTTTCAGCTAGGTCACAGGGATTTAGTTATGTGGTTCCCATTACTGCTATAATGGATGTTGCTTGGTTAAATAACTCTTGTGCGTTCTACTCTAAATTCAATCTTTGAACAGTCACAAAAGGCAAACAATAGTTAAACTAAAACCTGAGATGTGGCAACCCTTAGGGTACATCTCCACTGCAAAGTTGGCTTAGGTGATCAGTAGGTTAGCCTATACAGGTGTGAGCAACCACACTGCAAAGTTATACCAAAGTTGCTTTCTGTCCACTCTGCTTGGGGGCAGGAGTGTGTGTGTGTGTTTTCAGAGGCCTTCTTGGTTGTTTGTGCCCTATGGTTCTTTGTGTTGCAGGAAGATTAGCTGCTTTGTGGTTCTTTCCCAGTAACTAATGAGAAAACTTGTTTATCTTTCTGGGTACGTGGAGAGAGGGATTGTGAGAAAGCATCAGAGGACTAGCAGCATTTGTGTGATTTAGTCTACATCTTCACTTCAAAGTGGGCAGGTGGCCTGAAGGCAAGTAGAACCCAGACTTTGAATCATGCCTCCCTGCTAGCTCAACTCACCCAGGTTGAAAGCATCAGTAAATTTAGGTGGGACACCGTGTATGGATGAGTCACTGAAGGGATACCACCCAAGCATGAGTTTAGATAAACACTGTGTAGTGGCATCTCTCTACTTCTGTCCCTTCACTTCTTCATAAGCAAGCATGTCAGAATTTGTTCTTCATTGAAGTAAATATGTAAAAGACATAATTACAACATATATTTAGTCCTGACCTGCAGTTCATTTTATAGATGAAGCAGGAAAATGATGCTATAAAAGAAATGTACACCTTCCTTTTGAAAATTCTGAATGGCAAAAATGCTTAGTGTTTCAAATAAGCTAAAACAAAATGTTATTTGTACCAGATCACTAAAAAATGTTCATCAACCATATCCAGAACCTTACAAGTTCCTGAACCAACATGCAATTGTATTTTATTGTGTATTTTGTTCTAATTTATAAGTACACAATGAGCAGCTGCTTACTGCTAGAGCTGGCCCATTAATTTAGTTTAACTTCTTGATCAGGCCCCCAAAAGGATTCTGTTGTTGCAGAAAACATCAACAAAGAATGAGAGAGTATACCTCAAAAGCAGCTCAATTCACAAAGCTCCTCCTTTCTTATCAAGTTGATTCAAAAGCTGAATTTAAAAAAAAATCTCAACAATTCTCCCTCATCATTTTACAAAACAGAAGACAGAAATTGTTTTAGTACACCTATCTCCACCTATGGATGCATGTCTGTACATGTCTTTGTAAGTCATAAGCCATTCCTATTTTTTTACTTGACTATCCTAAGGCTTAAGTATTATCCTTCTGGAGCCTTTGGAGATCATTTTTCATCCTTCTCATAAAATGTTTCTAAAATAAATAAAACAAAAGTGATTAACCATCTTATCAGAGAATGCACTACAATTAAACCAAACATGTGCATTCTGCTGCTTCAATTCATAGATTTTTAAAGCCAGGAGGGACCATTATGAAGAGGATTTCAAGTTTGTGGAGAATAAGTGAATTAGGTTTTGAGTAAGAAGTAAAAAACTGACATTATATTAACAGGATACCTAAAAGTGCAAGACTGCTTATTTTATAAAAAAGAGGAGAGGCTACCTTAATTCTGAGAATGCATCAAAGCTGTCTCTACATAGCTCAAAAAATTCTAAATAACAGAAATGCAAGTGTGCATCATATATAAGTGAGATAAGCAACTCATGGAAGGAAGCAGATTATCTACTGATAAATGTCTGTATAACTGCTTTGCAGGAATGGTTGTCAAAGTCAATCCTCAATGCTATCCAAAATAGAATAGATACGAGGTCATGTGACAGTTACTTCAGTAAAATATATTTGGACAATGCTAAAACGTGTGTATAAAAGATGTAACTTGGTCACTTTCACAATATTGCATGTTGTGCCTCTGATGCTAGAAATAATCTCTTAAAGTGCAGAAGTGACCATTTCTGCCTGATCTGGTCACAGAAGGCAATTTATAGCTGTAACCAAACACAAGTGCATAGCTGTGAACAGCTTAAAAAAATGGCTGCCTGGGTGAAAAATCTGACTCTTTGGTGCATGAGGTATCAGATAAAGTTGTTACAAAATGTAGCCTCTTTTGTAACTTGTGTCTGCTAAGCTCCCACCCTGTTGCTGTTTTTAGAATGAGGGAGGAAAGAGAGCAGAGGGAGTTCAGTCTGGGCGATTTGCAGCACCCTCTCCCCAGGGTAGGGCAGATGTATTTCAGCCCCTCCCCCCAGGTGCGGCAGCTCCAATTTACCCACCCCACCCTCCAGCACTGGCTGGGGAGTCCCAAGAATGTGTTCCCTCTGCTGCCTTTCCCCCTTCCCATTCTGAAAACAGCAAGCACTGGCAGAGAGACCTGGCCGTTGCTATAAGCACCTGACTGCAGGCTCCCAGCCCACAGCTAGATTCCCCTTACCCCTGGAACCAACAGTTGACTTTTGTTTGGTTTGGGGTAACCTTGTAACTCAGACTGCTTTTCAGAAATCATTCCTAGTTACAGCTGGGAGCTGACATCCAGAGAGATGTCTCAGAAAGAAAAGAAATTACCTGTTTATAGCACATACCACCAGTGGCTTGTCCTTGTTTGTGCCAGGACAGACAAGTAGTCACTATAAGATTATCTGACTTGGACCCATGTTGAGGTCTTCATCTTTCTGTTTTCTTCCCCAGCATTACTTTGGATGCAGGGGGGATACAGTTGTGAAATAACTTCAATGAAAATTCTCTTCAACCTTTGTAGTTCAGAAAGCTACAGGCTTTATCATTTTTCCTTTTATATCACAATCTGTTTATCTCGACATTTCTCCCTGCTCTGCTCTTGGCTAAAAGAGAGCCATCATCACTGCCATTCCTATTTTTTTCCTATGTTTTTTTCTAGCATTGTCTGCATGCAGCTTAGAAATGTTGCCCCTGAAGAGTTCTTCATGGAAGTGGTATGTGGCAGGGATTTGTTGGGTTCCACCAATGGTCTGTTAGAACAGGAGTAACAGAACAATCAGTACCAGGAAAACTTCAAACTACTACAAGCCCTAGATGAGGCTGAAAAGTTTTATCCCTATCTGAACTTTATTCTGTTATACCCACACCTTCCTCCTCTTCTCCCTTGATCTTTAGTCATTATATTCTTGCCCTATCCTTAACTCAACCTTTGTTTCCCTTAATTTCCGATTTTCTTTGGCCTACTGCTGAAAAAGCCACTTTATCATGACTGTGATGTCGAGAACAGGATTTATCCTCAGGCCCAATATGTTCTGTTGGATTCCAGCCCAAAGTTCTATAGAAGTCGTATGTGATAGACATAAGAAAGGAGAACTCAAATAAGGATCTGTTTTACATGAGGTTACATTTGATATTGTGGGGTCTTTTTAAATATAAGAAGATTTAGTTTTATAGCATCTATGTTTAATTTGGTATAATTCTCTTCAAGTCATGAAGATGGTTCAAAAAAAGTCAAAGGGAAAACATTTTTTTAAAATCTGAAGACAGGGTTTTTTTCTTAAAACTGTTTACAAAGTCCATCTAATTATAATAGGCCACTTACTGAATACTGCTTTATAATGCACCTGAAATGTAACCTTTTTTTTTGTTTGACAGTGTACTCACTGTCTAGAAATGTGCACCCCATTGTGATTTACAATTGGTTTTGGATTAGAGTACATACAACTAAATAGGAAATAGTGGATTCTGGATAGCTCAGCCAAGGCCTTCTCAGCAGGGTTAATCAGACTGCATGGAACTCCATGCCACTGCAAATCTGTACAATGCATTGTTGTATGCAGTATAGATGTACCCTTACTCTGACAAACCTGACAGTTATCCCAAAAAGTGACAGCTAGCAGCGAAGATTTTTTTTCTAAATTCTATTAAGATTATTGGCATACTGAGCTTATCAATATGGCTAACTAGGCAAACACTGGACAAATGGTGATCCGATTCCTCCAATGTGATCTGTACTGGCAGACCCTGCTAGCTAGTGGAGGCTCTCACTGACTTCATGATCCTGCCACACTGAGTTTACAGTCTGCCAACATGGATCAGATTGCAAGGTCAGGCTACCCCATTGAGATGTTTCAGAGCTGCATTACTTTCGGATGTTAGATACTCTAACATAGGGGAATATTTGAGTGTTATGGGCCTAGCCCATTCATTCAAGCAGATGCACATGAGCTGTTGTCTTAGAGAATGGGAGAGGGCATCCCTGATACTGCCCCCACCTCCCTATTACAATCACTCCTAATGGAAAAAGGGCATAACAATGGGCAGAGCAATGAGGGGACCACATATAATGTTGAGTCTAGATCTCTAGGTTTCTTTAATCCACCCTAGTCTCTCATATACTACATCAAATCAACCTGGCACAGGACTCAGTGTTCTAGCCGGTACCCTTCAATATCTTCATTAATGATCTGGATTCGGGCATCAGATGCAGACAGGCAAAGTCTGCAGACAACACTAAACTATGGGGGAAGGCAGTCACACTGGAGGATGGGATGGGGATACAGGCCAACCTGGATATGCTTGCAAAGTGGATAGAGCAGAACTTGATGGCATTCAACATAGAGAAATGTAGGATACTCCACCTTAAAAGAAAAAAACAGCATCATACTTATAGGCTCGGTGGTGCTACTCTCTGAACTGAACTCCAACTGAACTCCAGCTAGCTTTGAGTATCAATGACAATAAAAAGTCCTTTTTCAGGTTTGTGGGGAGCCAGAGGAAAAGCAAGAGCAACATTGGACCCCTGCTAAACCAGATGGGACAACTGACTACTGACACCCAGGAAAAAGTCAACCTATTAAATGGATAATTTGCGTCAGTCTTTCATCAGTCTCATGGGATGCCTATGCCCACTACAGGACAGGGAGGTCTGAGTGAGGGAGATTCCCTGCCTTCCATCAATGCTGACCTGGTGAAGGAACACCTTGAGAGGCTGGATTCCTTCAAGTCAGCTGGCCCTGACAATCTACACCCCAGGGTACTCAAGGACAAGCATGTGGCAAGCATGTGGCAAGCATCATAGCCCAGCCTCTGCCACAGATCTTGGGGACTTCTGGCACTCTAGAGTCATGCCCGAAGACTGGAAGAAGGCCAATGTGGTGCCTATCTTCAAGAAAGGGAGGAAAGTGGATCTGGCAAGCTATAGGCCCATCAGTCTGACCTCTATCCTGGGGAAGGTCTTAGAAAAGTTTATTAAAGAGGCCATCCTTAATGGATTGGCCAGCACCAACATCCTGAGGGATAGCCATCATGGGTTTGCTGTGGGTAGGTCTTGCTTGACCAATCTCATTTCCTTCTATAACCAGATGACCTATCACCTGGACAAGGGAGAAGAGATTGATATCATATATCTCAACTTCAAAAAAGCCTTCGATCTGGTATCCCATGATCACCTCTTGGCAAAACTGGCCAATTGTGGCTTTAGGTCCACCATGATCCGCTGCCTGGGGAATTGGTTCCATGGTCAGACCCAGAGGGTGGTAATTGATGGAAGTCAATCGTCATGGTACCCTGTGACCAGTGGGGTCCCCCAAGACTCTCTCCTTGGACCCATATGGTTCAACATCTTCATTAATGATGTGGACATTGGAGTCAGAAGTGGACTGGCCGCATTCGCCGATGATACCAAACTTTGGGGCAAAGCATCTACACCTCAAGACAGGAGGGCAATCCAGGCTGACCTGGACAGGCTCAGCAAATGGGCGAATAAGAACCTGATTATGTTTAACACTGAAAAATGCAAGGTTCTCTACCTTGGGAGGAAAACCCTGCAGCATTCTTATAGGCTCAGCAGTGCTATGCTAGCTAGCACTACAGAACAAAGAAAATCGGGGGTCATCATTGACCACAAGATGAACATGAGCCTTCAATGCAATGCTGCAGCTAGTAAAGCAACCAAAATGCTGGCTTGCATCCATAGATTCTTCTCAAGCAAATCCCAGGACGTCGTTCTCCCCTTGTACTCAGCCTTGGTGAGGCTGCAGCTGGAGTATTATGTCCAGTTTTGAACCTCACAATTCAAAAAGGATGTGGAGAAGCTTGAGAGAGTCCAGAGAAGAGCCACATGCATGATCAGAGGTCAGGAAAACAAAACTTACGATGACACACTGAGAGCTATGGGGCTCTCTCTGGAAAAGTGCAGGCTCAGGGGTGATCTGATGGTCACCTATAAATTTATCAGGGGTGACCACCGGTATCTGGGGAATGTTTGTTCACCAGAGTGCCCCAAGGGATGACAAGGTCGAATGGTTATAAACTACTGCAAGATCGTTTCAGGCTGGACATAAGGAAGAATTTCTTTAATGTTCAAGCCCCCAAGGTCTGGAATAGCCTGCCACTGGATGTGATTCAAGCACCTTCATTGAGCACCTTCATGAGTAAATTGGATGCTTATCTTGCGGGGATCTTATGACCCCAGCTCCTGCCTTTGGGTGGGGGGCTGGACTTGATGATATTCTGAGGTCCCTGTCAGCCCTGATGTCTATGAAATCTATGAAATCTTACTAGCACCTCAACCATGGGGTCTTGACTGACAAGCCACTAATGCAATGCTGTGGCTGGCAAAGCAAACCAAACTCTGGTATGCATCCACTGATGCATCTCAAGCAAAACCAAAGATGTCATTCTCCCGCTTTACTCATCCTTAGTAAGACTGCAACTGGAGTACTGCGTCGTTTTGGGGTCCCCACTTCAGAAGGGATGTGGAAAAAATCGAGAGGGTCCAGAGGACAACCACCCACATGGTGAAAGGCTAAGAGAGCAAACCTTACAAGGAGAGGCTGAGGGACATGGGACTCTTCAGCCTGGTGAAGAGGAGGCTCAAGGAGGACTTGGCAGCTGCCTATAAGTACATAAAGGGGGTGCACCCAGATCTGGGAGAACAGTTGTTCATCAGGGCTCCCCAAGGGATAACTAGGTCTAATGGCCACAAACTTCTAGAAGGCTGATTCAGACTCAATACGAGAAAAAACTTCTTTACAGCCTGAGTGCCCAAGGTCTGGAACAGGCTCTCCCCAGAGGTGATGCAATCACCTACTCTGGACTCTTTCAAAGGCATTTGGATGTTTATCTTGCTGGGATCATTTGATCCCTGCAGACTTCCTGCTTCTGGCAAGGGAGCCGGGCTCAATGATCTCACAAAGTCCCTACCAGTATCTAAGGTCTATGAAACCTATGAAATCTCATATGTCTCTGGTCCAACAAGAACCTGTTTATATAAATCTGAACACCTCCAAACAGGAAAGACAGAAGCCCACCTCAGAATAGCCATGATCTTGGTGACCTTTGGACACAGAGCTAGCAAATTCCAGTCTCTGGTCAGAATAGAGACTTGAAGCTGGACACGTCCCAGGCAATTCTTACAACAATATCTGGGCAAGTGTTTTTTCTGGATTTTCCTTAAATACTTTGTGTGGTGGTGAGATGCCCCCACAGGCTCTAGAAGGAGAGAGAAGAGAGCCCGCAGACCCCAGACCCTGAGAGCAAGCCCCAGAGGAGTGTATGTACCTCCCGGAGAGCAGCGGGAGCAGAAGCCACATTTGTGGCTGCAGCCGCGCAAACCAGCATTACGTCGGCTGTGGCATCAACTGTTTCCGGCAATGGGAACAGCTGAGCAAATCCCAGCAACCATATCGGCCACTGCGAGAAGATTTAAAAACCCTGGCAGAGCAGGGAAGAAGGGGTCATCAGAGAGAGAGAACACGGGCTGGCAACTCACGAGGCAAGCTCTGGCACGGGAAGGAGAAAACCCAGCCTGTGAGGCTCCAGCAGGTAGCCCAGGGAAGGGCTTTAAATCTTCTGCAGGAGGCAGAACAGGAGGCAGACAAGGAGGGAAAGCAGAAGCACTCTTTCAGCCACCTGAAGGGGCTTACACTTAGGAGGCAAGGGAGCTCCCTGCTTGTGGTAGGGGAAAGAAAACAGCTGAGAATCCAAGAGGGAGCTGGAAAAAGGGAGATAACCCTGCAGCTCCTCCAGACTTGGAGGAATATTTCCATAAAAAAAGAAATCTTCCCCAAGAAGGGAGGGAGAGTGACCAGAACCCTGGGAACCAGTCTGAGTCCATCATACAAGGCCAGGAAACATCTGTAATGCATCACCCATCGGCTGGCATGTGGATGGGGTGTAGGGGAGGTGGAGCCTCCCCCATCATATCGGATGACCGTGAGTACCACCGTCTATCGGGAGGCCCATCTGAGCTAAGATCCCCACTGTAGACCCCTCTTAAGTGCATTTAACATCCAAGTCGTGGCAGATGAGTTGAGTGGAGGGGCAACACCCTGATAGACTGGGTGGTGAGGGGGGCACAGACTCCACACTTTGTAATGTTTTTGTCTTGTCCTGAGGCAGAATGGGAAAATTTTTAAACTGATTTTTTTCCACGAGATAGGAAAACTGCCTTCTCTAATCACAGTGCAGTGAGGCTTTCTTCCTGGGAAATGAGCATCTGTTCCCCACCTCCAGATATGGACCAGCAAACCAGTCCAGTAAGCAGGGCTCATCTGTCTAAGGCCTCTCCTCCTCCTCAAACTTTTTTCAACATTGTGTTTCCCAAGGCACAGTAAAGGCACAGACTTTTCATGAAGACCTTTGTGCTTTCTTGTACCACCTGTCTGGGCTTGCAAGGCCAGTCATAAATTGGTCCTGCTGTATAAACTCCTACTATGGTGTTTTGATTTTAACTGCATACATGACATTATCATGGCAGTGAAGTATGTGATATCTTACTATTGTATTCCATGCTTTAGAATGCTGCTTTTTCACTGGAAGGGACTCTTTTTTTCACTATGGTCCCTGTGTACTGCTGCACAAGGGCCAGAAATAACATGCAGTGTGCAGCAGATAATTCCATGACTCAGGCACTCATATACCTCAGACACCCATGAGCTAACTCACACGTGCCCCTTCTCAAATCCTGGCAAGGCTGGGAGTATGTTCTGCACAACACAGAGTGCCTGTAGGCAATTCACATTGGGTTGCTATAACTTAGAGCATCTCTCTGTGCTACCTAACATACTATTTCATCCCTACCCCTTCCCATAATTTAATCCTAAAGCCACAAAAGCATATCAAAGCCACATTTGGCTTACTATCCTGAAACTCTGTAGGGGGTGTGCTGTGCCTTCTAGAGGCACAGACCAGAATCTCACTTTTTTGGGGGAGGGCAGGAAGATAGAGAAAATTAAATATATTTTGATAATGCTCATGAAAACCAGAAAGATAATGACTACTCTAGACAGTACTGGCAGTCATTGTACAAACTTCCCCACGCAACATTGCCAATCTATCTCACTCCTGACTGTGACACACCTGCTTGCTAAGAGCTGTGCTTTGGTTTGCATTATATTATTGGCTGCCTATTGTACCAAATGCTTGTTACTGTGCTATTTTATATTCTGAACTGAAATGTGCTGTGGAGTGGAATCAAACCACCACATTCCCTTCACTTGCAAATATAAACAGCCAAATTGAGACCTATGGCTCCAAATGTAAAGGACTAATGCATTAAACTGTGGTTTAACTCCTTCATTGTTCTACATATTAAATAAAAAACCTGGAGATACACATTTCTCCTCTTGTAACCCCAGAAGTGATTTAAAGAACAACATTAAGGGTACAATAGCAGAAGGATTCAGTTAGAAAATGGATTGTAAGCAAATATTTTATTTTAGTATTACTATGTAATAAATATTAACACAAACGGTGGTCAAACAGTATAATTTAAAAGAACAAAACCAGCAGATCCACTGTTGTAGGAAGGTTATGATGGCCTAAAATTAAAACAATATCCAATGCCATGACAATTTATGTTTTCATTTATAAAACCACTCTTCTTATTAACTTTCAATCTTATTTACTGGGGGTAAGTGGGAACACACCAAAAAAAAGCATACCAAATCATGTCCTGTGGACCTCAGGATTATGGCCCAAGAGACACATTTATTACTATTGTTGTAGAACATGTGACAGGTTTAAAATGGTCCCCTATTTCAAGAGTGATGGGTAGGGCAAGACAAGACTACTTAACATGACTGCAGTTCCTAATGTAAAAGTGTCAGTGTGCTGAATATATTCAGAATGTGTTTATTCTCATTACAGTTTTCAATTTGTCAGTACTTTACTGGCATGCAACCACAAAGCATGGACTGCTGTTGCTGGTTAACCTTGTTATTGCAGACAAGTTACAAGTCCTGACAAGAGTTTGATAACTGTGCCTACTTATTGTAAGCCATAGATGAGGAAAGGGTAGGAGGTTCAAAGTAAGCCATGCTTTCCTGTATAAGTTCCCATATAATCATTCAAAATTACCGTAAATATAATAGCAGAAGTGCTTGACTGTCATTTTGTTATTATAACATGAGGTGAGAAGGTAATAAAAATGGAATTGGATGTGATGTTGCAGTATAATATACGGTATTTAGGTCCTGCAAATGTATAAACACGTATGTGGCTTTTTTCAAGTGTTTGCAGGATCAAGACTCATTTAGTCATATAATCTTTCCTGGAAATGTCCAGAACATGACCATCTGATAATGAGTAGGCAGGTGGGGAATATGCAAAAAAATCTTACTGGGTAGTTGGCTAGCAATGGCTAGTATTAGCAGTCAAACTGATAAGAATTACTGAGTCTATATGACATAGCCAATGTACATGTCACAGCAGAAACAGTCATTGTGTTAGAATTATCATTCAGAGCTATGGAGATTGAAGTAATCAGCCACATTTCCTGGAGATAAATGGCTCTGCACTAGGGGTCTGTAAATAAAGCACAAAGGGCAACACTTCAAAATGTACAAAGATAGCCCCATCAAAAGACATGTCCTGATTTCCAGAGGTGTTGAGCACTAATAATTTCTCATTTGCCTTAAGAACACTTCAAATAAAGTATACATTTTCCTATTTTTTGAGTGTATAATGTTTGCCACCCAAGTTTTAAAATGTTGACTATAACCAAATTATTTTAGGTCCCAGTAATTGCCAGTGAAATGCAAAGAGTGCAAGATCAGCCCTCAACTACCTCCTGCGAAAGATCATTTGTGCATCATTTCTGGGTTTAATCAGGGTACTAAGAGAAGCAGTGTGGCCATATGCTGAGCTAGGTAGTGTGATCTTGCTTATCACTATAGACCTATGCTCGTTATTGTCTCCCTAACATGAAAATGGGCATATGGAAGGTAGATGCTCAGGGTTCCCAGTCTGATGTAGCTAATTTTGCATATGTTTGAAGATCCTGCCCCTTCACATCAAGAGGAACTACTCCCATGAAGTTTGCCTGACAGATGCCACATTTTATCCATTGATTTTGGAGAGCATTATGATCAATGATACCAAACAACAGAATGAGAGTTAGCTGATAAAGGCAGGGAGCTTCAGACCCTCCTGAAAGAAAGAAAAACTTATTCTCACATATCCTTGTTGTTCCATATGGAGGAGAGAGACAGTGAATTCCTCTCACGTTTTACTGAAAAGACTGATTTACAAAAGAGCAAATACTTGCATTATCAGATATTTATAGGGCTTTAGTCATGAAATTTGATATTAAATCAATGGACACTACTCAGTTTACAAGTTTTAATACACACTGGAATAGTTTAAAAGGAGAAATATCCAGTATGATGATATTTATGAGAATAGCCCCTTTCTTCAGTTGTACAAATAGATTTAAATCTATATTTACAAATCAACCAATTAGAAGTCACTTCTTCCTCACAAATCTATTTTAACCATCTATTTTTAAATTTATAATATAATCAAAGTTTCCCAACTTGATGATCTTTATTTCTGCACCTATACAATGTAGTTCTATGGGTAGGGGAAACATCCAATAACTTCAGTTTTACTTGTGAAGACCTATTGTATCAATTCTTACATTTTTTAAATGGCAAAAAAACTAGTACTGTAACTAAGGTTGGGTCATATAGAAGGGGAGCAAAAATGGTAGCAACTGCTATTGCTGTTGGTCTGACCTGGCTTTGCCACTGCTACTACTGCCACCCTGAGTGTTATGCCTTTGAATAAAATCCTCTCCTTTTTCTAAAATTTAGTTTATGATAAAAAAGCCATCTAAAGCCATCTGAGATGTTTGCTACAAACCCCCTAATGAGAGCTCTGGATTAGGAACCCTGTAACAGCATTTATAGTAACAAGAATGTGTACATCACTTTCAGATGCTGACCTTGTAACTAACACATTTTCTGGGAAAATCAAATGCTTTTCATTATTACATCTAATTTCTGCCCCACATTCAAACCATTTCTAAACTCAACTTATGGAGTCTTATGTTCATGTGTAAACAGAATATTTCTTTATGAATCATACAAGGATGTCAGCACCTTGAGTCTTGTGTAAAGTTCACAGACTTGAGAAAACTAAACCTTAAGGGACTTTTTGTTGGGGCTGTAAGAGCCAATGACACATTTAAATTGATTTCATTTATGCCTTATGCACAAGGAGACTTATTTTTACTCCCCAGTATGCCTCAGTATCAGAGGTGAAACTTTAGGATCAATCAGAAATAAAAAGGAGCCATGTACATTCTATCATAAGAAATATATTTCAGTAAATAATCACCACCCTTTAGTAAATAATCACCACCAAGCACTGAACAAAGCTAATTCTTCTTTCAGTTAAGTGGCTTACCATTCATAGCAGCTTCAACAACTTCACCGCACTACTCTAGACTCAAGCTCTATGCAACTGAAACTAGTCTTGGGGCTGATAGACTTATGTATAAAGTGTTTGGATAGGGAAAAAAAGTAGTTAAGATTTATTAAAGCAACAGGTATAGTGGAACTTAATAACAGATACAAATGTTTTTGTGCAGAACAGTACAACATGATCCATTATATCTTCCATTCTCTTTCAGTGGTTCTGGCTGAAAACCATACTTGAAAAAGGACAGCTGTGCTTTCATCTCAATCAAAAGAATTTGACAGCCAGGAAGAGGGACACAGGATTGGAACCCATGATTCTTCATAGCTCCTAGGAATGAAAAAAACAATCATGTATTTTCATGGTACAGTATCTAGTTATAATCTTTGTAACTCTCCTCAAACAATCAAGATCACTGCTTGAGTATAAGCTAAAAGCATCCCAATGTAACTGGAAAGTCTGAGCTATCAGACTGACTATGCATCTTCATCTTACAAGTGAATGTGCCATGCAGAGTGACAAAAATGGTATTCAGAGTCTTAGCTATACAAAGAATAGGGAAGCACTGGCAAAAACATCAATCCTCTCCCAACCATGGCAATGGGCTGATACCAATCCGATAGTCAATATGCAGCCCGGCAGCTTGGAGATCAGCATCTTGTGAGTAAGTCTGCAAAGGGGAAGGGGCGTGTCGAAGGAAAGGGGCATGGAGTGGGCAGATACAGACCCCCCATGGTGAGGGAGGGGATGGGGCAGAGCGTGGGATGGAGCTGTGGCGGGTTCATCCATGGGGCACAGAGGGATGGGAAGGGGGGGCAGCTCCCACTGTTGTACACAGCCTTGGGGGTGGCATGGGGGGCATGTGTGTGGGGTGAGGGCAGGCTGCCCTTTGCAGGCTCAGAGACAACAGTGGGGGGGATGGAGCTGGACCACGGCTGTGCTTGGGGCAGGCAGGGTGGGCAGTGGTGGTACTGGGATGGGGAAAATAGAAGGGTTTAGGGAATTTTGGGGTGGCTGTAGCCCACCCCATAGCCCCCTTTCCCAGTGTTGCCACTGCCTGCCCCACCCCTGCACACCCAGTCCAGCCCCCCTGCTAGGAAGACTGGTGCAGCCCCTGGCCCCATGCCTGCAGTGGGCAACCTGCCCTTGCCCCGTGCACAAATCTGGAGGGCACATGCCCCCTCCCATACCTCCCTTGGGGTTGCACACAGCAGTAGGGAGCTGTCTCCCATCTCCCTACCCCTCTGCCTGCTCCAGATGAACCACCTGTTGCTCTGTCTTGCACCCTGATCCAGCTGGGCAGCACCAGAACCTACCCCTGCCCCGTCCCTGTCCCACTCCTCTCTTCACCATGGGGGCCTTGATCTGCCCCCTCCCCTTTCACCCCACAGACTTACCAACCAAATGCTGGTCTGCAATCCTAACTGTGTGCATGCTGCATCTGTGTGCCTGTATGCAGCATTTACTGGTGACATTATCACCTACACCAGCCAAAAAGAGCTAATTGCCAATTATATCAATTTTTCTTTTACTGGTGCCAATCCAATAATGCCCAATATATTGGTGCACCTCTAGTTTTGTGAGGCTTTGAACTGTGAAACACCCACCTATCTAAAGGATTAAAATGATGACTATCCCTTTGCTCGAAGAAAGAAGTAACATAAAATGCTATTGACAAAAATCATACCATATTTACAAGTCTCATAGATCTGCAAAGCCTGCAGGAAAGACCATAAATTCAAGAAAGAAAGGACAAGTAAAAAGAATTTACATTCCTCTTTTATAATCAACGCATCATGGAGGTGAGTGAAGCTGAAGCGGGATAATGTAGACCGTAAACTGGAGGAAGGGAAGACTCTAATGGATAAAACAGAGAACTAGAAATCTGGAGATGTGCAGTCTAGTCTCATCAGTGGTTGACCTGCTGAGATTATGTTATAGGTGTTTTACATGTGCTCCAGGGAGCTGGGGGCAGGGGAGAGGGGGGTCTTTAATTAGAGTGGCTCTGAGAACCACTCTAATTAAAACACCCGCAGCATCACATGTATCAGTGTCCCTGTGCTTCATGTGATGAGCTTTAGTTAAAGCACCACTGCCACCACTGTGAAGCACAGGGACACTGGTACACGAGATCCAAAGACTGCTGGAGGCGTGCTAACTAGCACGCTCCAAGACTCAATTAATCGAATCTGCTTCAACACGCAAAGCACCAGAGAAGCCTCCCTACACATCTATAGACACCCTACAGTTCCTTTTTGCATTTAGTGCTAAGTCTTGTTTAATTAACATGTACTATAGCATTATACATTTTCCTACTTTTGATGGGTAGGATTGCAAAGGAAATGCAGTTAATAACCATGAACTGAGGGTAAACTAATGCAGCAGTGCCTTCCAGCATTTGCAAAGAGCCTGCCCCATTTACTTCAATAAGCTGTTATCTAAGATAGCCCATCAGGATATTTTAAAGGGGAACATTGCTAGCAATATCATTGCTGACAAAAGCATATAAGAAGAGGGTTGATTATTAAAACTGGCACAAGTACATTATTTCCCTGGCTGAAAGTAGGTGAGAGTAATAGGAATAATGCTACTGATGCTAGAATACTAGGAATAACATCATTAGAACATGTGATTCATCAGTCAACTCTTCAACTGAGCCCAAACATTGGAGGTTCTAAAAAAGGAGCAGTAGCATGTTTAAAAAAAAAATCTATTTTTCTGCTTGTATAATTATTTTTTTAAATCCAGATCACAAAGAAGAAACATTAAAATACTAAGAGAAACAGGTAGCCTTATTGAGTTGGATGGAAAAAAGAACTGAGGAACTCACAAAGAAAAAGTATTTGAAAGTTTTCGCAAAACAAAAAGGTTGGGAGGAACGTGCATTCAGAGGATTATTGATGAACATTTGAGATTTTGCTCAGTATCGATTAGTATATTTTTAGGGCCTGATCCTGCACCCACTATAGTCAGTCATATTTCTGTGTCACACATCTGGGAACTTAATTTTGTTCTGCTGAAGACAATGGAAACTTTGTAACTAATTTAAATGGGAGAGGTAGCTGCACCCAGATGTAGAAACAAAATTAAAATGAAGGTCCTTTGTTCATTTTTATCATGATAACAGAATTCCCAAGGATGTCAATACCACCCCCCAACCACCCGCCCCATTTTAAAAACTGCTTCATCTCTCAAATACATGGGAGCAAATTCTGCCCTCAGATATGTCCTTTTATCCACTGGTATAAATCAACAGAAATTCCCTTGATGCTAAGAGAGTTATGATGGTGAGAGTGCAGAATTAGGTCCATAGTTATTGCAACATTTCATCTAAACTGAATCTTTACGGCACAATCCATGGTAGGATGATATGTAAAGTCATGCAACACCAGTGGAGCTCTTGTAGGTCAATACTGCGACCACTTTTTAATGGTATTGCAGCTACTCTCTGCTCCAGCCTGATGCTTCCCAGGGAATATTCCCAGTGTAAAGAGTGTCTAGAGGTGGCAGCGGCAGCCCAGTCAGGCCTAAGATAATTCTTTCATTACAGGAAGAATGCAAGGAAGGAGTACTATCAGTCATTTCTACTCTTGTTCTCTCTCTCCTAGCTTTTATGAGCCTCTGAATCCAAGGCAACACTCATAAAATAGTTTTTTAGACTATTCTGAACATTCAGGGGCCAATAAGGACCCAAGAAATCTCAAGATTGGGAGACAAACTGTCTCTTTGGGTGTGGATTTATAGTGCCTTAAACAATGTCCTGGGCTACAAACTCCTACACCAGATTCCCAAAAGGTGGACTAAGGCACACTAGTGTGCTGTGAGATCAATATTTCGTCTAAGGAAATAGGCAGCCAAGGTTCTTTGGGTAAATGTGATATCTTTTATTAGGCCAACTAGATAGTTGGAAAAATTGATCTATACAAGGGTTCGAGCACCAACAGTCTTCTTTAAACATTGTTGTGCCCGAAAGCTTGCAAAAAACAAATTTTCCAACTGTTTAGGTGGTCTAATAATTAGGTGATCACATTTACCCAAAGAACCTGGTCTGCCAGTAAGATCAATGGAGCATAACTGTAAGATATGTAACAGTAAGATAAATGCTCTCCTCCCCCATCTGGCACGCTATGCCTGCCCCAGCTACTCCAGCAAAGCCTGTAGCTGCTCCTCGGGGGACTGCCACCTCTACCTTCTCCAGCCCTGGGCATCCCTTGTGCTGACCACACCCTGCTGCATGCTCCCAGCAGTACCCTGTGCTGCAGGCAGACACACAGACGGAGCCAGGCTTTGCTGCCCAGCTCATCTGCTCCAGTCTTCCCACCCTCCCAGGGCCAACAGAAGGGGCCATGGAAGTGGTTTCTGGCATGTAAGACTGCTAGAGCAGCATCAGCAGCAGGGCTGCCCTTGTCCTAAGGTACAGACCATGGGTCAAGTAGAGACAAACAGTGGAAAAAGCAAGGCACAACAGGGTGAGATCCTACCTCTGCTATGCCTAACTGACGCTAGCTAGATTAGCAATTCTCAACTTTTTTTTTTTAGCTTGAAGGCCCCCTTTCATAACTTTTTACATTTAGATCAAGTGATTTTCAAATATCTATCCATCATAGAATCATAGAAAATTAGGGTTGGAAGGGACCTCAGGAAGTCACCTAGTCCAACCCACTGCTCAAACAGGACCATACCCAACTAGATCATCCCAGCCACGTCTAGCTGAGTTTTAAAAACCTCTAAGGATGAAGATTCCACCACCTCTCTGGATAACCTGTTCCAGTGTTTAACTACCCTCCTAGTAGGAAAATTCTTCCTAATATCTAACCTAAACTTCTCTTGCTGCAACTTGAGACCATTGCTCCTTGTTCTGTCATCTGCCACTATTAAAAACAGTCTAGCTCCATCCTCTTTCAAACCCCACTTCAGGTTGCTGAAAGCTGCTATTAAATCTCCTCTTAGTCTCCTCCTCTCTACATTAAATAAACCCAGTTCCCTCAGTCTTTCCTCAGAAGTCATGTCCCCCAGCCCTTGAACCATTTTTGTTGCCTTCCATTGGATCCTCTCCAGTTTGTCCACATCCTTTCTGTAGTGAGAGGCCCAAAACTGAACATGGTACTCCAGATGTGGCCTCACCAGTGCTGAATGAAAAGGAATAATGACTTCCCTTGACCTACTGGCAACACTCCTAGTATGCCTTCTTTGCAACAAGGACATGCTGTTGCCTCATACACAGCTTATTGTCCACTGTAACCCCTAGGTCCTTTTCTACAGAGCTGAGGCCCAGCCAGTCAGCCAGCCCCCAGCCTGTACTGATACACGGGATTGTTCCATCCGTCCTAAGTGCAGGATTTTGCACTTGTCCTTGTTGAAACTCATGAGATTTCTTTTAGTTCTATCTATCTAAACACACATATACACACGTATGCACACACAAATACACACACACGTATATACGTATACACATACATATATACACACACATATACACAAGCATATACACACGCATACACATGTATACACACACACACATATACACACGTATAAACACACACGTACCCACATGTATATACACACAAACACATATACACACACACACACAGGTATACACACATATATAAACACATACATACGTACATACATAGACACGTACACATACATATGTACACGCACGTATATACACACACTTGTATACACACACGTACAAATATACACATGTACACATGTATATATACACAGATACACACTCGTGGATTATACGCACACATACACACGTATATATACGCACATACATACACAGACACACATATACACACGCAGATACACACATATACACACCCCCACACATGTATACACACATATGTATATATACACACACTACACACACACGCATATGCACACATACACATGTATACACACTGATACACATATACGCACACGTATATATACACACGCGTATACACACATATATACACACACATACACATGCACACCCACGTACACACACCCTATACATGTGCATATATGCACACACACACACATGCACACAGAGAAATATATGCACACACACGTACACACATAGTACACACATTCACACACATGTACACCCATATATACACATGCACACGTACACACATATACAAACATGTACACACATACACATAAATATGCACACATGTACAGACATGTGTATATGTACACACCATGTATATACACACATACACGTACACACATCAATATGCACACACGTAGACATACACACGTGTATACTCACACATGTAGACATACATGTATACGCACACATACACACACAAAAGTACACATGCACACATGTATGCGTACACATACACGTATACACAAATATATACACACCTGCACACATATATACACAAATATGTACACACGTACATACACATATGTACACATACACATATATACACAAATATATTCACACATACATGTATACACACATGTGCACACATACACACACAGAGAGATACATACACACACATTTGTTAGGGGTGTGCAAAGCAGGCCCTATTCCATTCAGATTTGGCCAGAATCAGGGACAGGGATTCGATTTCTTGATTCAGATCACTGTCCCCAATTTGATTTGGCCGAATCCAAATCTGAAGATTCCATGCTGATTCAGAGAATCAGCTATTTGGACACAGACACAGCTTTAAAAGTTTTTTCTACATAACTTGAGGTAGCAGGCATGGCTCATGATTGCTGTGATGCTGAGGCATCTGGTGCATCCCGCAAGAGCACGGGGGACCCTCCACGTGCTCAGCAGCAAACCCAGAACTTGACCAAAAGTACTTCTAGTCCACTTCCGGGTCTGCCGGGGAGCGTGCTGCCCCTGCCCCCCCATGCCTCTCTGGCTCAATGATCAGCCATAGGGGGACCCCGGGTGCCCCCCAGATCCAGGAAGCAGCAGTCACTAAGCTGGGAGATGCGTGGAATCCCCTCAGCATGCTCCCTGGCAGATCTGAAAGTGGACCAGAAGTGCTTCTGGTCCACTTCCAGGTCTGCTGCTGAGTGCGCTGGGAAGCGCTCGTACTTCTGTGGGACATGTCACGTGCCCCAGCATCTCAACATTCACAAGCCCCTGCTACCTGGAGGCGAGGCACGTAGAAAAAACATTTACAGCCATCTCTATGTCTGAATCTCCAAATCTTTCCGGATCAATTCCGAGGGTTCCAATTCAATTCCGAGAGATTAAAGGGTCCTCCGATTCAATTCAGATTCAGAGATTCGGCCACCAAATCGGGCCAAATCTCTGCCAAATTGAATCAGGGCCCGAAGCGTCTCACAGTCGTAATATTTCTGCATGTAAGTATGTATGCGTGTATAGGCATGTGTCTATATGTTACACTTACACACACACCCTTTTTGGCTGTAAGAGTTAAGTGTGCCACCAATTTTAATCCAAAGAAAAGTGTGCCCCCAGGTCTCAAAAGTGTGGAAAACACTGTCCTAGAGTCATGCCATTGTATCCTTATATTTGTTTTTATTTTTTAGAGGAAAATTTGAAATTTGAAAATGTATCACCAGTACAACCAATGCAGTGTCCTCCATATAAATCTGCAGACAGTCTGAAACAATGGAGCACTATGCATCTCAGAGTATTAATAGAATGGAATAAAATAATATAACTCCCCTTTTCTGCACTTTAGCTCAACTCTGAAGAGACTAGGGTTCCATATTTTCAGGCATGTATTTTGGAAAAGATTATACAGAGTCAAAACCAGGACTATGAATGAAGTGTGAATGTTATGCTAAAACTGCATTTTTTTTTTTTTTTACATAAATGTGTGTTATAGTAGCAGAAGAAAGACTTTTCTCCAAACCTGTGTAGCAAGAAGCAGATGTTTCAGATCTTTGCAGGACTGTGGCGTTCTAACTCTTTGTAGTAACCTTTGTTTTGAAAGACAATGCCTCTCCAAACAGGTATTTATGACCATGCCACCTATGCTCCCAGCTGATAAAAAAAATTGCACACTTTGAAGTAAAAACCACAGCAAACATCAGTGCAACTTCTTTTTAGTTCAGTAACTCATTTTAAATTAAGTGGTTTTGGAACCACCCAGATACAAGTTCCACTGTATGCTAAAAAGACTGAAGATTGGTATTAGGCATAGCTTGCAGACAGATTCAAAGAGGCAGTACCATATAGTAAACAAAATATTTTCATTTAATACAAACCAAACCATGATTGAAATATTTCTTAAGTAACTCTTATACTAAGGGCTATTAAAGAGTAAATCTACCACTACTTCTTGCTACACAGGTTTGGACAAAAGTCTGTCTGCTGCTATTACAACATTCATTCATGTAAAGAAAATATAGATTTAATATAACATTCACACTTCATTCATACTCACATTCTTCCCCCACAATCTTCTTTTAGAGATGATTCCTCTGGGGCTGTCTAGGTGGGGAAAGTTAACCAGCAAAGCTATTCTGCAATAGGTCCCCATGGACATATTATTGCAATATAAAAGTGACCCTGCTTGGAATAATTAATTTGCTTTGTAACTTGGAATAATTATTCCAGAACAAGATCTGTTACATTCTGGAACAGGGTGCTCACCCAGGAAAATTATTCTAGAAAAATAGGTATAGCAAAATGGTTATTTCTGTATGGCTACTCTGGTCAATTTACACACACATAGAGAAAAGTGTCAGGCTGCCATGTGGCCTTACATAGAACGTGCATCACTTGCACTCTCCAGAATTTGAAAAAAACTCCAGTCCAAAAGCCAAACTCTTGTCTTACAAGCAGACAACAGACTGATGGTTCCTTCTATTAAGTAATATTCCAGTCCTTTGTCCAGAAGACAGTTGACCGTCTCAAGTTATAAGAGTAGATAGGAAATATGCATCTTGGAGCTAAAAAGTTACAAGTTTTCTTTTGTGGCATCAACTTATAAAAATTCAATTAATTGATATTTTTCTAGGGTTCTCACCTTTTCCCTATGCTTTCCCAATGAATCAGATCACAGTTTGCAAACCCTCATCTAATTGTGCTTTGCCTCTGTCTTCTCTAATTGAGAAAACCACAGTTAAGTAGTTAGGTAAACAATAAATTAGCTTCCATCTTCTATGTTACTGACAGGAAGACTTGGTTGCTCTCTGGGTCCATAAAACAGACCACAATGGATCACAAATATTTTCTCATAAGGAAAGGTCTTCACCAGTAGCCAAAGAGTTAACAGGTTTTGAAATCTGGTTCAACTGCAGACACCTCTCCCAGTCTTGCATCACTACTCTTCCAAGTCCACTTAAGCATTCCTAACTCTATTTATGACTTCCTCTTCTCTTGAGTTCTGATTTGTTTAGTTCTCAAGCTGTGGGTGGTGGCAAAAAATGTAGCATTACCTGCCCATGATGGCATATCTTTATACAACTTCAAGAAAATCTACTAAGATCCATAGTTACCACACCTTTCAATCCCTCCGGATATTTCTAGGTGTTTCCTGATGAATTCTTGCGCTCTACTTCTGTGAAGAGACAGATAATAGATAAACAAATACATTCCTCCTCCACACTGCTGATCCCATTTGCTTTAGGACTTAAAAAAATCTTGCTACAATATAATGCATAATGATAACATCAACTTCATGGCCCACTGTGCTGTGGGGTGGACGACTCTCCCACATCATAGGAAAGTAGGGCTAGAAAGGTCATCTAGTCTATCCTGATGAAGGCAGGATCATCCCTGACTAAACCATTCTAGTCAAGTCTCTATCTAACCTGCTCCTGAAAATTTCCAGGATGGAGATTACACAACTTCTCTAGACAGCCTTTTTCAATGCTACTTTAATGCTAGAATTTTGCTCATCCAACCAAGCAGATGAAGCATCATGCATCTCCTGGAATATCACCTGTGAACTTCTAGGAAGGGAAACAGAGAAATAAGACTACAGTGTTATTGATCCTACCTATATTCAAGGCATGTCTCTGCTACTGCTATACCATGAGGGTGGGAGTAAGCCAAGGGACCCCTCTACATTGTACTTAGCAACCCATTCTCAAGTCTGTCCCTGATCCTAAAAAGACCTTAAATCAAGCTTAGTAATAGTACAAAGATGAAACCATTTAATGGCTGCAATGTGTACTCTTACCTGTGCAGGTGAGTTGAGGCTAGCACCTCAAATGGGAATATGGCTCCTCCTCGTTTTCTTACAAAAGAATCACCAGAGTTAGGTATTAATCATATGCGGTCTCCATGCTTTCAGCCTTTGCATGTCCCAATCCTTCATTCCACTCCCATGTCCTGCTTTTTTCTTTTAGCACTTTTAACATAGATCTGGTAGCAAATGCTGTTTAGACACAGATTGTATATTTGGCACTGATAACAGTGATAATATAGTCAAGTAGAAATACTTGTAGCATTCTGGGAACCTTGACTTGTTAAATTTAACTGGCTCCATTATGAATCAGGTTTATGTAGAAAAAAATTACCAGGTAAGGCACAAACAGGAAATATTGCTCTTGAATCTGTGCACACTGGCATTTTTTCATAATTTCTAACCATTCAGTATTATCTTTTATAAATGCATTAACTCCATCTGCTGTTTAAATCACAACCCATAAAATGGCAAATACCAATAGCATTTATCAGGGAAATAACACAAGGTATACACTTGACCTGAGCCTTCAAGAGGCCGAGAAGCCTCTTCCACACTTACTTCAAACATGAAAAAACTTCACACATGCACACATACACACTCAAATTGCAGAAGACGAGGCTCAAAATATTCCTTTTCATTTCTCTCCAATGAAGCTTTCAACATTTTTATTAGTATCAATTGTGAATACCATTTTAGATTTGTTTAAGCTTGCTCAAAACTTCCAGAAAAGAAACTGATTCTTATTTGTTTTATATTCTCTCCCCCTTCAAGTTTAGATGTGCAATGCCAAACCCTCTCCCCCCTCACCTGCATTTA
The DNA here is from genome assembly GCA_030014935.1 of Caiman crocodilus. Classification (NCBI taxonomy): domain Eukaryota; kingdom Metazoa; phylum Chordata; order Crocodylia; family Alligatoridae; genus Caiman; species Caiman crocodilus. Next base: position 199,366,320 of record JAGPOW010000261.1, read on the forward strand.
AGAAATGAGGTTTGATTTTAATCAGCTAAAATGAGATGGATGGATAGTAGGTTAAAATTTCTCTTAGCTCTTTATATTAATTATCAAATAAAAAAGTTAATTTGGCAACATTAAGATAAATGATCAGAAAATAATGAAAACAGTCCTGGATAGGTAGCAAGTAAAGCTATAAAAAGAGCCAATCCTTCAATTCTTACCCAAGCAAAACTACTATATACTTTGATGTTAGTGGGAGTTTTTTTCCCTTCCAAATTTTTGGATCTTCATCTATTGATGTCTGAAATTAAGATTTTAATAAACCATGTCGGGAATGGACCGATTTGCTCTCATTAGCATCAGTTTAAACTGAAGTTGCTATCTGCATATCAGTCTTTGAGGATGAATACAGTACTCTTCCTCAGTGACCATATGCAGACACATGGACAAAAATGAACGTAACCTAGCTTAAAACCAATCAGTTCCCTCTGTTTACAGTGGTCTCCAACAGCCCAACTGCTGTACTACAGCACTATATAGAAAGGAAAATCTTGATCTGTTAGAAGTAACTGTCTCAATTATAAAGCAGGTTTATGTGCAGAAAAAGTCAGTTTCCAATTCTGTGGGGCACCTGAAAACTATTTTAACTCAGCCATCGATTTAAAATGAAAACAGAATGTATTTGGTATAGAGCAAAAAAAAGAAAGAAAGAAAGAAAAACACCAGTATTATATAGAATATAAATACAGCTAGATTAAATTATAATGAACATAATGAAGTCTAGCTAGGCTCTAAGCTTAGTTACCAAGAGTAGTGATTAAGCAGAATGAAAATTCTCAGACAGCTGCCCCACTACATTTGCAAAGGTGTTCCAGCAAACCATGGGGCTATTGCTTTACAGTGCCACTCTTCTTTCTGAATCTTCTGACTTGTATGTGTATCTAAGTTTCAGATTCGGGGGCTAGCCCTCTAAATTCTACTTACATGAGTTAGAAGATTTTTACTGATATAACTGAGGTCAAATACTGGCCATTTGTGTCTGAGCACATATTCTGTTTGCATCAGGCTTTAGCAGCATGTTTAGGATCATTTCATTCAAGGGTCTTTATCTCATTCCAAATGTAGGTCCTCTGTGCTGTTCCATTAGCACAAAGGGAGCATAATGCTGCCCTATGAGCCTAAACCAATATTCATTAAGTCAGTGAGTGTTTTTCCATCAACTTCAATAGGATTTAGATCAGACTCTAGGGCTAGGGATAGAAACTGGTATACAAACTGGTATAAGTGCTCAGAAACCAGCTCGAATCTGTAACACAACAGAAGTTCTGTGCACATAAACCAGTTTCAAAATGGCCAAAACCGTTTTAAGATAAACCTATGCAATTTAGCTTTCTCAGCTCCCCTGGCACAGGGGAGCTCTAGCTCTATGTCAGGAAAGGGAAGCTATGCTACAATCAAGCAATTCCTGCTTCAAGGTGGGCGTTGAAGCTAGATGCAATTGAGAGGAACTCTAGGGACTAGAGCAGAAGCAAACAAGGCCATTTCATGTGGTCTGCTCTCACCTCCAGCTCTGGCAAGGCAAATTCTGGCATGGTCTAGGAACTTCATTTAGGACCTTACATAGTTGAACACAGAGATATTTTCTATCATTGTATTTGTCTTCCTAAGTGTAGCGTAACACTGTAGTTGGTATAATGCATGTCAGACAACTAGTCCATCAATGATGGACTTCAGGGCTCCACATCTTTATAGTTTAGTAGCTCCAGCTCTGCCCAGATCAGTAATTCTGAGTGACCGAATTAAATTGCTGTTCAGTTCAACTTCAAGCATACAGCTGTCTGCATTGAAAAATTTATATATATTTCTGGCCTCTTTGTTGCCAGCCTCAGAAAAGCAATGGAGAACGAAACACACCCAGGGAATTAATTATTCTCTTCAAGGTTATTTTAGACTCAGTGTGGAACTACTGCACTGGTGTGGCCAACACTGCACCTATTTTTCTGTTGTTAAAGGACTTAAGCCTCTAGGACTGTAAAGTCCATACCCTTAATGAGAACTATATTCACCTAAGCAAATTAATAAAGCACGCTATAAAGTTTGAGATATCTGTATCCTCATCTCAAACATATGCATTTCCTACAAGCATTACTGTTAGCATAAACATTTATAGAGAGAAGACTATGTTCCTAAATATTTATTATCTGTTGGTAAAATTGCTTACAAAAACTCACTCTTATTCTGACGATCTGTTATAACACTCCCTTGCTCCCAAGTTCATTATAGCTACTAATATTATTACTGTAAATCTTTCTAATGCCTCAAATGTTTGGCTCTAAAGAACATTTTTATAAAAAGGGTGAGGCAAGGAAAACTTCCCCTTCCCAACCACCTAATACATTGCTGAATTATATTTGAAAGTTCAAATGCCAAAATGATGAAATCACAATATTATATATTGGGTTTCATTTGATTATTTTGTTGGTGTGTCAGAGAAATTATCTATAAAATTACATGAAAAGTTAAGTTACAGAGCTTTAGGGGTTTTCCAGATCTTCTCTGCACACATCAATTTTACTGTATGACTATCCTGAAAGATTTATGCTTTGTGTTTTGAGGGCCAGGTTTTAAATGGCTTCACAGAATAAAAAAATTAAAATTTAAATATAACTTTTAAAATGTGTGTTGGACCTTTGTGCCTTCCAAAGAGGTCAAGTTCAAGACACTTATAAAAAGACCATTCCCAGAGAGACTGCATGGGAAAGTCTATTAACATTGCTGCTATCCTTTTATTTCCCTTTTGATCATAAAACAAGGTTATGGGTGGCAAATACTGTAATGATGGGAAGATCCCGATTGGGACAGTGTGACTTAACTTAGCAACAAAAAAAAAGAAGAGAAAAAAGAAGAAAGGAAAAGAAAAACCACCAGCTTAAAAAGCAAAAAGCCTTGAAAAAGAAAAAGATAAATTTACAAACTCAGTAGGGGGTTAAAATAAAAAAAAAAACAAAGCAGAACAATATATTCTATTTCTATTTTCTTAATCTATTTTTATTCATACTACAACATAAGTTAACTTCCATGCAAAGGGATTGTAAGAATTTATTGAACAAGGACAAGATCAACACTTAGCATGAAAAAGAAACAGGACAATTTTATCTTTATATTGCAGAAACACACCTTAAAGGTCTTGTTATTCCTTAAAAAGTAAATCTAGCCTCTTCTCTACCAGTTCTGCTGCCCTTGGGATAGAGGCAACTCCATTGAAAAAATGGGCAGAGAAAGTACACAGGGGCGCACATTCACTCCTTTTACCAAATATCTTGCACATATGGCATAAAGTATCTGTTATTATACTCAGTAAAGTACCAATTACAGCTCTCAGTCATACCATATAAAACCAGAAAAAATGATGTGGCCTGATTTTCATTTACACTATGGCCCATTTACACCAGGTGCATTGTAAAGGAAGCTTTCTGTAAGTGAGAATCCAGTGAGAATGTTGTAACACAGAGTTGTCCAACTTCTAAATGGCTGGAGGTTGAACACCCCATGGATGCACATGTCTGCAGGCTTCACCAGTACGAGTCATGCCTCCATCTCCCAGGCTGCACATCTTCCCCCTGCTCCACTGCATGGCACTGGGCTCACTCTTAGCTCCACAGGCCATGCCACACTGCCCCCAAGGCAAGGACAGGGACCAGAAGCAGGAGGAGCCCAGAGAGACTTGGGCTGCTGCTACAGCCAGAGCTACAGGGGAAGTGATGGCTGCGCAGGAGCTGCCAGTTGAACAGCCCCGCTGTAAGAGAAACATGGCTTTGATGGACTTATGCCAGACTTAGATCAGTATAACTGAAAGCAGGACTTGGCTCTTTGAATACCTTCATTAGAAACATCTTATTGTCATGAATATCATAAGAATAGTATTTCTAAATTAACACTGTAAAAAGGAGAGGAAGCTGGAAATTCTGATAAAGCTGTAATTTATCTCTTATGAGTCAAATAAGAACCAAAGATTAACATACGCTATCAGTAAGACTTCATGAAAGACTAAACACTACTGAGAAACCAAACCAGAAGGCATCATTTGCATATGCACACTGATTGGTTTACGTCAGTCTCAATTGCAGTATTTTTTACCTGACTCTGAATGTAGTGACCTGAATGTTTCCAGGCAATAGTGAACCAGGATTCTCACCTGGTATGTAAACAACCTCACTTGCACAAATACATGGCTTAGGAAAGATCATTCACATAGATAATTTGCGTGGTTTAGTGGTTTTTCTGCATGAAAAGGAGAGGTTTTCTACAGACATTCCCTATTACAAAGTCATAATCTGCAACACCCTGCCCCCTTGTATGAATACCACCAACAGATACTAATATTGTCCTACCATATCTCGAACAAGGTCAGTGGTAACAATGATGCAGTGGTATGACTGTTTAACATTTCTCCTACAGCCATAGTCACATTAATTACTTTACTCTTGGTTATTAAAGTACATTGCTACAAGGTATCAACTTACCTACTATGTGGTTATGATGCCTTCTGTTGATAAAGGAGGGTTCTTGGTTGGCTCAAATACATAATTATGTGAACTCTAAAAACGTTGGCTATCTAGTGGGTTTCATGGAATTGGTTAGTAGTCATAAGAACTACTTTTCTTTGTAGCCTAAACAAAATAGTCTAGGTTTGAATCGGCACAGAGGCTGAAATTTCTAACATCTTAGACCCGATTTCTCTGGAAATATGGCTAAAGGCAGGTCAGTATAGAGAAGCTCATTATGCTGCTACCCTTTTTTGTGGATAAACTGCTATCCCAAACATCTCATCACAGTCTTCAATCTGAAACACCAGCTTTCAGAGAAAAATAAATGCTTTTAAAATATGGAATACTATTTTAGATATTTCTCTCTATATATTATAGTGTGGTATTGTAAAAGCTTTGAATGCCACTGCAGAATGGTACAAATCAAATGTACATATTAATAGCCACTGTTGAATGCTTTTCTGGAAAATGAAATAATTCTGTTTAGATCTAAAGAACCAGTGAGTATTTGATAAAGTTAAACAATTGGATTGTTTTAATCACTCTGTGTGGTTCACTGTATGGTCTATTCTTGAGTATGACTTTGATGTAACTATTATTACAGCCAGTATCTTTGTAAGAAACTGGCACAAGAATCTACATCTTGCAGAAATACTGACAACTATGTTTGCTGTGCTCAAGATGGAAGTTATATTAGACGTTCACATAGAGTAAGCTTATTTCTGTTGAACTTCCAATGACTGTAAACATGCCATTATGGTGTACAAAGTTCTGCATGATGTGGTCGGAGAAACAATCATTGAGCACAGAATTTCCAGCGTTGTGCTTTTAGAGCCTCATAACTATGATAGTTTAACATGTGATATGTTCCCTGCAAATGTACCAGATAAAATAGTCCATGATAGTATTTTCCTTTGTCAGAAAGTTTACTCAATTAAAATGAGGGTTTTTTAACCCACCATTCATAATTGGTCCATTTATAATGAATAGTAGGGACTAACAGTACTATATCTAGATGAAGCATCCAATCACAGTAATCCTGATAATAATTGAGATCCCTATGGCAAGAGATGGAAAATTCAAAACAAGTATTCCAAGAAAAATAACATCTACCAGGCCTTTGTTTTCGTACTGAATCTTGCTCTAATATGAGTCTTGTCATATTGAATTGCATTCAATATAAAACTAAAGAGTCTTCCACATCAGTGATGATCCACATGGGCTAGATTTTCAGAAGTATGTGCATATGTATACATATTCACAAATTGTGTACAATACAAAATAAAAAAAGGAGTGTATTAGAATTTTCTAACACCTGCATACTTTTAAAAATGCATCTCAGGTGGTTAGAAAAAGTAACAGATCTGTTATTAAAGACTACAATTCCAAACTTCTTCACAAATTGTGCAGTAATAAAAAACAAAGGTCTATCTGCACTAGAGATAAAGTCCTGGACAGCGCCAGCAGAACAGGGAGCCAACCAGTTAGTTCACTTTCACTCCATATTTATCCCTGTTTTGCTCTGTTCAGCCAAATTCCCTGCTAGCAGAGGTAGGTCCAATTCAATTGATTTAAGTTCGGTCATTTATAACAAATATGGCTTTAGGACTAGAGAATGTAAATCATCTTTAATGATTTACATTCTCTAGTCCTAAAGCCACATTTACACAAAAAGTGGTTTAAAAATTATGTTTGCCAACATTTTTTTGAGAAATTCCCAAAGAAATGCATCTACATCCATTGTTTTAAGAATGATAAATCTTAAGTTTCTGGGGAATTTTAGCTGCAGACTTCCTGGTTTCTCTGCAAAAATGAAGAATGCCACAGCTGCCATGAGCAAAGCTTAGAACAAGTCTGTATGTTCTAAACTCTTACTCTAACTCCTCTTGTTTATGGTAGGTAGCTGCCTGTCAGAGAAACCAGAAAGTCTACAGTTCAAATTTCTCAGGATCATACAGAGTTTTCTGATTAGGCTGCAGGTGCTAATTAGGGCTCAAATCTGTATCCCAATGCACAGCCAGAACAACCAGCTTGTTTACTGGGGAGAGTACAGGGAATTTAAAGTACTCCCTACTCTTGATGGCAGAATGAAAGTGGAATAGCTCTAAAGCAACTTTTGCCGCCTTGTAGATAAAACACCCTCCTTTCCTGTGGTATCAGCAGGGGCCACTGCAGACCTGAGAAGTCCATAATAAACCAGTTCCACCCACCTTCCCTGCTCCTTCTAAAATGGTGCTGAGTTGCTACAGAATATCAATGGAGATTTTAAACAAACAGCCTCCTCATCCCTGGTTTAGGAATTGATTAGGGTAAATCTGTATTCAGTCTAAATTAGTTATGCTCTTAATATTTTTTACGTATAAGCTTTTCTCATTTTCTGAAAATTTACAAAAAAAATTAATTTTTAGCAGGAAAAATGACTTTAACATTGAGGTTAGAGTAGCAATGAATCACATTTTTAGGCACTCCATCTAGCTGGACTCAAACTAAGATAAGGATCTTGTCATGCAATCCACTGAAATACAGAAATCAGATCATAAATTATTTAAAATGAATATTCTTGAACTGTGCTGTGTGGTGCTGCTCTTAAGATGCTTCAAATTTAATATAAAAGTAAACCATTTACAGTATAATACAAGCATTGAAAGGAAGAAAGTCAGTTGTTTTGATGATCATATATGAAACAAATACACATTTTGTACCATTTGGGAGCAGCATGTGCAGATCCCTTTTGACCACAGTTGATTTTGTAAAGAATAATGTGACCCTTTTATTTTAAAGCAGGAAACATGAGAGACTTTCTGAAGAAGAAATAAAAAACCTGCTGGTAAGTCGCAACAGGTAAGGTTGAGAAAGTTGTTAATTCCAATACAGTAAATTTATAGATGAACACACACCAAAACATTGGCCAGGTAAAACATAAAATGGTCAGACACATGCACACAAGCACACTTCATTCACTGGACATCTGGAATGTTACCTGCTGACCAATGATCAATTGAAAAGATTCATGACCCCATCTTTGGCAACAAAAAGAGGGAAAGGGATGAATGGCTTAAACTTGACTTAGGCAAGCTTAATATGAAGGATACAAAGTTTCACGTATTCTACAGAGAACAAGACATTCATAGCAGATTTAGTTTTCATTTAGTGAGTGTTATGAATAAACATAATATGACTGTCAAGATTGAGGGCCAGAACCAATAAAGGACTCATGAACCTAAAACTTAGATACTGTAGTGCCTAATTCCTATGAAACCAGACATTTCTATTTTGTGCTTAGGCTCCCCAGGCAGCACAGGGGGAGAGTTAGGTGCCTCAGAGGGGCAATCCAGGACAGCAAACAGTGAACAGGGAGCCACTTTTAGCATGCAGCTGCCCAGAACTAGCCAATAAGGAACAATGAAGTCCAAAGCACAACCCTCTTACAGAGCTTAGGTATCTGGCTGTATATATATATTTGGGCTGCTGGGAGATACTTTAATCTACCCAGGAACCACAGCCTTAATACTTTCCTGGAGACCAGTACCTGTGACCTTTCACTCAAAGAATAAAGCAGAGCTTGCATGTTTTTTCTTTTAAAACACAGCATAGGGAGGAGATGCCACCTCTTACCACTTTACCAAAGAGTTTAGTAGATAGAATACTCATCCAGGTGAGAGATCCAGGTTCAGTTTTCCCTTCTTCCTAAGAAACCAAATTCACAGCTCCTAATTCCTAAGAGAGTACTGTAAGCTACCAGACTATAGGCTATTTTGGCAGAGCTGTTCCTGATCAAACTGCTCTGGAAAAAAAAAGATGAACTGGCTAAGAAATTAAAAAAAAAAGTGTGGCGGGGGGGCTGACTCTGTAGTCTAGTGGTTATGGCACTAACCTAAGAGGGCACCTGTCCTGGGTGCCACTGTTTGGTCCCAGGGGATTTGTGTGTTTTGCATTAAGTAGGCATTGGATAAAACAAAATAAACCTGGAGAGTGGGCACTATCACATTTTAAATTAAGTAGTAACCACTACTGCATTTTGTGAATCTAGTCATAACAGTATTTTATAGGTGTGCTCTGAGAATGGCCACTGGAACAAGACTCCTCTTCCCCTGCCCCCAAAGGACTTAAGTAGAGGAACACCTGTTTGCATGGCTCTGCATGGGCTGAGGTGTGATCTAGGTGCTGACCTACTCTGTACTGTTGAAAATTAGGTGTTGCTGCACATGTAGAAGAACTGAAGGTGTCTAGGGAATTTCAAGGTCACAAACTGTGCCACCTGTGCAGTTTAGATGCCCCCTAAAGTAGGGCAGCAGCTGAGTGGGGTTTTTCAGTAACACAATTCTGGACTCAAGTCCCACTTTACACACCCAGCTCCTTTGGATCCCTCTTATTCACTGAGAAGTAAGCATTGCTGGAAGCATGTGTGTTCATCACAATATGTCCCTGTTTTTATTCATTTACAAATGCATCATAGGTTGTTTTATAATGAATGTTATTTAAAATATATACACACAACCTGTTGATCAATCTCATTATTGAAGTACTCAAGATACTGTATACCACACTATAATTAACTCCTGAAGCAGAGCTGATGATCAATAAACTCACACTCTGGTGAATGGTTCGGATGCATAGTATTGAACTAAGGCCCCATATTAAAAATGTCCCATCTATTATAGGAGGAATTGTGCTAAATCCTCTATTTTCATTTCACAGTGTCACCAAGGTGAAAACATAATTGCAGAAGTAAAATGCTTGTTTTTATATTGTGACTAATTTCTTCCCATTTTCTAGTAGAAAAAGTACAGGTCTTGCTGATTAAGTTTTGTTGACCAGGTCTTCTATCTAAAATCCTTTAATCTGGAGCAGGTAATGTATGCTGATGTCATAAAAACATAATAAGTACCATACTGGGTCAGACCATAGGTCCCTCTCACCCAGTACTCTGTATTTCAGTGGCATAATGGATGCTGTAAGGAAAAAAAATATATATGCGGTCCCTGGCTCTTCTTCACTTACTACTTTAATGCTCTATGAAATACTAACATAGAGCCCTAACTATCATGTCTCTAGACAGCTCCCAGAAATTATATAGGCGTCTGTATTATCGACATGTATGGCAACAAAAGCCATTCTTGCTCTCAGGACTTTGTAAGTATGCTAGAGAAGTTGATATTCTAGTATTTCTTCTCCTCTCCTAAACATATTTTTGAAATTCTAGTGACACACCCAATGTCATCTAGTTACTTAATCAGAAACAAAATACATATGAGATAGGTATCACTTGCAAAACACAAACCTTTTTGTGCAAGCATTGTATAAGCCAAAATATGAGATTACTGAATGTACATAAATGTAAAGCTGGCATTTACTGCACATATCTTACATCTGTGAAGATGTGGTGTTTGCTTGGCTTCTGTATTGATTTGATTGGGCAGTCCATCACTGAAAGCAACATGACATCTTAATGCAACCAAGACAAAGCAGACATGCAGAAGAAAGAAAGAACAGTTGACAGTAAGAAGAGAGATCATACAAACTCTCGAAAATCCAACTTTTTAAATATGCAAACTGAAAGCAGGCTGAAGGAAAGAAAAAAAAATCCGGAAAAATAGAAAAAAAACAAACATTGGTACTCGTTGCAATTGCAATAGGTTGATCTGCCCTCCTTTCTACACAACAAATGAAAGGCTGTCTGCAGGGTAGGTCTGACTTCCAAAGGTAACCACAAGTATCTTCTGTAGTGACGTTAACTAGAAGACAAATATTGTTTAGAATAGTGGGGACCAACCTTTTTGTCCTGCAAAATTAGTCTTACATTCTCCTCAAGCACCATTCTGATCCTTCTCTTGTCTGATCGGCTGCTTTGCTTTCACCTTCCATCCCTGTGCTCCCTGCTCAATTTGCTAATTTGCTTTCAACTTCCTACCCTATCTGCTGTTGGGCTGCCTGTTCCCTCCCTGATCTACTGCACTACACACAAAGGCTGCCCATTCTGCTTGCAGCACCTGTGCCACAGATTGACTACCCTGGTTTAGAAAAACTGTTGAAGGGACTGAGATGATTTGGAGGATCAGGGAGAAAAACATAGCCTTTCCAGAAAGTAACAATTAGGAGAGAAAGTCTGTTTGAAGGAATGACAACTGAACCTATTACTGAAGGTGCGTTAGGGATCTCAGTGAATGAACTTTCAGGAAAGACATATCATTCTGACTGAGGCTAACCTCCATCAACTTACTTCTAAAGATAGCATTAGGTCTAGAACAATCAGCCCAGGATGATGTAGGGTAGTCGAAGGACCACAGTGAGAGCAGTAATCGCCTTCAAAAGGAGTCATTTAAATTTCCTTTTACAGATGTACTAGTGTAAAGAAAGAATCTGGAGGCTCAAACGTTAAGTAGATAAGGATAAAATTGTCAAACTTTAACTAAAATAGATAACCATTTTATGTAAAACTATACTTATAAAGCTGTGTGTGTGTGTGTGTGTGTGTGTGTGTGTGTGTGTGTGTGTGTGGTGTGTGTGTGTGTTTTCAATCCTGATGGCAACAGTCTTCTCATGTCATGAAGCTACTAACACAGCTTTGAGGAAGTCTTAGTACTGAACAGTATTTTGACTGCTTTAGCAGCGTTGCAATGTGAATTGATTATAAAGTTGCTTTTGGGTGTAAAGGGAAAAGGCCTGACATATGATGTTATTTTTGGTTTCTGGTTTGCTAAGTTTAGATCAACCGTAGTGAAAGCAACAAATCATAAAAATGATTAATTATTGTGAAATACATCTCATTGCTGTTGCTGACTATGCTCGGAGCCAGGAAAGAGCAAGATTCATACTAGGAACAAATTGCTTGGGAACAATTTAAGTAATTCAACATATTAACTTTATTAAGAGGTTTTGTCATTTAGAGAGACTTGTTTTGTGCTACTGTCGGGCAGAATATGAATCCAAGTTACACTTACAGATGTTTAATATAAGTCTAGGCAAAAATGTGGCCTTCTGTATCATCCAGAGTTCAGTATTATACCAATTTCACATGCCTACTGAAGAAGTACTATGTTATCTTGTGAACAACTGCCCCTAAATAAGACATGCACCTTATTTTTGGAAGGCAGAATGCAGAAAAAAAATTTTTTTTTCCAAGATCATGGACAACTGTATGCCATAGATAGAGCAAGTCCTCCAGGGAAGAGAGTGTCCAGGAAGAGCAGCACCAGGAACTTTCTGGTGTGGCAGCTCATCTCCTGCCATGTCACACTTCCTAGACACTGTGGCTGCTTCCAGACATTGAAAAAAAACAATACAAAGCAGTGCTTTCTTTTAAAACTTGGCACTTTCCAGCACATGCACAGAAGAGACTGTATATCCAACATCTGTATAGATTGGGTGCTTCAGTGGGGCTTTTATCCAATAGCTCACAGCTATTAGTGCCAATAGCTTTACATAAAAGTGCCAAAAAGCATCCAATCTATACAGACGTTATGGAGCCAGGTTGTAGTAACACACTGCTTCCAGTAACGTGTTTTTTTTCTGCTTTGGGATTTTTTTTTTTTATACATCTGCCAGCAGCATACATTTCCAGAAGGACTTACTTTAGGTCACACAAAGTTAGGTCCCAGGCCCTTGCAAAAGGCAGTACCAAGGCTATTACTTCTTTATGGTAAATAGTTTGTTGGGTTTTTTAATAAGTTCCTATAAATAAAGTGTTCTTTCCACATCACAAGCCTCATCAAAATACTACCAGCAGCTCATTTGCTGCTTCAGGCATTAGCTACAGCTGTGAGAGGGTTAACATAAGACTCCATCCCTTCAGTTTGCCAAACAAACAAACTGCAGCCATCTTGGCAGCTGCATGGCATGCACAGTCTCTCCACACAGGTTCCTTTTCCAGCAAAGAAAACAGCTCAGCTGCTTAAAACATGAGCCCCAATTCTAAGGGTCCGAGTTTGGGAGGAGGTGCATGTTGCATGTGAGAAAATATGGTACCTCTTCTGGCTCATTTGACTGTCTCATTTCACACCTCAGAGGCTGGGGAAGAAGTAGAGGTGCAGGGAGAGGACTGCATGGATGCGCATGCCCAGATTCGCCTCTCATTTTCTCACCGGCTTTATTTATACGTGCATCTAAATACCTGACAGCAGCCTGTACACAATTAACTGAGGATCTACTGGTTTATCATATCTAAAATGACATGCCTTTAACTGTATGTCCTCAGATTTGTCATAAGAGAGTACTAAGGGTACAGATTGACCTAAACTACTTTGGCTATTATGCATTACCCCTTCTGAAAAATAGAATTAAAGAAAAATATTTTACGTTAAGTTCCTTCTGACTTAAATAATTTCTACTTGGTCTCCATCGGATGGGTGATCAATAGGAAACTCTTTGAATACACATATTTATACACATCTTTCATGAAAAAAAATCCCATAACACTCAGGGGTATTGTGGATTTCTGACAGTCCCCAGAGAACTCTGAATCCATAAACTAATGAATGGATTACTATGATTCATAAGCCATTTTCATCTGTGACAGATAATCTTGCTCCAATACCATTAGTATTATTTAAACCAGGACTGCACCCCCTTTCCCTCAAATCAGCAGTTTGAAATTTCAAAAGATAAAATGTGGCTGTCAAAATGAATAAACTAATAAATATATATGAACATCTGATTTGTGCTGTCTTGAAAGTCCAGACTTCAGGGATGAGCGAGACACGTAGAATATTCTGGTAGTTTTTGCAGGACACTTGGCAGGACAACATCGGAAAATGGACATTGAAATTTCCTTTTGCAGCATGTATAAAAGCAACATGTCAGTGAAATGAAAGTTATATCATACACCTGCTTTTTAGGCATGCCATCTGTGCTCTGTCATATCATAATATAGCAGTGTAATGGCACAGCCTCGATGACATGCCACAGATAAAGAGAACGCAACGTACCTCTTGCTCCATTGATGTGAATAACACGACTCTGTAAAGGTTGCTGCCTAATATTGCAAAGAATAATATTCAAATATATTATATAGTGTTGGTCTTCTGTTTTTCATTATTTACCACATTATAAATATCATAATATCTTCAGCATCAGATGATTAGGTTGCTTCTGAAGGATCTCTAACCTGCTATACAGGTCAAATTAGTACATACCTCTTACAGACCACAGGATGATTTTGCAAACCTATTTGTACTAAAGTTATACTCAAGCTGACAATCTAACCATTCATTTTTATTGGTCCATATGTCTGTCTGATAGTAGAAATTGTTTAGGATAATTCAAAGATTCACATACTCTTTGGATCAGCAGAACAGGTTTTCAAATGTTAAAAAAATCTCAACATTTCTTGCAAACCAACAAGCATCCTTTTCAACCTTTTAATTAAAGCTGAACAACAGTTCAATCCTTGTACCAGTTAGTTATCTTGGCCTACAAACCACCAGTCATCTGCAGACCACATTTTGGGAACCACTTCAATAATTAACAAAAAGTTCAGTTTGAAATGATAATATGAAAGATAATCTTTCAGAACAAATCCTAGTAAGCATCAGATACTGCTTTTCCCACCTCATTTTTTTTGTCAAGCAAGAGAATCACCATCTCAGTGGCTCTCAAGCTTTTTAGACTCAAAGTACCCCTCAGAAAAATGTCAGCTCTTAGTTTTCGCTTCATTTTGTGACTAGAAAAATAATACAGCAATTCTTCTGCTGCAAAGAACTCGGAGCAGAACAGCTCCCATTGGATTCCTATCTGCAATCCTGAGGTTTATCTTGTGAATTATGTTTGCACCTAACAAAGCTAAAGCTGCAGGGCTCCCCACAGCACCCTTGAAAGGATTTCACAGCACGCCTGTGGAAAATCATTGCATTAATCCTTTCTGTATGTTGAAGACACCTAGAATGAAAAGTACTTAAAATCTTACACAAAGAGTAAGGTAACAATGAGCTTCTGACATGGCCACATATAGCTGTGAAAGCACTTGCAGATGAACAAGATATACTTGGACATACCTGCTTATGGAAGTGAAAACGTCTTGGAGCAAGTCTTTACCATTACAGCAGAGATGTAAATGTTGGTAAGTGATTTCTTGTTTCAAAAGCAAACTGTCTGACTACAGAGTTGGAGGTCTGTTGCAAAAGCCACCCAGTTTAACTCTACATAGTTATCAATATCATAAAGATCCTCATTTTCTCACACACACACACACACACACACACCTCTGTTACTAAAATAACAAGAAAATGTGTATATCACAACTCTCTCTTCAGATAATGCTCAGGAGATAGTCAAATCTAAAGTGGAAATCAGTCAACTCCTCAATTCTAATCTCTGCATCTGACTCAATCTATGGCCGCAGACAAATAGCTTACGCTTTCTGTTCCACTTCTTCACATGTGCATTTGGTGGATAGGTCAACGGGAAGTTATGTGGATTAATTATTTGATTACCAGTATTCTGAAGATATGAAATGCTATCCTCTGACAGTGGTTAACGTAAGTGAAGGAGATTTTTAATAAAATGTGCCACACATGGAGCGCTTATCGGACAATCATCTCCAAGAAGCATCTGAACGAGTCTGTAGAAGTGCAAAAATGCTCTTTACTTTGGCTCTCTTTATATTATCCTGTAACTTAACAAAAGATTTGAAAAGCCAAATTTCCAAGGTAAAATACCAGTGGGGGGGGGGAACAGATCTTGCATTTAAGGTGAAGATAAGGGGATAACTTCAGCCCTTGTTTATGTCCTATATGCACGGGAATCTCCAATAGTCACTCTGAGATGCTGGCAAGGTCAATTTTATTAATTATTACTACTATTGTGTAATCTTTGGGCTCGTGCTCTCTCCTGATTAATGATTATTTACTAATGGTGTTACAAGCTTACAGCTTCTCCTAGCAATAAGCAGGACGGGTAACAGGTCAGTGTGGTAGGGACTGGTTAAGGAAAGACACCTCTGTGTAAACACGATGGTCTCTGTCATTTTGGAGACTTTCCCTATGCCTGAAGAAGGGCGTTTGTGCCCAAAAGCATGCCAAGAGCAATTTCTCTTTACTTGGTCTAATAAAAGATTGCACATCTACCCAAAGACCCTTGTCTGTTTATTTCAGAGATGGCATAGTTCTGTTCGTTTCTGAGCTGAAAGATCAAATTGTTCACCAAGTAAAAATAAAGGAAGCGAGTAGATTTGAAGTTCAGAGTCCTCCAGCACGCTCTTTTCACAAGCTTCTAGAGTAAGAGAGACATGTTTCAGCTTTCAGGAAAGCCTGAATTCACTGCCAGCTTCACTTTCTGGGAACTTGGCTTACAAACGGTGCATCAGCTAAGAAAGGAAGGTGATGGGAGAAGAAAAGTCTCTCTCCAGGCAGCAGTTGCATGGATGAAGACATTCAGGCACCGAAAGTTATTTCAGGGCACTCTGTGCAAGCTCAAACCGGGAGAATGAAAAGTGGCTTCTAAAAATACTGAAAAATTGCTTCAGCAGGCTTACAGTTGCAGGGGTGCAGCTCGTGGCAAGAGCCTAACAAGTGAAATCTTTGTTAGGAGAGGAAAAAAAACCAAACAACCCCCCCCCCCAACAACAAAACCCACGAGCGAGCAAGCAAACAAACAGAAACACAATCCGAGACACGTGCCCCCGCCCCTCTGCCCCCGCACCCAAAGGAAGTAGGGGGCTGCCAGCTGTCGGGTCCATCCACGCGGGTATGCGAGCCTTCCCCGGGCGGCTGCTTCCCGCACAAGTTTCCCGGCCCCGGCCCCGGCCCCGGCCCGGCTCAGATCCTCCCAGTATCGATCACCTTTGTCACGGCCCTTTCGGAGCCTGCTCCGCTCACTCCTCCCGCCCGGGGTTGGGGGGGGGGGAGCAGCTGACAGCCGAGCATGTGGTGGATAAATATTGAAAGAAACTGCGCCGGAGGGAGGGAAAAAGTGCCGCGGAAGGGGGGGAGCAGAGAGAAGCGGCGGAGCTGGGGCGCTGCTGGGAGCGAGCAGGGCGGGAGAGGAAGGGAAGGGGGGGTAATAGCATGAAACCCCACCGCCACCAGCCCAACAACAACAGTGATTAGCTCCTACCCACCTCGCCGGGGCTGGGAGGAGATTGTGTGTCTCTCACCTGACTTCCTACTTCACGGGGAGGGAAGAGGGAGGGGGGAGAGGCAGAGCCGCGCACACCCGCCGCTCTCCCCAAGTCAGCCCCCAAAACACGCCGGGCAGGAAGCCGGGGGGACGGACGGGCGGGCGGGCACAAACCGTCCTGCTGCTGCTGCGCCTGCCGAGCCCGGCTCCGGCTGCGGCCGTGCGTCAAGGGAGGGGAGCGGCGGCAGCTCCGGCTCCAGCAGCCTCCGCCAGGGGGAGAAGAGAAGCGCGGCGCGGCGCTGAGCCCCCCGCGCCCGGGGCTCCCGGCCCCCCGCCCCGGGGCCGCATCCAGCCGGGCCGCCGCCGGCTCCTCCTGCGCGGCGGGCGGTGCGGCAACGGGGGCGGGCGAGCGCGTGCGACTCCCCCCCGCCCCCCCCGCTCGCCATCCTTTAAACGCCCACTGCGGATGGGTGCGAAGCCAACTTGAACTTCAGTGCAATTAAGTTCGCCGGCGCCCAGGAAGCCGACAGTGTCGCCCAGCCTGGCCCGAGCTGCGCTGCGCTCCCATGAGTGAGTGGCTCAAGCCCTTCCCGGGCGGGCCGGGGCCGGGGGGTATCCCACACCTGCCGGGCCGCAGGCGCCGGGCCGGGGGGATGCGCGACTTGCCTCCAAAGTTTGGCAAAGTTGTCGGGGAGGGCGCGGGCCGGGAGGCGGGGTGGTCCCGGGGCAGCCGTCAACTTGTCACTGGCGGCCGCGTGGCAAAGCCTCCCCCCAGCATCCCTCGTCCTCCGGCTGCCCTGCACCGCGGGGGATTTTTTTGTGTTTTTTCTTTGCCCTTCCTAAAATATATATTACAAAAGGAGCTGGTGATGCTTTGTTCCCACTGGCCGTTTTGGAAGCGAAGCCTTTGCTCAGTGGCCGGGGGGAGGTCCTGCCTGGTGCCTCCCAAGGTGTCCCAGCTTGGCCCCTGCAAGTGCTGGGGGAGAGCCTTGGACCGACGCGAACTTGGCTTGACGCGTTGGCCCCCAGCTCGTCAGTGGCAAGGAGTGACGAGGGGTGGGGGCAAGAATGAGCAGTCAGCTGCATTCAGTCCATCTGCTGGGAAAGGGATCCACCACAGGTTGAGATCCCAGGACTCTCAAGGAGCAGGTAGGTGGGAGAGGAGCAGCCCTTCTTTAGGCTGCTCCATATGACTAGGGGGGGTGATTTTTTTAGCAGCGGTTCTTTCCACTTTCTGTTCTTTGGGTCTAGGCAGGTTCATCGACTTGTCTGCTCCAGGCTGCTGGCAAACATTCGCGTGCAAGCATACATTTTTTTAAATTTTATTTATTTTTTTGACAAATGTGCAGACAGGACTAGCAGGAATAGGCATCTGAAATATTAAACAACCTAAGCATCTGTTGTGAAACAAATTTAATGTATTTACTTTTTTTTTTTCTCGTGTTGTGGGGAAAGGTTACAAGAAGCGTAAAAATTGAAACCAGAGTTGAAGGGAATGGGTTGCATGTTTCAGGATCTCCTTAAGGGTTTCACACAGTCACCAGAGATAAAGGTGTTAATTCAGACGCCTTACTTCAAAACACAACTTGAAACAGGCTGCATTCAGCGCGAAGGCAGGAATATAGTATAGCGCCTATCATTTGTATCGTACTGTTACTATTACTCCACTGTGTTCGTGGGGATGAGGCTATTTGTATGACAGTCCTAAATTGCTATATACAGTTGTATTTTTTTAATGTTAACATATCTCTATAGTTCTCATTCTTATTAGTTTGCTTACCAAGTGGAAGCAACGTTTCATTATCTATTGGCTATGACTATACAAGTAAAAAGCAAGCAACAAGATAACGCCTGCATGCATGTTTATAACATATAACAAACAGCATGCATATGGATATAAAATAAGGTGATGTGACAAAAATAAAATCATTGTCTACATTTGTACCCACTCCTGAATACATTAGCTAATGAAAGAGAAATCATTGACTCCAAGGAATTCTTCTTTTCCCTGTAATAAGAGTAGTCTAAGTTAAAGAAGAACACAGAAGCATAAAGTCTCCAGAAAGCCTGTAAGTTATTTTGGGAATCAATGCATTCCTTCTCTTTTTCCCACAAGTTCAAATATGTAATAAATAATAGTTCTTTGTATGCAAAATGAGTTTACTGAGGCAAAAATATTTAAATGGAATGCATGTTGTCCATACACTTTTAAGAAGTAACAGTTCCTTTCTATATTCTTTGTTATTGATTTTTAAATAGCAAAGTAACTATCTAAAAGAGTTTCCCCAGCTCTTCTCTTGTCATTTTAGCTTCTAAAAAAAGTCCTTAAATACTGCTTTTTTCTGAGATAGACATATGAAACAGGTGAAGTAAGCCTGTGATTCCATGACAGCACATACTGCTTTGCAAGAATAGGGAAAACGGAGACTGCCAGATCAGCCAAAGCATGTTTTTGAATGTGATATAGAAATCATTTTGGTCTGACAGATCATGGTTTGCAATGTAGGCCCTGGAGGTCAGCTGACAAACACCTGTCATTATTATAGAGATCTTTTGGTTATAGATAGTATTAAACTAAAGACAGCGTGCTCTCTTCAAAGCACCATAGTGATTCTCTAATGTAAACTCCCAGGTGGGATGTAGGCAGGTGCACCTCTTCAAACCAGAGAAGTGTCCATCTTCTGTGCAGTTAAATCTTGAATAACCACTAATTTCTATTACGTTACTGTTTCAGTTGGAAAAGGATTTGAAATCATATGACTTTGGTTCATTCCATCTTGAATTAATATCCAGTATTCTTCAAAAAAAAAAATTAACTATATGAACTAGTTGTTTCTTAAAAATATCCTGTTGACCCAGTTTCTTAACTGAAAACAATAAGATTTAACTCACAGTCCTCCTTAGGCACTTCAGTTATATTTGGAGAATTAGTCAAAGAGTTTACTGTGTTTTTATATTTTTATATACATATAATAGTTTTATTAAGATCATCTTCTGAATCTGCACTAAATAAACTGTAATTGAAGGTACACTTTTGAAAAAAAAATCACGAAAAAGTGATTTATCCCCTCCCCCCCCCCAAAAAATTATTTTCGTCCTGTTTCTAGGGACGATGCTAAATACTGCTAGCACATACTACTGCAGCATTTTATCACCTTCTTGTGCATACCTGGCATTGCTCTCTCTAGATATATTTAATAAATATCCACTGGAACCACAACTTTCCATCTAGAACAGTTTTAAACATAACTAGAGCATTTTACTTTCTTATAATTTACGTTAATAGATGACGAGTGTATATACAATCTCCTTAGAAATCATTTTTTTTCCAAAGGGGATATTTTATTTTCAGTTGGGGACTAGATTATAAGAACAAAATAACTCAAAGCATAGGCAATTCTATATATCATTTTATTTTTTATTATATTATGACGATTATATTATGCCTTCATTAAGAGCAATGGGATGAAGAAATTACAGATGAGCGGGTGTGTTTTACTTGAAACATTTAAAGTTAAGGGATGCTAAAATGAATGTTTTTGGTAAGGTGGTTTGATTATCTAGTATTTTTCATAGAATTTTGGCAAACTAATTTTAATAGAAAAGTGCAAATCATTTAGTATGGGAGGACATATTTTTCAGGTAGAATGGAAGTTCTGTTTTTGCCATTATGGGCATCAGGCATCAGTAATCTGCTTCTCCTGTGGAATGAGCACTTCCTACTTAAAGCTATCATGCACCTACTGTTTATTTACGCTGCATTAAACTGACAGCACAGCAATCACAGGAAAAATATTACTTACTTTCCTGAAGTAAATACCAGTTTATAGGTTAGTACATGTATTTATATTCCTGTCGCCACTAAATAATGGCTCTGTCTCCATTTTAATATCTACCTGTGGTGTTATCCAGGACAGCTGACTCCCATGTTTGAGGAAGCGGGGGACAAAGTTTTATTATCATGCCACACAAAGAGTAACTTTAAAGAAAGATGATTCCATATTCATCTTTGTGGCAGGCAGAAGCCAGCATTAAAGAAATGGCATTTAGTTTTACTAGGCATATTTAAGTTTAAATAGTGAAAATATATTGCCTTAAGAGGATATGCCTCCCCAAGCCACTTAAATTGTATATTCAGACAACAGCAGATAAGGGCAGAAGAATTTTATTAATAACTGAAAGCACATATGTGTGTGTGATGAAAAATGTGTTGAAAATCTGTCACTATATAGTCTAGTACATTTTTTTTAATTTTGCCATGAAGTTGCTATAGTTTATTTAAAAAAAAAAACCCCAACCTGACACAAATTATCTGTTTGACTGTTGAACAACTATAGTGCTTATTGCCTTGTTATACTTAATCGTTGTAAGTTTTACAAAGCTACTTGCCACTTAGGTTATTTTTTAATCTTTGCTTCATTGCCTGTCTGATGATAGTTTTAGTGAAAATAGCTCATTGTTTGAAAAGAGCATAATGGCATTCTCTATCAGACCATTTTGATTATGTTCTTTGATAATGAGGCCAACTTTTTTTTTTTTTTCATTTACCAAAATGATTAGGTCATATGTCCATTTCCATAAGAATGGTACTAGCAAGATTAATTCCCACCAACATGACCACAGTCTGTAATTGTCATAACAAAGAGGACAGTGGTCGCTTCTGGAAAAAAAAAAAAAAGTAGGGGGTTTCCAACATTTACCATCCTGTGGTATGCAAGATTACCGCAGTTATCACTGTTACTTCGGTCCTTGATCAGTATCGGTTTGCTGTTTGGCAGGTGTTGACTTTCTAATGGCTTCTACAGCATACTGCCTTCTGTGTGTGCAGATCTCAACATCCATAGCTGAAGCTATCCACAAAGGTTAAGTGTCCATGTAGAATATCTGAATTTAAATCAATTAAAGAAGTAATTCACTTCAGAATTCATATAGTATTATAACACGTCACTTGTTATTGAGTGTTTTGAATGGTAAATATTTCTCTTTAAACTTGGTGGGCCTGATTCTTCCCTCTAGCATACTGATGAAATAAGGAGTAATTGTATTAAAGTCAATGAAGCCACATTTATGTAGAGCAGGTAAGAGATCAACATTGGGTCTTCATAAGGGGTGAATGAGATACAAACACACATTACTTAGTGCTTTTGAACTTCTGCCAATTATACCTTTTTTGCTTATTTGAGATCACTTTTTCCATTCCTGAGTAAATAGCATAACATTTTTTTTAGCATGTAGGCCTATTTATTTTCCTTCTGTTGTTCTATAATACCTTACCTTTGATAACACAGTTTATATAACTGTAGTTTCATAAAATAATCCATCTTTACCTGTGTCAATGATTTTCTTTCATGAACTGCAGTTCAGTTGGACAGTGTGATCTGATTGTTTGCAAAAGTGGACCTGGAGGCACCAGAATTATTCTGTCGGAAAGATGGTAGTATGTGCTTCATGCACTAGCTGAGTTGGACCGTTACAGCTCCCAGCTGCTGCGTGCTCCACCTCTTTCCCTTAGCTTATTATAAAATGACCTGAGGAATAGAAGATGCTTTAAATCCAGAATGCATCTCATCCTCTCAGCATCAGGATGTTGCTCTGGCAGCAAGAACTTGGCCAGCAGCATTTGTGTGTAATTCCTCTTGTTATTCACTGTAGCAGTAGTGACACATCTAACCACAGGGACTGTCTTAAGGATAACTCCTTAATCCTCTCCTAGTATTTAAGAGTACCAAAATGAGGGCCAGACCTTATTCCACCAATTAGGCATCTAAGAAGCACTTACACGTTTTAGGCAATCCTGTGCCATCCTGCCAGAGTCCCTGAAGAGATACTTTTGTAAGGTGTAGCCTGAAGAGTAAGGCGCCAAAAGCAATGAGGACCCATCCACCCCTTATGTTAACATAATTTTTCAGGGACTAGAGCAAGGCGGAATAGAATTGCACTTAGAACCTGCCATAGATAGAATAGTCTGGCCCTTAAATCTGTTCCCAACTCTGGCACTGACCAAAAGCATTACCTTGGTCAAGTCACTATAGCAACATATTCAACATGCCTTTACACAATGCACACAGAATATGATTTTCATAAGGGCTGAGTCTTCACAAATCCAGTTGAAATCATGGAAGACAAAGCTGCTTAACATCTCAAGTCAGATGTATACTAAAGTCCTGTTTTTCCTATCTGCAAAACAGATATAATAGTACCTACTCATCTCTTAGGGATGTCGTGAAGTTTAATTAATTTCTTTATTTTTGCAAAGGACTCTGAAATCCTTGAATGAAAATGCTATACTGTAAAAATGCAAATTAGTAGTGGTAGTCTGGAATTATACCCAATAGTAAAGATTTTACTTGAAATTGAGACTGCCTTTCAGTAAGTATATGTTGAAATTATCTGTCCATTTTTAAGAACCAAATTGTTCATAACAAGTGGTTCCATTAATCTAGAAGATCAAACAGGAACACAATTTAGCATTGTGTGTGTGCGTGCGCACACATTTTTCCCTTCCCTTGCGCAAATAAAGGCAAATGAAATTTCAACCCAAGTATACAACTATAATCAAAATTTAAATAAGATTTTTATTTTTTTATAGTGAACAGCTGAACGTTTGTCTTTCTTTCTGTTTTTGACTGTGAAATTCTTTTTTATTTATTTATTTATTGTAGTTGTCTCCTTGTTGAGGTGTAAAAGGTCCTAGGGACAATTAAAAGCATCTTAAAAGTTGAAAAATGATAGTTTTACCTTTTAAGGATTCATTGTATCATCATAATACTGCATGCTTATTAGTGTTACTTGTACGCTAGACATTTAATTACTGTCTTTCTGAGACGTGTTATCTGTGTATTAACCATTGCATTAAAAGAATGATATATATACTCTTACATACAAGCTCTTGCTTGCCAGTCTTCTTTTTTAAGATTATAGATTCAGGTCTGTAATCTAGAGTTTTCACGTCTTTAGTTAGATCAGCTCAATTTCATACATTTTTTTTTTCTGTAGGAACAAGGCATTTGCTGTACAGATTTTTCTATTTCAAGTTGATTTCTTTTTTACAGTAGTACTTAAATTGTCATCTGTCACATGGAAACAAATCCAATATGTCTCTGTCAATTCAAATTAAATGACCTTTAAGGACAAGTTTAGAAGTTTTTTAAAAACATTTTTTCTGTTGCATGTATAGTAAGTGTCAGAAAGTAATCTATTCATATAGCGTAGTGGGGCTTTTTTCTGCATACATAACTTGACATTAGGGGGACATTTGGAACCTTCCTTTCCATAAATAATATTAGTGTCTGAAATATATTCTGTATCATAAATACAAATGTAATTAGTGATTTGGACTACAAACTACTATAGGAGGGTGACCATGTTTGTAAGCAAGATAACATATTGACTTACAGACAGATTTTCCCTCAACAGTGTGGGCATGTACCACTTATGATGATCCTGAAATGTTAAATGTTCCATAAACATAACTCTTATTACTGTCAGTGTTTTGCACTGAAGTCACTTACAGGATCAGGTACAATCAAAACTGTATATGATTATCCGAGGCAACAGTTGAGAATATTGATATGATCTAAGCCTCTACTCTTTACCAAAAAAACCCCCAAGAAAAACACAACCGAACTTTATAGGATTAGACTCAGATCCAGCAGCGTTGCTTTTGGGCCCTTATCAATAATCTGTGCAAGTCTTCCATTAAGTAAGTCTGTCCTATTGCCCTTCTTATTTTATTTTTATTATTTATTTATTTATTTTGCTTGGCTCACCGAATGCTGGAATCTCTTTGGCCAGTCCTGTGGAGTACTGTTATACTAGAAAGGCAAAGGATGTGGCCCTTTATAACAATATCATCTATTGAATTTGAATCCCATTACCTGCTGAACTTGAGTTATTTATCTTGTGAGAAAACAGCTTCTATATTACATGTTCCAATGACAGCTAAATTAATAGGATAGTCATAAGAATGCTTATTAATTTGTGGCTATTCTGAAAAATGCTTTCTAGATAAAGTTATACCAGCAGAACTGATATTTTTTTTTTATGCATTTGTTCTATAGTTAAATAGAGTCATTTGTGTGGCACAAGGAAAGATATTCCTCAGAAGCATTATGCTGTTTGACATACTGTATTTTCAAGCAGTATTTCATTAAGTTCTGTCTCTTTAAAAATGCAGTCTCCTCTATTTGCCCTATTAATTGTTGATATGTTGCCATCCACGAGACAAAAATTAGAGCTGTAATTAAATAATCATGTGATGCTCCTTAGTGCCAGTGAGAGCAAACTCATTTTTCCAGGCCCTGATGGTCACTGATTATTGTATTACTACTGGCTTGCTTTATTTTTTTTTTACTGGTTCTATATCACTAGATTACTTAACCACTGCACTCCTTCATATTCTTCAATTTCTTTAATTTTAGAAGTCTGTTAATTGGCTAGTAGTCCACAGGGATGTAAGGTAGACATACCTATTCTGCTTTTAGTCACCTGATTGGTTCTTTTGGGAGAACTACAACAGTGGTATGGTTGTGTGCCATTTAATTTACACTGGTGTTTTGGCTGAGATGGATGCATATGGGGAATGCCAGGAGAATTACAAAAGGAGCAGGGTATTAAAATTCAGAAATGATTAAAATTGAAATAAAAGGATGCTGCTTCTTTGCCAGTACCCTGGCAGTCATAATGACACATAGAGATTAGTTTCCACCTTCATCTCTTCCTTCTTTCTCATTTCCTCTTATTTATTGTTGACACATTTTCCTTATGTCTCTGCTTCTCATCTTTCTGCATCTCCCTCTTTCAATGTTACATGTCCCTACTTTTCTTCTTCCTTAAGCATTGAGAAGCTTACTTAACCTTATTATAACAATAACTGAATAGGTTATTAATATTTAATACGCACATTAAAATTCTTCTCTTAAACGTAGGTCAGCTCTATTATTAACTGACATGTTATTTTTCATTAAAAAAATCTTTATTCTGCCCTTACTGTTTCTCAAACACCCTTTACTTTGGTGATTTAACACATAATGTTTGGAAAACTGTGCTAGGCTAGTGAAAAAAGAACTTACCAGTCATGGATAATCAATTATGCATGAATTCAGATATAACAGATGGAAACTGGTGAGTTAAAGTTTCTCTTTAGCTTCATGATTTTTTTTGTTTTGTGTTTGTGACACCTGTCTCTTATGTATAGATAAACATCTAACATAGCATACTGCTTTTTATGCATCTTTGTGGGTTTTTGTCTTAAGCATAAAATTTTTCCCCTGTTCTTAACTTATTGTTCTTAATTTGTTTGACTGCAGGGGTTTCTGTGCTGACTCTGGGGTTAAATTATCCTCTGATGAAACTGGCGTTTTAATTTGTGATAAATTATACAATGCCATTTAATCTAAAAATTGGGTGGCAGCATGATATCTTAAATTGTAGAAGCCTAGTTTTGCCTCCTCCTACACCTGTGGCCTACACTGAGATAGCATTGGAGCAATAGGGTAGAATCTCACTATGCGTATGTATTTATGTATGCATAGACAGCTATTCTTATGATGATGATTGTGTAGGCATACACTTCAGAGGCATTAATTAAATTTCTTTCAATCGTTTGACAATACAGCAGATTGTTTTAATTCCTTATATTCAGAAGTTAAATCTAGACTAGAGGTAACAGTTCCTTGATGTGTGGAAAGATTTAAACAGATCTAAATGAAATAGAAAAGACAATAACCATTTGCCACATCCCCACAACAGCAAAACTAGTAGCAACTGAAAGAACAAATAAGATAAAATGTTCTTTTTATCCCTCTCCCTACCCCCAAAACGATTTTAAACCAAAAGAAGATAAAAAAGAGCCTAGCATGTTGGTGTTGCATGTGATATGATAGTCTCGAAGTGTAGATCAATAACAGCAACATATTGGCGGGATAGCATAGAGTATACTACAGTATGTGGCATTTTGGGTGACATGGAAGTAGAACATGGGTAACCTGACATTTAAGTTACTTTTTTATGACTACAGTAATCTACACCAGTTTTCAGATATTTGAAATATTACCTTCAATTGAAAAAGTAGCTTTTCTTACCTGGCTCCATACACACATGAAACTGTACGTCTTGGAAGTGTTGAACAAAGAAATTTCCCATCAGTATACCTACAAGATAACAATGCATTCAAATAATACAAAAGTGGACTATGGATTTTTTTAACAAAGCATTTTTAAAAATCTAATGACTATGCTTAACTTTTTATGCTTAACTTTTTATGCTTTTATATGCTTAACTTTTTACACATTCTTTACATTGTTTTACATAGAAACCAATCACATAGAAAGGTATTTTTGAAACAACAGAACGCAAAGCATGTTATGCATTTTTGATGTATACTATAGATGGACTTGCGAGGAAATAAATGTAGGTACTGTGAAAATTTCTTGTTTCTTTCTTATATAGCAAATGATATCTGAGGGTGGAAGCTGTTGGAGGCAGCAGGCTTCCACCACATTTCTTCAGAACTGTAACTTTATCAACTAAAGTATAGGGGATTTTTCAAAATTTTGGTTTTACCACAGGGAATACTTATTTTATTATAGTTTGGGATTTTCTTTTTCTTGTGCCAGGACCTTGGTACGAACTGTCATCTACTATTCTTGCTCAAGGACCCTAAAATTCTTCACTTGTAAGTTGGGGATCCCACCTTTTAATAATATCCATACAGATTAATTTCTACTCTGATTAGTTATTAATTACTTAAATCAATTACTCAACAACAGTTATGCTTAGGTTTGTTAGCAGGAAACTAAGCAGTGATTTAGCAAGTGAAAACATTGTGTGCATTAATAACGCTTTTCTTTGATTACTGACCTAAGATTTGATGCTATTGTTATATTCATTTATTCCATTTTAATCAGATTTCTTAAAGCATTCCAAAATGGTTTGGATATTTATAAAGCACTAGTCATACATTTCTGAGTTGTCTTGACTTTTGTGCTGAGTTACTCAATTGCTTTCATATTGGGTTCCTTGCTTTTGAATTAGGCTCCTGAGCACTTAAACGGGATGTTTTAACATTGGATAGCTATAAATTCTTTATTTTAGTACTTAAATATAGCCAGAGTTTGTATGGGTGCTTCTTCTCCCACTGCACCCCTACTTCTCCCCCAAGATAGCTGTGCAAAACTTACTACTTTTTGTTTTCTGGAATCTTATGACATTTGAACTTTCTGGAACAAATCCTTAAATTCAAACCAATTTTGGTCCATACCACTAAAGTCTAATTGGTTTTTACTCCAAAACAGGATGCTTTGCATGTATTTGATGTGAAACACATATTGACACTTACAAAGATTGGTCAGAAATAGATATGCCATTTAGGTTAAAAGGTTTTTTGAACCTTAGTTCAAGTGTGGCAGGACCTGGGCAGAGTTTTGACTTAGTGATGAAACTGGAAACAGGACATTTCATGTGGTTTTGGGGTTTCATAATGAAAGTTTGACAGTTCAGATCATCAATCAGTTCTAACCATTTGCTGAAACCTAAAGTTTTCCCCTTTTTTGAGCTTATAACAACTATCAATAGATTTTCGAGGAAGTGATTCTGTTGTACTATCTGCTCCGAGAAAAGAATCGTCCTCCCATTGAAGAGGACTACTGTGTAAGAAGTCACTGCCATTTTAACTCATTGGAGGAAGCGTTGAGCAGTACATAGCTGACTGGTTCTTGTGTGCAAAAAGCCTAGGCCAACACAGCTATTGCTACAGTAACCTTTAGTTTTGCTTGGACTATGTGAAAATACCATCCTTGATCAAAATGTTGTCTTAAATACATTTGTTTGGTAGCTTCCTGTTTTATATTAGTACAACGTTTGTTTGTTTTTTTTGAAGAAAGACATTCTGTAATTTTGGTTGGAGGATGTCACTTGAATACATTGCAGAACACTATGGCTAAATTCTGGCTGTTGTAAATAGGGTGTTTTTTGGTGAAGGGGTAAAGTGCTTGTTGGTAATAGCTTACATCTGTGATATTAAGCTGCTCAGTACAATGTTTTCAGTATCTCAGCAAGCTCAAAAATTAATACAGGTGCTGCTTGAACATGTCCCTAAAATAACACTGCTTATTAACCAAATCCTTTGACATAACAGTTAGCAATTCCAACCCTCCACCCCCATCCCTTGCCTACTAATTATCTAGTGCCTGGGAAAGTCAGAGTTTTAACAGAGATAACCCCTCAAAATTAAGTATCTTCCCACAAATGTACTTTAAAATGATATCTTAAGCACCCATCTACCAAAGTGTAACCTGAGGGCTGTTAGTGGTCTGTAGAACACTTGTGTGACATAGGAGACCTGGATGACTACATAAGGCTGACTTTTCTCCTCACTTCAAGTTCCTGAATTGTTTTAAACATGAAGTATAATGTCCACTTACAAGTTTTCTTTGTAAATGATTGCTGGAGTTGGCACATGGAAGTTCCAGTTTTGAATTGGCAAACGGGTGGTCTGTACCACCAAGAATGGAAGAGAACCCCACATAAATCCTCTTTCAATATGAAGTTCATTCTTTAAGTGGTTTGCAGATTCCATACCTTAAAGTCTGTCTTGTCTCTGTTAGGTTTTTGTGCCAGTTGTAGCACTGTGACATCCATAGGAAAGAAACTGTGTTTCTACAGAATAGGAGCAAAACGGGCAACCGCAATGTGAGCTGTCCCTCATTGCTCCAGTGAAGTGCCTCAAAATTATCTCTACAGCGTTCAGTTCCTATGCCCATATCTCTGAGATTTCTCTGCTGAGATTTTCATCAAGGGCACTAATTGATGCTAATTACTGTCAGAATTTGGGGGCTGTAGACACTTTTTTCTATTAGCTTTTCAGTTAACTTGGATTTGCACTGACATCGCAGAAGTGAAAGATTCTCTATTTTTTATTATGAATCTGTATAGCCCTACAGTTGCTATCCCTTATGATGTTTGTGTTGATTTTGCTTCATTATTTTGGATAATTAATTTACCTTGGTGTGACTTGTTTGGCAGCAAGAGGTAAACTAAAATAACCATCCTAGGTAAATCAGCAGATAAATGCATTTTTCCCCAATAATAAAATTGTCTTAGTCAAAAGATGCACCTGTCACATTGATGTATGCAGAATCAGTGTGGTAATCTGACAAAAAGTTGTTTGTTTTATCTTGTATTGAATTTGCACACTCCTACCTAAATCTGTCTTGTAGAAAGGCTATTTTAATGATTGAAATATATTGCAGAAACAGTTTCTGAGATTATCCTCAGATATGTAGTCAGTAGAAAGGTGTCTGTTTGGTATGTGGGTGTACATGTCTGTAAACTAAATGACACATCCCAATATAAATTACAGAACTATGGGACATCCTGTAGAAACCTGATATTTCCTAGGGGATTCTTGGTCTGTAAACTCAGGAGTGCATTACATGTAGCCATGTATGTAGGTTTTTCACCTCTGACAGATGCAGTAAGGATAATTTACTTCACTTAATAAGCAATTAAGTACAGTTTAGTACAGCTGACTATAACGAGTTAAATATTCATTTTATGTAACTGTTTCACATCATCATATATGAAAGAACGCAAATGAATCAAAATTGCTTATGAAAATGTGAGAGGAGACAACGGCTTATCTAGCATGCCTTTTTGACAAGCATACTAGCAAGGCCAGGGCAGGTGTCAATCCCAAAACTAGCTTGCTATATACCTTCCTCTTCGCTTAGATGAATGTCACAGAATGTTGCAATGTGTATAGCACACGCACAGAATTCTTGGGTTATAATTAATTTGTGATTGTCACAGTCCGGTTGGCTAAGCTGTTTGAACTGTAGTTTTAGGTAACAATTTTTCAAGGTTACATCCACTGAAGAAATAACTAGGAAGTCAATTCTGTATTGAAGTACCAGGTGGGGGAACATGTTAAATAAAGGTACAAAGTATGCATGGGTGTAGACATGGGTTTGATTATGTCTAACGTTGCACTGATCTACGAAGTGAGAAAGATGCGAAGTACAGATAGGGATAAACGCCGTCAGGAGTGAAGCCACTGTGGTGCTACTGGCCGTGTATGTTAACTTCTTGAAAGGTACTGGTCAGTAGTCTCCTTTTCCCCCAATGACCAGCAAACTGACCTGATACCTGCTTAGCTGTATGCTTCATTTGATGAAACAGAGCCCTGCTGTTCTGTTGTAACGCTCTCTAGGAACCAGTCAGAATTTCCCTAGAGATTCCTGCTGAACTGTAGCCTGTCTGCATCACCTCCCACACAGGCCGTTACTTAAGACTTAACGCTAATGGCAACATGTCAGAAACACAAATGTGCAAAACCAATCACAACATGATCTCTGCACACACATCTGATAGAGCACTCTAGTGCCAATTCTGTTGTGGTTTCAGGTCGTATCCTACTTGCGCTAAATATGAATCATGCTACTGACTTCAGGACTTGGCCCACAGTGCCCACCAACTTATTTACCAATAAGAGAAAGTGTTGAGGCAACATCCACTTAAGGTATTCATTATGTAACCCAACTAGTGAGAAAGGCACTAACTGATTTTAGCAAGAGCCATCCGATCCCAGAGTTTAGAAACTGGACACACACGAACTTTCTTCTACTAGTATGTCCTTTTAGGAACACCTAATCTAGTCCAAAATGTATTTATTTCTAAAACTGTGGCAGCTTTCAGTAAATTTCATATTTGTCTTTTCATTTCAGCTGTAGATCAAGGAAAGTATGATTATCATTGCATTTAAACTGACTGTGTATAAATCCACTGCAATACTTGCCTATCTTCTGTTTATTTTTTTAAATAAATACAAATAATTGCTTTAATATTAGGATAGCCCATGAGAACTAAAGTTGATACACGTGAATGTAAGCAGGCATAAAAGTCAGTTGGTAAGCCTGTTAGCAAATTTTTCACTATCAAGATCAAGTATTAGTATCTTAAACCTGTGAACTACATTTCAACAAACTCTATATTGATCAGAGAAATGCGATTATTTCAAATTCACAATTCCAAGCACAATAGTTTCTAATAATTTTTGTTTTCTATCCTAAGCAAAGTTTTTGACGCTGGTAAGTGTGCATTCTAAAACAAACAACAGAAGTAGGTGATTATAAAAGAATTTAACTTAATCAGTATAGTATGTAGCTTACAGGATACATACAGTTTCAATAGCAGTTATTGTTCATAACCATTTATCTTAAGCATAGGAAGCATATGCATGATTATATAATTAACAGAATATTTGTTTGTCAGTGTTTGCTTAGTGTGCATAATAATATCATTATTGGGCCTCCTGTGCTCCAGTATTATCAGATTTTTATTTCCCCACTCTTGTAATTTGCACTCTACTTTTTAGATTAATCATTTTGTTTTCACTTGAGCATTTTAAGTTACTTTGACTAATATAGGATCGTAGTTTTAGAACATATATTTAAACATTCTTTGTTGCAGCTATAAGCCTTTTTATAAGATGTTTTGGTTTTTAGCTATTCTGTCATCAAACTAAGGGCATCTTCCCCTCATTCTGTACTTTCTTTAATCTCCCCCATATGCATTGCCACTTCCTTTGACATTTTCCTTCTTTCCTTCAGTTTAATTTGGTGGTCAGCATTTTTTTTTCATCTGACAAAGGTTAGTGCAACAGACTAGTCAGAAAAAATTAAATATGATACAGTATTGACCATCTCCACGATTTCCACCAAGTTTGTGTTGAAGCAAATAGCTCACGGTTTGGGGTTTTTTTAATCATTTGAATATAATAGTAAATGATTCTAACTTTGAATTTTATTTAGCCCATCTGTTGGAAAAAGATCTGTTTCACAATAAACAACCTGCTAGACGGGTATCCCTTGAACATGAGCTAAAGAAAGTGTCATTTACGTTTTCCCCTTGGCTTTTCTTTGTAAAGCATACACCCTTTCAGTAACAATTTTACTAATCTTTTGCAGCACAAATATACAGCTTTTAATGTTTCCACTGTATTCTGCCTTCACTTACACTTCTTAGAATAACAGTATTTTAAAACATTATATCCATTTTCAAGCTTTGCTTCTGAGATCATAATCTATTTTGTGCATTGCTGAATATGATAAATATTTTATGTATTTCACCCTATTACCATATTCTTCTTTTTGCAGGCCCTGCATGATGTGTTTATTTCAGTAGATGTCAGCTTGTGTTTCTTTACCTAATTTTAATACGCTCTTTTTTAGAGTAATACATACATGATGATATGCTTGCTCATTGAAGCATGTATTGGTTTACTTTTTCTGTGTTTAGAGGTCATAGCGGGCTTTTGTATTGTTATCTCCCTGTTACCTACTTGAACACTTGTTCTAGTTTTGTATTACAGTTCCTGCATGACATTTTCTTCATGTTCTCACTTAGAATTATTTTGAGTACATGAGTTCAACTCCAGTCACTTAGCCTCTTTCTTCTTAGGAAGTCCTTATAATACAGCATGTCCATACT
This sequence comes from Caiman crocodilus, assembly GCA_030014935.1. Taxonomy (NCBI): domain Eukaryota; kingdom Metazoa; phylum Chordata; order Crocodylia; family Alligatoridae; genus Caiman; species Caiman crocodilus. Next base: position 199,399,382 of record JAGPOW010000261.1, read on the forward strand.
TACACATCTTGTCAATAAAGGGGTTTTTCTCTCATCTCTTAGCTTGGGCAAACTTGTTGCTTTCAAGTCCATTTGTTGGCTCGGTCCTTATTCCAGTGCATTATGGGGAAGAAATGGTCTTTCCTGTGCTCATTTTTTGTGAACGTTTTACCACCTTTTACAATTTTACTGGATTTTTTTTACCCTGTTCTATAGAACAGAGGCAGCTACAACTGTCAGGCCTTGCATTATGGTGAGGACCTGGGTCTTGGGGGGGGGGGGGGGGGGGGGGGGGGGTGGGGGGGGGGGGGGGGGGGGGGGGGGGGG
>JAGPOW010000261.1:199404684-199540291 GCA_030014935.1 Caiman crocodilus
ATTATTTTAAAATAAAAGCATCTGTGATATTGTAGCAATGAGTATTTTGGAATATATACTTTGAAAATCACCCTTGCCTATTTAATTCCCATTCCTATGAATTCATGAGGAAAATGCCTTTTCCTAGGCTGCCCAGTTGTTCTAGCATACTTTAAGTTAGCTTTAACAAAATCCTTGAATCTCGTGCAATCTTCTTGTGATTTGGACAATGAAGTTGTTTTTTGAAGACAAATTTACTACCTTTTTATAGAGACCTCTTTTGAATACTTAAAATATCAATTTATGCTTACTTATGAGCTTACTATACATACATACTCTACACATGTGTAAACTGTGTACATACACATATACACACACGTGTACAACATCTTTTTTTTTTCTTTTTTTTTTTCTTTTTTTTTTTTTTTTTTTGGAATCATGGCAGGTGATCTTTAGAGGCGGGACTGAGCATGGATCATTTGAACGAGGCAACTCAGGGGAAAGAACATTCAGAAATGTCTAACAATGTAAGCGATCCGAAAGGTCCACCAGCCAAAATTGTGCGCTTGGAGCAGAATGGGAGCCCATTAGGAAGAGGAAGACTTGGAAGTACAGGAACTAAAATGCAAGGAGTGCCTTTAAAACACTCTGGACACCTGATGAGAACTAATATTAGAAAAGGTAATATTTTTAATAATTCTGCACTGGAGAAATAATTATATTCAGCGGCATTTAGGGTAAAAACATACTTTTAGCAGGCTTATAGTTCCGAGCTGAATGTTTATTCTAAAAATATTTTATTCCTACCTCTGATGTAAATCGCATTTGGGAAATAGAAGCTTCATCCTTGGGTGGAGCATCTTGCTTTGCAGGGTGGAGTCTGACTCTGTTGTTGTTGTTGTTAAGGTAAAGACTAACTTAACGGTAGCTCCCATGATTAAACCTATTTTTTATATTCAAAGAGAACTGATTATAATAAACTTACTCTTTGAGCGAGTTTTTGCTAAGCAACAACGAACTTTATAAAAAGACGCATAGGACCTCAAACTTTAATTCTTGCCTTTGCTCCCACTGATAGTCCAAGTTTAAAAAGGTCAGCAGTATTTCCGTTACAGTTGCAAGTAGGTTTAAATGAGAGTACGTAAATCTTTAGGTATCAAATTGGAAAAGTCATTTATGATGTCAATCTTTGCAGTTTGTTTTCTTAAGTACAATTCATTATTGAACAATGAACAACTTGGGTGTCATATTTTTCAGTGACTGGTTTGCTGTAATTAGACATTCTCGCAAGGAAAAAACGGATTTAGAATCATTGATGGATGGCTTTTGTTTGCAGTAGAATACTTTAAAATTAACTACAGTGTATGTGTATCTGTCTATATAGATAGATAGTACCCACACATCACTTTGACCATGTATTGCAGGCTTGTTAATTTAAATCAAAACGTGCTGTATGGAATTTGGCATTTGTTTTTAAAACAGCTTCTACATTTTTCTCAGTATAATTGGTATATGTGTATAAGTCAGATTTTTCTTGCATTTGCTAAGCAAAGGATAAAATGCAACCAAGACTATTAAACACACAAAGTTAGAAGTCAGTGGAATTTCATTGTCTGATGCATAACATTTATCATACAATCATTTATTTTTTTCCTCGGTTTGGCGAAAACAAAGAATATATTGATCCTCAAATGAACAGACACAGCAGTCCGTATTGTTAGATCTTTATCTATTAAAAATGGAAAAACAGCACTTCAGCAAATTCTTTGGCCTCTGCTCATGATTACCCTATTTATTGATTGTTTGCCAAGAATGTATGCATCTTAAGAAAGCCAGGGTAAGAGCATTAAAAATATAATTTATTACGGCTTTTCAAACAGAGTGCATTAATATTGTACAGTGAAGCACTGGGGCTATATAAAAAGGACTTTCTGACGCCTGCAAACATATAAGTTCCATAAATTCCTAAATAGGAGATTTCAGCTGTCTCTGGTATTATGTGATATTTGCACAGCAAACTTTAATGCCAGGACAGTTTTAGACAAGGATTCTACAGACTTCACTGCTTCTTATGGCAGACGTGATGTTTACACAGACTCGTAAACCTTCAGCAAAAGCTCTAACACTGCCTTCAGGTTTAAATCATGTTGTATTTTTAGCACTGAACACTGACCAATGCTCTCCCCTCTAATACTAGAAGGTTATAAAGTTGCTGCACTTGGAGGTCTTGCCAAGTGCTAGCAAGAGTGATCAGCCAGCTGAGATTGTGCTCTACTGTATAACATTTTTCACATTAACAGAAGGACACTAGTGACAGTTTGCTAAAAGATTTAGCAGCTTGATTTGTAGTCAGATGATACCTTTGTCACACTACCAGGGATCCACTTTTCATATCCACAGTGTACATCAAAATCTGGTCAAGAGGTTGTCTTGCTTTTTAAAAGTTATTTGTTTTTGTGTTTGTATAATTTATAGGACAACATAATGTTTTTGTTTGTTGTCTAAAGTGAAATACCAGTTCATGGTGCATGTAGTAATCCTAAATGTTGTAGCCAATGGTGGTTGGGGGGGAAAGGGGAATAAAGAAACCAAATACAGCATTTTGCTCCCTCTTTAACTATTTGTTATATGCAGTATTAACCCTGCACATGAAACTAAAGTGCTCTATACATTTTGCCTACAGATATCCAACAGTAACACTATTACATGACTTTGATCTCCCTGTTCCAGTCAGGTAGTGCTCTGGGAGCTTAGGAAAAATACTGCTTACAAGTCTTGTGTGTCTGTGCGCATTTTGGAAAGCTCTCCAAAGTTTAATTAAAGCCAATGAAGAAATTGCTAGTTTTACATGTTCTATTTTTGCTCTGGTCTTTTCTCTCTTCCGAGTGGTCTAACTAGAAGATGATGTAAAAAAATATATGGCACGCACAAAATAAAAATCCTCCTGAATTAAATAAATATTGGCAAGATTTTAGCCTGGTCTTTCATGTAGAGCCTATTGGGCAAACTGGAGTTAATGTAAGCTTTTCCAAGCAACCCTGAAGGGGCTTGTTTGCCAGAGAGAGACTCTTTGAACAGATACCTTTTAAGAAGGTATTTTTAAACTGTATCTTTTTATTACAATTTATTATTATATGTAACAGTACCAATTAAAAGGGGAATAGAAGCATTTATATTTCTTATTACCAATAAACAATCTTATCAAGCTATGGAACATCTTGTGCACCTTTGCAGGTTAGAGGGTTTCTGTAAGACTAGAGGGCAGTGCTTATATAGAGGCATTAACATTGTAGGACTAATTGGAGATCCTGGGTGCCCTGTTAAAATAACCCTTGTCATCATTTATGCTAAAGATGATACCCCTCTGGCAGGCTGCCATAAGACAGTTCAGTGAATTTGCTTTTAACCCTTTTGTTGTCATCGTAGGGCTTGATCCTACACTACTGAAGGCAGTGGAGGTTTTATTGCTAACTTTGAGTTCTTAATGGGATCGAGGCCTAACACTGCAGTTGTCTTGGAGTTCTGTGTGTGTGTGTGTGCGCGCGTGCATGCGCGCGCGCGCGTGCATCTCTCTGTCAACTAAGTTCAGTTTTTAAGAAATTCACAAATGTGATTTCTAGAAAAATTCCTCTTCCCAGCAGTAAGGATTGCTTGGGTTGTTGTCCAAAAGATTGCACTGAATCAGAAAAAGACATGGGGAAATACTTTCAGATAGAAAAATGTAAAGTAGAAATAAAATAAATTTAAAATGACTTCAAGACGCATCTCCCATCTGTAATCTGATTTTCAATGTATATTGTAAAGTAACTACATACCTTACTGTTTCCATAATGTATAAACTGCAGGTAATTTTAAAATCGTATTTAAATGACCATTTTTATTCTTTAATGATGCAAGTCTTAGAATTACAATTTGCCTTCACTGTCTGGGTATAAACAAATCAGTAATCAGTTGGCATTAAGTTTTGTTTTGTTTTCTTATACCTTCTTAATTTTAGTACGACAAAACAAGAAGGTGCATTTTTTTTTTTTTTTTTTTTTTTTTAGTTTGAGGTAATTACGACTTTCTTAGCTATGCCAAAAATAATTAATGTTACTGGCCAAAATGATATAGATGGCACCTGAATGGCTTATGATCAGGATCTCTGCAGTATGTTTGTAGCTTCTCTCGCCACGCGTTACGTGCAACAAATCTGGACAGAACAGAGGGTACTGACTTATTTCTCTTCAGTCAACCTTAATTCTATCATCTGTAGCAGAAAAAAGCATCTGCATACAGAAACAGTAAGATATATTTGTATTCATACCTTTCCACAATAATATTTTTATTTTGCAGAACTTTCTTTTGTTGGGAAGGAGAGTAGAGATGATCTCAAATATTAGCTATCCCTTGACATTTATTTAACAGTTCACAGGAATGTTATCTATTTAATTGTTGGTAAGCCTACTATCACAAAAATTAATATTGTATATTTTCTTCTTTTTTTTTTTTTAATAGGAAGTATGCTTCCAGTTTTCTGTGTAGTGGAACATTATGAAAATGCCATTGAGTATGATTCTAAGGAGGAGCATGCAGAATTTGTGTTGGTGAGAAAGGACATGCTTTTCAATCAGCTGATTGAAATGGCATTACTATCACTTGGATATTCTCATAGCTCTGCTGCCCAAGCAAAAGGTAAATATAACTGCTACAATGCATAGTAACTTGTGTTTATTATCTGGGAGAAGAAATTCCTAGGATATCTTTTCAGAAATGTAATGCAGGTGGGCTTTCTACTCTTTGTAGATTGTCTCTAAACCTTTGTTTAGTTAACACACATTTTGCTTATGTGGAATGTTGAGGTAGATGATTTTTTAAAAAAAAAATGACTTGAAGTGAATCATTAGTATGCTTATTGACCTTAATAATCTGCTCCACTGAGGATCCACAAGGAAGTGTAAAGCATATTTGAGCAGATGGACTGTTGAGAGTCAACTTGCATTTATGACTGAATATCCAGCTCTGCTTCTTTTACTCTGTTCCTGATGGTTTTATGGACTATAAAGTATTTTTCAGTATTGAGTTCCTGCATTATTAAATCCTATATAATTAGTAAAGGGGTTTATGAATGATTATATCTTGTCTTGATGCACTCGGTAACTTAGAAAAAATTGGTTCTATACATAATATTTTAAAGATGCTTGTTGTAATGTATTTATGTAATTTCATCGTACATGTAGCAGTTTTCTTGTCTCCATCCTCAAAAGAACTTGGTAGCAAGGACTTTTATATGACTTAATTTCAGATTTTCTTCCTGCCCCTCACCCCATGCATTGCAAGGTAAGCTATTTTAACAAATATGTATATATTTTTGTGTGTCATAGGGCTTATCCAGGTTGGAAAGTGGAATCCTGTTCCACTCTCCTATGTGACAGATGCCCCTGACGCCACAGTAGCAGACATGTTACAAGATGTGTATCATGTAGTCACACTGAAAATCCAGTTACACAGGTGAGTTACATACCCACGTTGGATCATGAACTGCCATTTGGCCATTATTATTGCTGATAATAATATCCCTAGTTTTAATTCCCACTGTGCTGTGCCCAAAGTACAGAGGCTTATCTTATTTACTTTTAAGTTACTGTAATTCTTCTTAAGTTACAACATACCATTGCAGAAAACTTTTATAGCTCTGATACATAGATTTTCTTTGGATATCTCATTAAAAGAATATTGCATTTTAGTCAATTAAATGATGCATTACAAGAAGGCATTTTACATAAAGTTTACTTAAGAGAAAAATATTTTTGCATATCATGAACAGTACCATCTGTGTGCATTTTGTAAAAGAATGACTTGCTCACACTTATTGTTGCTGTCTAGGTTCTTAAATTTCACAGTAACAAAAAAGAAAAAATGGTTAATATATTAATGCTTTTCATGATCAGTCGTAAGAAAGCATTACACCTTAAATTGTTTTACCAAGCGCATCAGAGCAGGAAGGTAGAAGTAACATGAAAAAATAGTCGCCACATGCAGCTGATGTATAATTCATGCATCAATACAGCAGATGTGTTGTATAAAGTAATTAACTAATCGGAACAATCAGGAGACCGAGAGCAATCTCCAGATGCATCTGCTTGATGCGCAAAATGAAATCTGTCTGTCTTAAAGGAATGTTCTGCAGCAGGATGCAATCTTGTAATAATCCCTTTCCTAATCTATGTTTCAAATAGTTGCCCTAAACTAGAAGACTTGCCTCCTGAACAATGGTCTCACACAACAGTAAGAAATGCTCTGAAGGACTTACTGAAGGATATGAACCAGAGTTCATTGGCCAAGGAATGTCCCCTTTCACAGGTACTTAGCATAACATGTAATAAATAATAAAGCACTATAGGCAATTTTGATGTGAGATTTGAGATTTTCTCAGACTGGAGCAAGTGGTATCTGAAGAATGGATCTGCCAAAATGCAGATTCATTTGACCACTTACAATCTCTTTTAAAATGCTCGATTCATTTTGAACATAGTTTTACAGGATTTTCCCTTAGGGAGCTGTGAATGACTGTTTCCACTACACTAGATAAGACTAGAATTATGTCACACCAAACTGGATTGTAACTGGTTTAGTCTTCAATCTTTGAACTGCTTTGATGTAACTGCCTTTTTTCAGGCATGTGTTGAAGTCGTTAAAAGGCTCCCTTCTTACTGCTGTCAAAAGTACTATTGAATTTGACTGTTTGTTAGATAACCTACACTAGTTTTAAATGCTAATTCATAAAACTAGACAGTCTGTTTTGGCATACCATATGAGTGGGGAGAAAAAACAGAATAAAGGTTCTTAATGTGTGTGTTGTTAAAAACAACCAGAAGAAAATCAGTCATTTATTATAACTAATCAAAATATATTTAACAAATAAAACCTTATATTACCCATTGCTAAACACTGAACTGCAGCTTTCCTCTAGACTTTGTTGCATTGTTCTTTTTGTCAATTATTTAAACTGGCGTGAAGGGAGAGACTTATTTTCCTGTGCTGTGCAGTGAGTGTCCAGTGATATTGAGGTGGGAGCCACAGATTTATTGTTCCATTTTTTTTAAATGTATTCTGCTGTGCTGCAGTTGAGATTTTTAAGACAGAAATTGTGGTATAAATAAGTGATTCTGGTCATAGTTAGATGGGGAGGGGAGAAGGAACCCAGATCTTATTTATTAATTTTATTTCCCTTCCTCCACCAGTCCTTCAGAAGCAGAGCCATCGGTTGGTTTAAACAAGATGGCTCTCTCTACCAGATACTTTAGCAAAGGTTGTTTTCCCCTCACTATTTTTTCCTATGGTTAGATTGCTGTCAGTGATTTGGCTTCAGTCTAGGAATTTTTGGAGTGGAAATAATCAAAATTATCTTCACTGGTTGCAAACCATTCCAGTAATATTTTTGCAAAACAATCTTGTATGTACCTACTACATGAGCATGTGAGCTCTTACACTGCTGTCTTATGGAGACTACAGATAATTTAGGATTTGCTCTACCTTAGTCTACCAGCTTTACTTTTTATTAATATATTGATGGAAAGTAGTACATTCTGTTTGGCAACAGATTATCCAGCTCTTTTTTTTTTTTTGGCGTAGCGTCTCACTTTACAGTTTGTCTATATGTACTCATGATGCAATGACAAAACAGTAAAGTTAGAGGAATGCATCTTCAGGTTCTGCATGTACTTTTTGGCAGAAAATAAATAAATTCTGCCTCTAAGGATTTATTTAGTGAACGCTGAATTTCCTTCCTTTAATTTAAAAGGACTGTGTCACTTAATATTTAACAAGACCATCCAAGATGATCACCAGAGAACCTGGTTTTCTCTGATTTTTTTTCAAAAGAACCCCCAATTTTCAGTTTAAAAAAAAAAAAAGTAACCCCAAATCCATATTTTTCCACAATGAAAATGAAATATCGCTATGTATATACCTATTTATCTATTAGTGGTGTTTCATTTAAGTCGCAGGAAAATGTAGATTTGGGGTTACTTTTTTAACCAAAAATTGGGGTTTTAAATTGGAGAAAACCAGGATTCCTGATAATTGCTTCTGAGACTAGTAAAATAAATGGTTACAAAATCCTAAAATTTGCTATGCTATTTTATGGGTAACTTTTCCTTTCCCAAGTTTAAAGAATGAATTCTTTTGGTTTTTACAGGTTTTTCTGGTTTTATTTCATAGCAAATCTTTCTTTTCTTAGCTCCTTATCTAGTCAGATACTGAAATATTTTTAACTTGTAAGCCAAATATCTTAAAGAAATTTGATCCCTTTGTGAATTTTTTTTTAAAAATTGCACATGCATACATGCACACAATACAAATTTCAGGAAAAATACATACATTTGTCCTAAAATATGTAAAAATGAGCATTTTTTATATGGTCTGATCAAAGATCCATTAAAGCCGATGTAATTTTTTTTCCTCTGACTTAAGGGAGTGCCTTTTCTTTAAACAAGCCATCAGTACTTAACTTTGACCCAATCATGTCCTTTTAAATTGGCTAAATAAGATTAAATTGTTTCAGACCAAACAATGACTAATAGATTATATCCCTAAATACATTACTCTTTCACATGAAAGGCACTCTTTTGAGTCTCTGTTTCCTAAACACTTTGAAATTTGGGAGTGCTCTGGAATGCATGTATTCTCAGTCCAGAGTTCAGAAATGAGAGCAAGTAACAAGCTTAAGGGCATCTTCTTCCCATCAGATCACATAAGCACTGGTCTTTTACTCTGGGAAGAGGTACTCACTCATGGTTATACTTTTGTAGACATAGGCACAGGTATGTTGTATTCCATCATAAAAATAAACCATCACAGTGACTTTATCATAGCTTATATAGGTTGTTATTGATGTAATTTTGTTAATTGGCAAATGCTTCAGACCAGAATCAAGGACATCTACCAGCATCCTGGTTTAGGGAGAGAAGGGTTTTTTGTGAAATAACATAAGCGGGCTAGTGTATGAACAGCATTGTTAATGCACAATTTGAGAGAGAGAAGTTAGAGAATGATGGTCTAAATTTAGGATTTGTCTACTCTGTTGGTTTTTCTTTGATTTTTGTGTCCAAAATAGTAATATTTCTGCACTGTAGAAAACTAAAATATATTTAGTTAGGATTTGCTGATATGGTTGTTAATGGGCAGTTAAAGCCATATAGACAAATATAATCTGTCCTTGTGACCAGGGTTATCTGTCTGTCTAAATTACGCTTCTAAATTTAGTGGGATGCATCTTTTGACTTTGCTACCTTTCCTATTTTGTCATTCATTTTCTTCATAACTTGCTGTCATTGAAACCTCAGAGTATTGTGGTGTGCACTTTTTTGTCTGCCACTCTCTTTTTCCCTATGCTTTCCTCTAGCAAAATGCTATTTTGGCACTCTTGCCCTGGTAAAAGGAAAAATACACAGTTTCTTCCAAGACTATTGTAGCTAACTTGTTCTGAGAATGCTGTGGTAACTAGCATTTTTCGTTTTTGCTGAAGCCTAGTTTATTACTTGCTATGCTGGCCTTGATCACCAAGAATTCCCAGTGAAATAAATTTGAACTCAGTGGATAGACTGGAGGTACTGTATGGCTCTAAATTACTGTGCAAACTTCAAAAGTCCAAAGGTTGTTCTTAAATTCTGGCTGCAAGCAAGCAAGCTAAAAAGACAGCTACTAACTTCAGATGATAATTTGAAACTCTTTTGAATTTTATAAGCTACAGGCATATTGGTGATTCCATTATGTTAGGCTAGCAAAAGATGTGAAGGCAATGTAAGGAACTTTCCATGTTTGTTTTATCCACTTTGGCTCCATTTGTGTCCTCCCTAATTATCTTTTGCTGGGAGGGAAACTCTTTCTAAATTCCATCTCTTGGGAGTTATGAATCGGAGCATTTCCATGGTGTCCTTGGCCTTGCTTTCTGCCCACTTTTGGCTATACCACTTCCAAGGAAACTGTAGACAAACTACCATAAATTCTTGGCCCCAGCTACATGTACCCAAGCTTTGAACTGCACAAAGTCACTATAACTTCCCTTCATGCTCCCCATGTATTTACTTTGACTTCAGTAAAGATAAGCTCAATGTGAGTGCTAAAGATTAATTCTATTTCTGAACTTTCATTGATACTTTGGATTGATTATGTAGTACATGTTTTTAATTAATGAATATTAAGAATTTGATGTATTTAGTCGCACTTGCACACAATCTGATATATTAGAGTAAGAGCTCAGGCTGCTGGCCTGAGAATGGGCTGGAAGTTTAGAACCCAGAGTTGTATCCGTAGTTCTGGAACCACTAATTGCATGCCCATGGCTCATTGTCTCTATCCTTTATTTTAGTGTTCTTTTCTGTAAAATGGAAAGTTAATACCCTCCAAAAGAGGGTGTGATCAGGTGATTTACTCACCCTCCTCTAAAAAGGGGCAGCAATGACCATTTGTTGAGCATCCTTGATCACTGTCCCTGACCTTTATTTTATAAAACCACTCCTAGCAAGCTGCTACTCGCCCTCAGAAGCTGACTTTTTAATCTATCGCAATATGCTTATGAAAAGTAGCCATCAGAAAGGTTCACTGTTTGTTTTGTTTTTTTCCCCCCCTTAAACATGATCCAAAACATTCAGATTATTCTGACCTAAAGTTCAGGGTAGGCAATATCCATTCCTGGTGTCAGTGACAGATTGAAGGCCTTGCTATGTCATAACCCTTCAGGGCTTTAAAAAAGAGCTGCCTGTCCTTAGGAAGGGAAGAGGGGTGGTGGAGGGACAAGGCATTGTTCAGTTTTGAAATGGGTATACAGCACTCACCTGTAGCTCTCAAAGAGCCAGTGATTATTTTTTGGACTCCAGGATTTTATGCATAGTAATGTTACGTGAGGTATTTTTTTAGGATGTGTAACTTCTGATTTCTTCCCCCCCCCCCAATTCTGCTTTTCAGGGGGGTTTAAGGCTGTGCTTATGATGCTGAGGAAGAGAATAGCTTTTTAGATGAAGGGGAAACGTACGCTCTGCACATATGTCACAACAACAAATGCATGTATAGTACTAAGGTTTTAATAGCTTCATACTTGTGTTTAGTGCACCCATTCCAAATGCATTCTGATCAAACTTAAGTAAACGGCATGCATTGTTTAAAATGTTATATATAACATTTCCCTTCTCTTTCAAAGATCAGTCCCTGAATCAGCAAATTGCTCTGTGTGGGGGACCCTCCAAAACAGAGTTTGTGGGTGCCAAGATATGCAGACATAGAACAAGTATTGTATGTACGTCACCTGACCTAGTAAATCTGTATTAAAGATGTAGGAATTCTGGCCACTTTAGTAAATGATCAGCCTATTTAAAAACTTTACTCTTTATTCAGCTAAATAAAATAGTTAAACTTTTTTTTTTAAGGGAGAACCCTTTGAGTTGCAATTTTAATTAAGGATCATAATCTTATCTAATTGAAGCCATTAGGAGACTTTTTGGGGTTTTTTTCCTCCATTGGAACTAGAATTTGGATTTACATGTGTTGGTAGATTCAAAATTGTTTTTAACAACAAGCTATACAATGCCCCACCCCCAGCTTTTAATTTTACCTGCCCAGACCTAACCTGAAGTCCTTAGATTTTTGTATGTTGGGGGGAACCCCACAACTAATAGCAACCATAACATCTAAAATTTAAGGAGTTGCATTCCTTATACTGCTTTGGTTTTAAATATGTCATCAATTATTGCAGGAGAAATGCAGAACCGAGGGCCTTGCTCAGGTTTTGGCAAGTCAGCAACAGAAGAACTAACTTTTTAGAATATTTCTACTATTATATAGATTCACTCTTAAGTCTGTACTTGTTGATGTGGTGCCTTTTTTATATAAAAGAATTTATTTCAGCTTGCTGTGAAATCTAAAAGCGTTTAACTATGTTTTGCTTTATTAATGCAGATAAGCCAGGCAGTAGTAATGAGATGCAAAGCCTCTAGCTGCCAGGACAGTAATAACTGAAAGTTAATATCAGGATATCAGTAGATGAAGTGAAATAAGTCCTGCCCTGTCTAGTTTCTGGTGGACAGGTGTCAGTATCACAAGAGCCATTGTCACAGTTGTCAATCCTGTGACAGCCTCAACAAGAAGGTAGGCATGAGAATGGAGGGCGGCTTTTACTCGAGGTGAATCTTACAAGTCCTTATTTTAAGCACATGTATGGGATAGCTTGAGGCTCTTTGTGCAGTTCCCTGTGTTGTACCTCCTCTGTGGAGAAGCAGAAGTAATTTTCAGTCTTTGGTACCATCCAGCTGCAACAATCCATTAAGAAATAGTTTAATAATGTGGTTATCTGACTTGTGTTAACTCAAGTCGCAAAATTGCAAACTGTGTAAGGCTAATTTTCCCTCATTGACTCATGCTGCTGTTCTCTCTTTCACCTCTTAGTTGAAGATAGTCCCCTTTTAATTTAGGTAGTAGTTTTTGTCAGTTTGTTAAACTTAAATATTCAAATGCAGCCAAATGTGTTTTTAAAACAATTTTGTGTGACCTGCAAATGTATCAAAAGGAAAGTAAACTTCTAATAAAGAGCTAGAAAACAGATGCATGTGAAACTTGGAACTGGAGACCAAAAATCATTGTCCCTGAGATTTCCTGATTTGATTCATTATTGAGCGTAGTGGGAGTCTCAAACAAATGCAGGCTCTAATCTCGGAGCGTCCTGTTAGCATGAGTCCATTTCTGAGGGGTTAGTGAATCTGGTCACAACATTTTCTTACAATGCATGAATTTAAGTCTGATAACACATGATGCTTGACACATCCTGTATGATAGTGTTTTTTTCTGAGAGTCAGTTGTGAGAAAATGGCCTCAAAATTGTAGAGCCCCAGACTTATGCATTTCAGGGGAATACATGTATTTCACGGACACTGCTCCCTACTTTCTATATATTGGCTCATTTTGATTTATAATTGTGACTTTTTTTTCAGTCCCTCATCATGTGAATTTGTATATCATATGGCCTCGAAATTTTAGGGAAGTGAGAGGAATAAAACAAGGAAGACAGTGAAAATTACAGAAACAAAAAATATCTATTAAAGCTAAACATGGTTTTAGTTCAATTTTCACTGTCATTCTGATTCTGCTAGAAGCTATATAAAATAACTAGTATTTAAAATCCTCAATGCAGTACATCTTCATGTGTAGAAAATACATAACACATAGCATATTTAGTGCCAGTAAAACAATAATCTATTTGTTAAGTGTGAGGGGTTTTTGAATCTTTTAATGCATCAGTCAGGCATTTTGTATCTGAGCTTTTAACCCCAGATTTGACTAAGACTAGAAGGTTAACAAGCCGCTTCTCAGTTTTCTTTAAAGCAAGGTCTGCAAATAATAGGCTTATATATTTTTTCTTTTATTGGAAAATGGTTGATTGTAGGGTACTGTAAGAGTATAAACAACATAAGAGATCCTTTAACATAACATAAGAGAGCCTTTAGTCGCTTTGCTCCCTAGCTTTGGAACTCATTGCCAATTGAAGTAAGGAACGCTGTAACTGTTGGGACTTTTAAATCTAGACTTAAAAGTTATTTGTTCTGTTTAGCATTTTTAAAATGAATCTATTAGGAATTGTATGTGCTTCAGTTTTAATTTTAACTCGTAATGATTGTAAAGCACCCTGGGATGCTTGCATGAAGGGCGCTACAGAAAACCAAGATTGTATTGTACTGTGTTGTTATGTATTGTATTATTACATGGTGCTGGAGCTGGACCACGGACAATTTGTATAGAAAGCATTTGAATACTTAGCTAAAGATAAGGAGTGGGAGCTGGAGCTGTCTCTTCTTACTTGTTTCCCCCTTTTCTATGTCAGTTTTTTTATTAAACTAAATTAACATGGCAGTTATTCCCTAAGAAATGCCAACATAATTTACTGTCTGCAAAGGGGCTCAGAATGTAAACCAGATGACAAACTAAAAATAAAGTCCACATTAAGATTTAATTGCACTTCCCTTTCTATATTGCGTTCTTATGTAAAATACATTACAAACAGTATTTTCTTTATCACTTGCTTCACTTTTTAACTGAATTTCATTAACAGTAAAGAAATATATTGTCTCTGATACAGTAATGTCACTCGACAGTTACTCCCTTTGCTTGATGTACATGTCTCTTAGAAATCTCTTTTTATAACGAATATGATAGCATGAGCGGCAGCCAAGTATTGCACAATCTTATGATTTGCAAGTTTCCCAGCTTTGTTGTAGGTCAGTTAACACCTGCCTAACTAATGCCATTCTGATCCTCATATCAGTTTTTCACAGTGATTTTTTTCAGAGGTGTAGATTTTTTTTTATTCCCTCCTTACCTAAAAAAAACTGTGTGGTAGACTTGTATATTCTGAGATGCATTTGTAATAATTAAATTAACTTTATTTCTGTCCATTTAAGGATCTCCTGTTTAAGAGCTAATTAAGATGTCCCTTAAAAAAACAAGCCAGTAGATGAACTGGACTTCCCAGATGGTGATTTTTTTTTTTCGTCTTTTAGAACCTTTGTCTCATGCAGTATCCACCATAATCGTTCTTCTTCCATAACAAGTGGACGTGACCAGTTTGTGACCTGATTTTTTTTTCCTGACCATTTGTATTTTGCAAAATGTCACCAGCACAGTGAAAAAGATGCTAAAGTAACCCATGTTTTAATTGCATGTCCTATCCTATTATAGTGCTCAGTTATTCTGTCTATGATAGGAATATCTGTGCTGTAATCACTGCTCACATAGACCCTCCTGAACTAGCTTGGGTATTGCTTGCAATCTGGCTATAGTAGTACAGACCTTCATGTGGGCTTCAAGACACTGCAGAACAGAACAAATATTTGGGTGGTAAACTTGGAATGAGGGAGATGCAGCTAAACCAGCTGCTACATTAGACTGAAGTCACTGTATTAGATTATTATGGGGTGGGACCACAGGCAATCCTTATAGAAAACATTAAAACACTTGGTGAATACAAGGAGTAGGGTCAGAACATTAATTACTGATATGAAGACTCACTTTAGCTTGATAACTGTTTTCCACAGATGGGAACGAAACCAGAGCCATTAACTAGTCAGAATTTCTTCTTGCCTTGACAGGACAAATTACTCTCCTTTCTCAGATTGATCTCAACCCAAACTTGACTCCTCCTGTGAGGACTGTTTGAGAAGAAAGGACATTTGGGGGTGGGAATTAAAGGTCCTGAAATATGTGAGCCAACTCTCACGAAGTTTAACAAAAAATGGCATGTATCATTTCCTCGTCACTTCCTACCTTGGCCTCCTGCAGAGGAATCCTAAGGGAAGTGTGAAGTCTCAGTCTGCTTCCCTCATTGCCTCCTTGATGGAAAAACTAATATCGGATTCCTCTGATGCTTTGCAGCATGTACAGGACACACATTTTAGTCATTAGCAGTAGAAGCCTCAGACCTGTCTTGCTCCAGATCTTGAAATAAACAAACTAAAAAGAACAATATCCATTCCCAAAGGCTGAGAAGACATAAAAGACTCTCTTCACATATGCAAGGCTGGAGAAAATACCCAGTTGTAATGAGTCACAAAATATTTTTAAGATCTGTGCTTTAGTGTGACCTGGACATTTCTTCAGAAAGTGTATTCTTATTGCAAGCAGGCTGAAATTTCTCTTAGAATGTATCCAGTAACTTCCAGTTTTGACCTCTTCCATTCTGTTTCCTCAGTGGGTAGATTCCTTGCAAAAATTCCTTATTTGCCTTGATTGATAGAAACATTGAAGTTTATATGCAATATACATCTTGCCCAGCCTAGATAAATGATTGATTAAAGCTTCATCTACTTATCAGATTCCCTTATGAGACTTCAGACACCTTATATTCTCAAGTTTGCAATGACTGAAAAAGTTTGAATCCAAATGTCTAGTATAATGAGTTCAGGAGTCCTCTGGTGGGATGAACGACTCATTTCTAAGGTGGGGTATGTTTGGGGTTTTTTTCAAAGAGAGCTTAATCTCCCTACAGTCTGTAGTAAGCGGGGGTCATTCAGAAGTTACATTTATTTGTTATCTCTAGTGTTCACCCTGTAGTAGAAGGGCTACATTTTGTACTTGGCTATACCAACAAGGAATGGGAAGGAAATGTCACCTTGATTCCAGCAATTAGACTACTATGGAAATATTGTGTTCCATTCTCATGTGTATATGTGTTTAAAAGATTGGCAACAGTACAGAGATGAGTCTCCAAGATGATTTTGGTTCTGGTAAGCTCTCCTTACAATGAAAAACTTAAGTAGCCTTCTAGTTTAATTTCTTTGAAGGTAACAAGGTACCTTTCTTTGAAGGGTAAGAGGTAATGTGGTCACAGTTTATATATACCTACATATGGCAAACGTAGGACACTAAAGGACCTTTTAATCAAGCCAGTCAAAGCAAAATAATAGGATTCAGTGCCTGGAAGCAAGTCACTGAAGTTCTAGCTAGAAACAAAATTCACATTTTTAATAGTGAGGTATTATGGGGTGGAACCAGATTAGGCAATGAATGAGGTAAATGCTCCAACTCTTGAAGACTGGATCTCTTCCTCAGGTGCTCATTTGACCACAGACTGCTGGGCTACATGCAGAAATCTCTGGGTGATATTCTGTGATTTATGTAGGCATTCAGATCCAATCAAAAGGGCCCCTTCTGGCTTTTAAAATCTATTAAAAATATGGAGGAGAGAAGATCAAAAGAAGATTTCTTCCTAAACACCAGAAGAAATATAGTAAGGCAACGGTTAGTGCTACTAAGTCTAAAGACTTCTTGTCTGGACATTGTGCCTTGAGGCTTAAATTTGTGCTAGACATCTGATCTTTGCATAGCAGAACAGTGGAATCCGAGAAAAGACGTGCTTTTTTTCAGCAAACCCTACTTCCCAGCAAGGAAATCTTACTTAAGTTGGTGGACAATTCTGTGCAATTTTGAGGAGTCCCTTTACAGGAACCAAACTGGAGAATTACCACAACAGATGGTTGAAGGCTTGTGTGTCATCACAGTTTGTAGACCGAAAACAGTCTTGCTGTAAAAAGAAATACTCTTTTGCTCTGAACAGCATCTATTTCACTATTATTTCTAAGTTTAGTCTGTTCCACAAATCGATTGCACTAGTAAAATATTTGTTCACATCATACCCTCATGGAAGACTTGGTTTGAGAATGTAAACAAGGAAAACTGAAGGATCCTTATCTAGCCAGAACAGAATTGTTGGAAGTAAATGTACCTCATGCAGCAGAAAGAAAATGTAACCAAAAATTGCTAAGAAAAAGGGATGAATTTTAGTATTTTACTAGACTAGTTTGAGGCCTGCCCTGGCCTCAAGTACCTGAAAACTTCTGCCTCTAAATGTCAATTGATTACTTCTCCATGGAATTGGAATACTAAAGTAACATTTTTCCCATCTACCCACCTCTTATTTAAGTTTTGTGGCCTCTGCTGATAAGTAGTCTGGTATCTTGGACAGCAGGAGTGTTTTTGTATGTCTTGGTGCCGTCATCCTGGCATATCCTACCTGCAACCACCTGTTCCTCGCATCCTGCCTGGAGCCTGAATTCAAGATACTAGAGTGTGTCAAAGCTCATCCATCCTTTGAACCACTACCCCTTCCTGCTTCCTGCAGTTAGGCACTGATATTGCTAGGAATGATACTTGCCAGATCAAAGGAGACTATGACGCTCTTGGCAGAAGGATTAAGGAGTTTGGGCGCACAAGTGATGTTCTTATTGATCTTTCTTGTGGCAGGAAAGGGATCCAGATGTAGATTGTCATATCCTGAAAGTGAGCACTTGCTTGTGTTGACATGAAGGCTTCAGTTTCTTTGACAACAGGTGGATATTCTTAGGAGGAGGGATGGCTTCAGAGATGAAATCCACCTGATGATGGGGAAGAGCATCTTTGGGTGTTGTCTGGCCAACCTAGTAAAGAGTAGAGCCAGATTAGGCAATGAGTGTGGCATGTTTAAAAAAATTGGCAACTAGTTTTCAAGAAGGATGGTGGTCAAAATCCTCCAGCAACAGAGCACGCATTCCAGAGGAGAAAGGACTTGGAGAAGCAGCTCAGCTCTGGGAAGGAGCTGGAAAGGTACAAGCCTGCAAAAAGTGGCACAAAAAGGAAGCAAGCAGGTTAAAAGGAAAAATGCATCTGTTGCATGTATACAAATGCAAAAAGCATGGTGAATAAACGAGGTGAGTTAGAAGCTACAGACTGTCAAAAGAACTATGATCTGATTGGCATCACTAATACTTGGTGGGACAGCTTCTATGACTGGAATGTGAACATTGAGGGTTACAGTGTTTCAGAAAGATAGAACTGGGAGACAAGGTGGCGATGTTACCTTATGTCAAAAAAACAACAAAACAAAAACAAGCCAACAAAAACCACATGTTCACTGTTTCAGGAGATGGAAGATGGCAAAGCAAAATGCATTTGGGTGAAGATGAAAGGTGAAAGATGCAGCACTGATATGGTGGCAATTTGTTATAGGCCACCAAGGATGAGGAGGTAGATGAGGCACTCAAAGCAGGTGATAAATCTATCCAAAAGCTGTGGGGTGGTGCTGACGAGAGACTTTAGTTTTCCAGACTTCTGCTGAAAGAACAGTGCAACCAAATGTAAAGCCACTTCTCAGCTTATTTGGAAGGTAACTTGCTCTTCCAGAAAGATGATCCACTAGCTGTATTTCCTCTTCTGTGTTGGGTCATGTACTGACCAGCAGGGAAGAGGTGGGAGAGGATGTGAAAGTGAGGAGTAACTTGGGAGGAAGTGATCATAACGCAATAGATTTCCAGAACCTGAGATGGGGAACGCATGAGATCAGCAAAATTAGGATGCTAGATTTCATTAAGGCAGAATTCATTTGCCTCAAGGAGCTAATGGGCATAGTGTCATGGGTGAACAGATTAAAGGATAAAGGTGCACAGGAGGGTTGGGAGCTTCTAAGGGGCACAGTAGCAAAAGCCTGACAAGAATCTCCTGATACAATGGGCACAAGAATGGCAAGAGACCGATGTGGCTGCACAAAGAGCTTCTAAAATGTTTCAGATACAAAAGGGGTGTAGGTTGTAGCCGTGTTGGTCTGAGGACAGAGGCAGAATGTCCTTGTCTATCAAATACAAAAGAAAAGCATATGGGTATTGGAAAAATGGGCAGGTCACCAAGGATGTTTACCAGGAAATAGCAAGCACCTACAGGGACAAAACCAAGAAGGCAGAGATAAAGAATGAGTTGCACCTGGTGCAGGAGATTAATGACAGCAAAAAGTTTTTATATAAGTATGTTGGCCAGAAAAGAAGGACCGAGGAAGCTGTGGGTCCTCTGTTTAAAAAGCCAGCAGGAATTCCTAACTGGAAGATACAAAGAAGGCAAAGCTACTCAATAGCTATTTTGCCTCACTTTTCACAAAGAAAATGAAGCTGCCAGATACCTAATAAGCATTATCTGGATAAGGAAGGGGGCAAGCTGACGGAGGAGATAACAAAAGAGAGCTTTTGTTGCGTCTGAATGAATTCAAGGCAGCAGGGCCAGATAAGTTGCATCTCATGGTCCTGAAGGAACTGGCATGGGAGATCTCAGAGCCTTTGGCAATGATCCTCTGGTACCCAGAAGATGAGCCAGGTACCAGAGGACTGGAAAAGTACTACTGTAGTGCCCCTTTTTAAAAATACAAGGAGGACCCAGGGAACTAAAAACCAGTTAGCTTCATCTCAGTATGTGGGAGTTACTGGAGCATATCCTGAGGAAGGCCATTTGCAAGCATCTGGAGGAGGAAATGTTGATCACAAGCAGTCGGCGTGGATTTATGAAAAACAAATAGTGTCAAACAAACCTGATCTCCTTTTTGACAAAATAAGTTATTGGGTAGATGAAAGGAATGCTCTGGATATAGTGTATCTGGACTTCAGCAAGGCTTTCAACAAGGTCCTACACCATCGTCTCATAAACAGTTTGGAGAAATGTGGGCTTTGTCAGATAACTGATTCAATGGCTGGAAGCAAAGGATAATTATTTTCCATGTCAGAATAGCAGGAGGTCTTGGGTGGAGGCCCATAGGGGTCTGTTTTTGGTTTGGCGCTGTTTAACTGTTTGTAAATAATTTGGATGCTGACAGATTCTTGAGGAATTTTGTAAATGGCATGAAACTGGGAAGGATTGTGAACATGCTGGTGGATGCAAGTGCAATTCAGAAGGATCTTGACAGTTTGGAAAGTTTGGCTAGTTAACAGGACAGAGTTTAATGCAGACAAATGCAAGGTGCTACACCTTGCAGGAATAATTAAAAACATAAATACAAAATAGGAAACACTTGGCTGGATGGTGGCTCTATGGACAAGGACTTGATAGACTACAGACTTGATACGAGTCTGCAGTGTAGTTCAGTTTTGGGCTGCATCAGTAGAAATATTGGATGCAAGACATAGGAAGTGATAGTGCCTCTATTTGGCACTGGTTAAGCCTCCTCTGAAATACTGAGTGCAGTTCTGAGCTATACATTTTACAAAGGACATGGAGAAGTTAGAGGGGGCCAAGAGCTTGGAGTTATGAAGAGAGACTGAAGGAACTAGGCATCTTCAGCCTGCAGAAAAGGTGCTTAAGAAGGGACATGATAGAAGTCTTCAAATATTTAAAGGGTTGCCATAAAGAAGAGAAAAAGTACCTTTTCTTTCTTGCTGCAGAGAGGAGGAAGTGGACCAGTAGCTTGAAGTTGCAGCAAAACAAGCTGGACTGGATATCCGAAAAAACTGAAAATAATGGGGCAGTGGAACAGATTGCTTATGGAAGTTGTGGACTTCTCATTACTGGAGGTGTTCAGCAAGAGGTTGGACAGCCACTGGTCGGGGATGATATAGGCATATGCCTGTTTTCCACTATGGGTATTTTCCATGCCTCTCGACTTTGGTTGCTCCCACCTCCCCACAGGAATTGGGTGTTGGCTACAGCTAAGGCTTGACACTAACTGGGGTGTGCCGATTCTCTTGCTAGGAGAAAAGGCAGAGATTCCTGGCCAAAGAGTCTTGCCCCTCCACTTGGGGTCAGTCTGATTTGCTATATTTGGGGTCAGGAACAAATTTTAACCCATGGTCAGATTGGTATGAACTATAGAGGCTTTTCTTTTCCTCTGTAGTGGGGGTGTGGCCCTTCTACCCAGGACCTCTTCAACATATAGTGACAGCATTTTATAGAAGCAGACCATTGGCTGCCATGGTTCCCTTACCCTAACCTGCCACAGGTAAAGTATTAGGGTGGTTGTGTCAGGATTGAGAATAGTTTTATGCAGAATGTAGATTATGGCTGCCTAGAATGGTTTGGATAGGGATGATTCTGCCTCAAGCTGGTATGCCATGCTGCATACTGAAAGGCTCACCTCAAGCTATTAAAAGATGAACAAAGAAGAATCATACGTTCTAGAATGCCCCTAAAATCTAGAAAACATCGGAATACTTTTTCAGTTTGTACATCTAAGTAGCACTTCTTTATCTATGTAAGTTGCATTTCTGGCACTTGCACGCAGATAGCGATTTACTTCCCCTGTAGTATGGACCAGTAATTGTCTGTTGTGGGGGCAGCTGGAATAGACCTAGTAGCCTATTGGGAAACTGTACATATTCTTATTCTGGACTTATAAGTACATCCAGGTCAAGAAAATGTAGTTGGCTAGAAACACACTAATAGGTGTTGGAGGAAAAAGGCTGCTATGTTTTAGCCCAAGATTTAGAGTGGCCAGGGCCACTTGGTTTCTCACCCAGGGGGGATTTGAACCTTCATTTCTCTGACATCTCATTCTAGTGTTCTAACCTCAGTACCACTAATTAAGTGTTATTTAGTCCTTGTTCCACTGTTTCATTTGAAGCTGGTCACCTGGGAAGCCAAGACAGAGAATATATATGAAGTCAGGAAAAAGTAAGCAAGCCTGGAGTGTGTGTGGCTTAGTGAAAAGGCTGTTCCACAACAAGGAAGGAGGTTCTGGGTTCTAATATGCAGCATTGCTCTAGGTACAGGAGATACCTCCTGACTTGAACTACCTACTATCCATTCCCCCTCAAATTCAAGGGATAGTGTCCCAGCTTCAAAAGAAGCATTAATGGAAAAACTTAGGCAGTGGCTAAACAAATTGGGAAAAATAATCAAAATATGTTGTTTCTTTAGTCTTGTAGTCATTATAGTTAAATGTACACGTCTTTCAGATTCATAAATAAGAATCAAGCCTTCTTGAGCATCTTGACTGTGCAATCCAATGTTTTACTGAAAGCTATTCCCCAACGCGAGTTAATGTTTACATGCAATAATGTTTCATCATCCAAATTAACATTTTTAGCTGGACTTAAAAACAGTCTGCAGGGCTATGAAATAGGAACTATATTACCAGGAGCATCTAACAGACAGCTGAATTGCAGAAGGAAGAATAGCTTGACTAGTGGAACATCGAAATTTTTTAAAAAGGAGAGGAGTCATTAACACCTGTGGAATGAAGAGTTTACAAGGAGTGAGGTAGATTTATAATGAGTCATGAAGTCAAGTGATTTTCTTGCTGCTGCCTGAGTAGAAATGTTGCTACTGTCAGGCAGTTTGTTTTAACCTTTGGGTGGACAAGAATCAAAGGGGAGTGACATGCAGCTGTACTACTGCACCCCCTTCCTCCCCCCCCCCCCCCCATAAGGGCTAAAGCATGGGAAGGTTCTGGCCAGGAAGTATGCACGTATGTGCCAGTGCAGTGCATAGTCAACTGAGTTTACTTGTCCATGCACTCATACTTACAGATCTGCAGGTACAGCTAGGGCCTGCAAGCAAGTATGTGGCTAGAAGACTTATTTAGACACACAAGGGGAAATGGGAGTTCTGTCTCTAACAACGCTGGGCTGTTTTCATTCATTGCAATCAAGCTGGGAATCTGTCCTGTAACTTTATTTTAGATTTTATCCAAACTGATTTCAGAAAAGGTTTAGGATTGTTCCTGACTACATCCTAAGCCTTTTCTGCTGCAGCCATTATAGGAACTTCAGATAGTACATAAAGCTTAAGGAACTAGTGATCTTTGCCTCAATTTTGGGTGTTCAGCTTGACACATTAAAGGTTGATCTGTTAAGGTTTTTTTTCCCCTCAAATAGTGAGCACCTACCACTTTCTAAAAATTAGTTGTCTACACTCCTTCAAATTGAGCATTTAACAACTAAGATAAAAAATCATGAGTCACTTAAAAATGTTTTCTTTCTTTAAATTTAGGGAAGTATTGAATCAAGCCAGTTTGTAGAGCAATTTACTCCTTGAATGCTGAATTAACATTTCCTACCCACCCACCTTTATCTCTTTTGAGCTTTTTAGCCTCAGTGGATAAAAGTCTAGTATCTTGGAAAGTAGCTTTTTATTTGGGCTGTATTTATATCCATCAGAAGAGTAGGAGAGATTGCTACACTGTCATGTAAATTTCTTGTCCTTGTATTACAAGCTGACAAAGTAGTACAAGGATCTGTTGGTTCTTGAACTGAATTTTTCCGTCTACATTTCAAATAAGAAATTGTAATAGAGGGACATGACCATTGCCCCTATCTAAATCCAAACCTTTAGAAGCAACAAGGAAAAAAACAGGAGAGACAAGTGCCTTAATTACCTAAAGAATAAGGGAAGAACAAGGATGGCGTTTGTGTTGGAAAACCCTTATATGATCATTTTAAAACTGCCTATAGGCAGTTTTTAACTTATATGACCAGCACTTTCCCTACAGATGATCATCAGTTCTCATGACCTTGACAGCAGTGCAAGGGTCACGTCTTCATCCAAGTGTACTGCTAAAGGCACAAGCTGACTTCTTCATCAGAACTATGTCCTCCCTGCCCATCTGCTTCCTCCCCTCCCCCTTCATCATGCCCAGCACAAATATGTAAGACATTCCTGTGCATCTCTCAGTATTTAAAGGTAATAGCAGAAAGAGTCTTGTATGATTTGTGTGTATCGTTAACTAATACGTTTTAAGATTCCATAGTGTTAAAAATAACTCATGGCATCCGGATGATTTTCAGCCATATATCCACTTCTAGTGCAAGTGGTAAATAATGATTCTCTGCCATGTCAGTGCATGAGGCACCAAAATTTGGTCTGGTTGCATCTTCAAGTGCAAAGGCTGGCAGACTCTCAAATTATATAAAAACTTTGGGATAGGGGCTGCTTCTCATACATACTTAATTGGCTTTTACCTGTGGCAAAGTTCCTTTGAATAAAATATATCAAAAATACTCTGCCTCTCTTCTGTTTTGTGAAAAAGAACCTCCCCATCTATAGCCATACTTTGTTCTGTAATTTCAACACTATTTAAACTTTATCTAGAGATTAATGGAGAGATTTCTTTTCATTTATTTATGGTTTTTATAACTAAATGGTGAAATAAGTGAATATGAAACCATCATAGTAGTGTTATCCCTCCCTGCCAGCTATGAAGGAATTTAAGGTGGAAGATTGACTAAAGTAAAAAATAGGCAGAAGAAGCCATGTCTACACAAGACGCTTGCTGCGCAGTAGCTTGTTACTACTGCACAGTAGCATCCTCAATCATGAACTGTGAGGTGACGCTACTGCTCAGTAGCAATGAGCTACTGCACAGTAAGTGTCACTAGACAACCGTGCTGGGATGCTACTGCGTAGTAATGCCAGTTACTGCAGAGTTGTTTAGTACTTGGCAAGTACTAAATGACTGTGCAGTAATAACTACAGTGTCAAAGTGTCGTGTAGATGTGGCCCGAGAATCTTAAAAGTTTGATTTAAAAAAAAACAAAAAACAAAGCCGATAGTTTGACAGATTGTTCAGTAAATGTTCATTTTATTGAAAATTATAAAAAAAAAAAAAAAAAAAGGTGCTTAACGCACTCTGTGCCATTAATATAATACATTAAAAGGTTACTGTCAAGATTAGTGTTTCAGTTCTGAAAATTGACTGTAGGGGTTTATAGGCAACACTGTTCATATTCTGCTTGAAGGATAAGGAATCTTACTTACCACTTGACAAAATCATTACATTGTTAAAAGTCTTTACGTTGAAGAGCCTGATAAATGGTAAAACATAATTAAACTCTCATTTGGAAATGCAAAGAATTATACTTGCCCTATTTATGATTAACCAAATTTAACAAATGCAGATATATGCAAAACAGGGGTATGAAAATAGCCAGTGTCAAAATAGTGCAAAATTTAACTGCAGTGTTCTGTTTACAATATCTGTTGTTGCTACAGTACTCCATTTCAAAAGCATACATTCCTTCCTACAGGAAAAAAAAATTAGATTCCGTAGTTGAAATTAATTAGCATTCAGAAACCAGATAGCATGTTTTTGGGTATTCATGAGATCTCTGTTTGAAAAAATGTTTTTAACTTGTAGAAATGTGTTGCAACACACAGATGGGAAGAAAAAGAAAAAAACCTCTTTAGCAAGCACTGTGTGTAAAAGGAATATTACATTTTGCACGCTCCTGATTACCCTGTGTAAACAGTTTTTGACATCTGTCTTTATAGTTTTTGAGGAGAGGAAGACTTTGTTAAAAGAACCATTTTTATACAGCAGTCACCATTTCAGTCTTGCTTTACCTGTATTATGAAAGCAGATGGTCTGCATGTCTTTTGAATATTTATAACTATCAAAAACAATCTCTTGCTATTCACCCTTAGGCTTATGAGATGTCAGGACTGTTCTGGTTGAAAAAAAATCATCTTGGGTGTTTACAGAAAGAGGATTACATTAAGCTGAAATGACTATACATTTTCCAGTTTAATATTTGTCCATCAGCTGTTTAATCGTATTTAGATAATTGTGTAAATAAGTTGTTGCAGCCCTTGCCCCCTCCACTGATCGAGCTTGAAAGCTTTAAACACCAGTGAACCAGTTTCAAAATTGCTTGTTTTCCTTTTTCCATGTCAAACACTCAGGCCTAAATAAGTTTTAGTTGCGATGCCTCTGAGGGGAAAATTTTCACACAAAAATCCCTAATACCTAACAACTGATTTCTGTGAGGGAACTGTTGTTTCTGGTACCCTCAGCTAAGTTTGCTAGCACATATTTATTCTGTGTCAATACTGCAGCCCAAATACCCTTAGATGAGGTTGTTTTCTTTGCTTCATTCTGACTATATAAGAGTAATTTTAAGGTTGCTTGGGAGAAGTTTTGGGACTTTGGGGGTTAAGTGATTTTTGACTGGAAGCTGAGCAATCACTGATAACAGATTTTGCTGTGGTTGGTTGATTTGGCAGAAAAGCATGAACAGTTTTGGTTTAGATGATTGAATTAACCCGATTAACATTGTTTTTGTTGTTTTGCAAAAAGGACAATAATATACTCTTAGTCATAATCTAACAACTTTTTATTCTGATAGATAAGCAATCTTGGAGAAAATAGTTTTAAATGATTTTCTACCAAGCATCTACATGAGCTGTTGAATAGACTAGGCAGAATCAAACATGGAATTCCTTCACTTGTCTAGTGAGATGCAATGTATCTTGGTCTCTGACACAATGTGCAAGGTAGCTGATGCTACTGTCTTTTTTTTTTTTTTTCAAGTGATGGGCTTCTATAAATCAGCTGTAGTTTAACATGCTTCCTATACAGTGTTTTCAGACTTTTTAAGGAAAAACTACTTAGACCTAGTTTCCAAGTCTTTGTGAAAAGGGGATTATATTTAAAACTGAATTTCTAGGCAAACCTTAGCTGGCACTTTAGAACAAATTCTAGTCCTATTCCCACACAGTTATAGAAGACCTTTATTATAATTATTTGCTCTGAAAAAGAGAGCTTGGGCTGTGGCAGATGGTATCATTCCAGAGTAGCAGGGTTTCTGTGAAGGTGGCACCATTTCAGATTAGATCTTCAGACTTTCAAAACAGAACTGCAAGTACTGTACTTGAAGGAAGAGAGAGAGTGTGTATGTGTGTGCATTTGCACATACATGTGTGTGCATGACGGGGGAGAGGAATTTGATCTTAAAAGCTTGCAACTTGGTCCCAAAGATAAAAATGTAGTGGAGTATGCTGACATTTTATGCCATCAATCATTTTTCTTTCATAGAAAGCATGAAAGCTGTAGTCAGGTTATGGATGACTAATGTGCTGCCTGTGTAAATCTCAAATGCATTCAAATACATCAGACTGCTTGCTCATCTTCCTTGTAGAACTATAGCTTGCACATAGGGTATGCCTGGATGTAGTGTGGTACAGTCTAGATATAAACCTTGCATATTGTATTGATCATGTCTGAACATGAAGCAGCCAAGAGCATGCAGTATCTGGGGGCTTTTTGCATGTACTGAGTTGTGATCACAAAAGAAAAAAACCTCAGTATGTGGGAATATATTGCAGGCAAATCCCAACACCCCTGAAAAAAAAAAAATAAAAACCAAAACAAATCAAAACCTCCCAAGCAATTGGGTTTCGTCTATCCTTGGAGCCAAGATTTTTAAAATTGTATTGACAGAAAAGACTATTACACCCATGCACATAAAGGGTGTCCGCCTTACTGAAAACTGTGAGCCAACATCCTTTCTAAAAGGCTATTCTGTCAGTCTCTGTAGTGGGTTATACCCGTGGACTGGCATGGGACCATAAGCTCCTGACAACAGTATAATAGATCAATCAAAGTCAGAAATTATAAGAATTTGATTTTGTGAGGATATTTTCTGGGTTATCAAAATAATAACATTGCTTGGAAAGGCAACATTTTGCCTTCAGTGAATTATCAAATGAACTACTGGATTTTTTTGTAATGAGAATTTTTAGCTTGAGCACTTTGGTTTGGGCATTTGCAATATTTTCAAAGAATACCCTAGTAAAGTGTGTGTGTGTGTGGGGGGGGGGAGTTCAGCCTGGGAAAACTGGCCAAGATTTCACTCCAAATAATTCAGGATAAGTAAAAGTGGCAGTGGAAAGCATTACAATTTAAGGCAGCTCTGTGTATATTTTATATATAATCTTGGCCCTGTTAAAGTCAGTTCAGTTTCTCCTTTTCACTTAAAATTAGAGTGACCATCCATCCTGGGCGTCCCAGCTGGTTGGTCAAAGATTGTGGAGTGGAGTGGCGTGGTATGCCAGGCAGGCACCAGCAGCTCCAGTGCCTGGCCACCTGCCTGGCACACCATGCCACTCTGCATCCTTGTCAGATCCTGGGGCCTTTGACCAACTGTCCGGGACCAGGCTACCAAAGCTGGGAGTGTTCAGCTTTGCCCAGGACAAATGGTTACCATAATTAAAAGGAATCAGAATTTTAACAATGGGGTTTAAACAAAGTTTTCATTCAGACCATTTATTCCTCTTGTTTGGTCCTATGGTGATGTCATAAACTGAACTTCTGACATTATATCTTTAGTAACAGATTTTGATGGCCACATAGGATCCTAACTCCATTGTATAATGAAGCAGAAAAGCATTTGAATAGAGGAGAAATAGAGAATCTTAGATGAACTTATTCAAGATATACTATCTTATTATCATTAGCAATGGACACAACCAGATTTTCAAAACCGAAACCTAAATTGTACCTGCATGTGCATATGTACATAGGCAGTTATGTAGATGAAGGGGCCAATTACGCATACACTTACCAATTTTGCATGTGTAAATACTAGTGTTTCCTGCACAGCAACCTATCCATGCATTTTTGTTTTGCAGATGCAGTTTATATAATGGTTTTTAAATGTAGCTTGATGTGTACCAACTATCTATCTATCTATCTATCTGGCAATAGCCAGATCTGTAATGGAGCTTAGGAACATAATTGTATTAATCTATTAATACAATTTATAATCATACAGTCCATGTACTTGAGAGAGAAGTTGGGTTCAGTTAAGCTTAGTTCATGTAGTTAAGGATAAAGTTATGGTAGTCAAAATTTCTTTCCTTTTAATGTCCTTGAGAATGAGCTTGTAATTAGTTTCAAAAACATGGTATTTATGTCAAGAAATGCAGAAAAGTACAAGGTTATATTTTTGATGATTGTTAAAGCTATGAAAATGGCTACAAGGTAGTAACTTTCTAAAATGTGTGCAACTGGGTTTCTATACTAGGCAATCAGTTTTGCTTAAATACTAATAGTGTATACTTCCAACATTTGTTCTGGGATCCAAGAAATAGCATGTTACTGAGCAACATGTTGTAAAATAGATGTTTATAATGGACTTCACTGGAATCAATAAACAAGATAATGCTACTTTAGATCAGGAATAGCTTTATAATAGACAGTCTTATAGTAATATTTATTGCCTTTGTCCCCAAACTGGCTTTTCTAACAAAGGCCCCATACTGTACATTGATTTTACCATAGCACAAAATAACTAAATGTTATATGCAAGATAGCAAAGGAAATATAATAATCAAGGCATTGTCTTCTTCACTGTAATTGTTTTCTAAATATCCTGGACAATTCCTTTAGTTAAACTAATAGAAGCCATTTTCACATAAATATCCAAATGCATTGAAGTTGAGTCTATTGGAATTACATTTACTGGTTCTGTTAATCACGCATCCTATACTGATCGTATTTTTCAACCTGAAATAGTGTATCATTTTGCAAGACTTATTCTTGATTGATTTTGTATGGGGGAGGAGGGGACGCATATTATTGGAAGCTTTTATACGTTGTTAATTTCATTGTATTGGTTAAAATTGAGCTGAAGGCACTTATTTCTGTCTAGCCAGCTTTATTTTCAAGATATCCTTGAGTAAGTTGAATAATTAAAAATATGCCCGATTATATTTTTAGTACATTTTATGACTAATTTGCATTCTAGATTTGGCCTCTTAGAGTTAGAGTTAGACAATGAGATTTTTGTTTCTTAAAAGTGTTCTTTATAAACAGTTAGTTTATCCCAGGATATAATAAAGTTGGATCTTGCGAAGCATTTGCTATAAACCATGCTACTATAGCCCAGAGTAGTTTGTCTCAAATTGTTTGGCTGTATGAGCCTCTGGGTTTCATGCCATACACTAGTGGCTTGTGGGGAAAGGGTTAGGATATGCTATTGCCATCCATAGAGTGAGAAATAAATTAATCTAGTGTTTGGATGCTTGAGAGGTCAATTGCAGTTGAAAGCAGAAGTAGTAATAATAAATGATACTTTCAGAATTAATGCCCTTTGAGAATCCTTATCCTACCTTCATTGCTCTGAAGTTTTTGATTGATAATCTAATTCTTCTCATAGTGAGTGTTTGGGTTGTTTGTTTGTTTGTTTGTTTGTTACTATGTATGTTATATTTGAAAAGATTTTAAACTTGATTTAATGGATTTTAAAAAGTTGAAGGCTCTGGACTAAAAATGTAGCATGGTGTTCAAACTCTAAAAATATTATGGTTTCAACAATCAGAATGATTTCTGTGTTTCAACTTGTGCTGCTATGTATTACAGATAATTTTTTTTTCTTCCTCTTTTCACGCAGAGTATGATTTCTTCCATTGTGAACAGCACTTACTATGCAAATGTCTCAGCAGCAAAATGTCAGGAATTTGGAAGGTGGTATAAACATTTCAAGAAGGCAAAAGATATGATGGGTAAGCAAAAAAAAAAATTGCTGTCACGATAGTAGCCACATATCATTACCGTGTCATGTTGAGGTTTGTCACTGTTGTATAAGATGGCATGCTTTTTATAAATGTGTATAATAAAAGAATTAATTGTACTAAGTGTTTGCTATTAAACTAGCTAAACTGATTTAGGTTATCTGACAAGCCAGAAGTCATGGAATAAGATATAAACCTGTCATTTTGCAGATCTAGGGACCTACCACCAGCCTTAGTTAATTATGTTAAAAAGACTTCTCTAGGAACTGTGGATGATACCAAATTTTTTGCAGTTCAATAGCAAATTTATGATTTAAAAAAAGAAGCTTCCCTGTCCTCATCTCCAACAAAAAGCTTGTGAATTAGCAAATAAACCATAATTTACTCTTAACTTCTTGGGATGTGGCTTCAGCTTATTATTATGAGGTTCTTCTCATAACTAACTGGACAAGTTTGTACTTGTTATAGAAGACTGCAGTGCATATATGTTATAGAATTACAATAAATTGATTTATGGGGTGTATTAATTCCTTAAATGAAAAAAAAGACCTTCCAGGTTTTTCCTTATAAAAAAAAAATATATATATATATAGTTGTTCTAGGTCTGTATATTTTATATCAACTTCTACATACTTTTTCAATCATTTTTAAAATGAAGTCTAATTTGGGGGAAAAAAAACTTGAACAAGTTAATTTAGTTTCAGTTTTTAAAATAAAATCATTCATCTACTAAAACAGGTTCCTTGCCTTTTATAGCTTAAGGCTGTAATGAAGACAATGCATCACTTTTGTGATAATTGCTTGAATTACTATTCCAAGTGAATGGCCCACTTGGGTTGATCTCTGCTTTCAGTTAGTGGAAATAGAAGGCTTCTTTCCTTAATCTTGTTTGTTGCTTCTGTGCAATGTCAGGCATTTCTGTAAGTCTGAATGTTGTATTATGCTTTTTGAATCTGGGTTAGGGCTGGATCCAAAGCCCATTGAATTTGGTAGTAAGATATGCATCGGTGCCTGTGTGCCTGATCCATGTGTAAATATCTCTATCACCTGAAAAAGAGGATGAAGGCAGCCCTAAGCATCTCCACATACTGCCTTTTCTTCCTGCATCCTAGCCATGATCTTGCTGTGAGTGCTGGGCATGGTCCAAGGAAAGCAGTTAGAACATATACAAGCTGACAGCACAGGAGTCACATTACTTGAAATGGTAATGCAGACCCCTGGCTCACCACCCTATACCTCCTGTGTCTTTTGAAAGGTTGTTGAAATCAATATATATTGGTGAGGAGAGTAGCTGCGATTCCATGCCGACAGGGAACTGTGTAACCCTTGCTAGGAACTAGAGATAATTTGCAGGCATGCCAGGGCCTCGAAGTAGAAAACCCCTTCTTTAGTTGCCTGTTGACAGGATAGTGTTGGGGAGAAGTCTAAGGGAATCCACATGCAATTTCTTTCTACAGAGAAGGTGATTTTTTTTTTTTTTTTTTTTTTAATCCGCTAAATAATGCTCTTTGGAGAGCACTAATTATTTTAAAAGCATAGATTGTCCTCTCCCACCCCTTTTCATACATTTCTACTTACTACTTTTACTGACAGGCCCACCACCAACTTCGTGAGATCCAGTTCTTTCCCTGCACTGTTTTCAAGTTACAGATTGTTAAAAATGCAAAAGTGAAATTGAGTAGAATCAAACATGCATTTAGATGGGGTAGGTAAGGTGACAGAAGACACCTTGACCCCAACTTAAAACCATATACATAACTGTCATCATGTAATTAAAAATGTCTGCTGTGTTGCAAATCATTGGGGAAAAAAGTTGGTGATTATAAGATTAGAAAGCCCATTTCCCCCAGTTCTATGCATGCAGTCAGATCTTTGTCTACAACTGAATAGTAGTTCAGGGGTTGTTATGGAGAAGAGAAAAAGCAGTTGTGTGTTAACACCTGATATTGAAGCAGCTCTCTACCAGTATGATCTGAGTATAATTTTTCATGTTTAATCAATTTCTAACTGTCCTGTAGGGTTGATGCAACAACCAGGAATTGGGGCTGATGGATGTTCACATCATATCTTGCTTGTTTTCTCCCTCCACCAGCTGAACTATAAGTCTTTTGATGGAGGAGTCTCCAGGGGTTACAGATGCAAGTAGCTGCTGGATCCCCATCACGGAATAGGGCCATTCCCTTGTGATGGCACTTTCTAATTTTTGTACATGTGCTCTTAGAACTGTTTACACTTACATAAGGACCTTGGTGTATGGGAAGCTGCTTCCCATTCACTAATCTCTCTTCATTTTTTTTTTCCTTCTCTTGATTAGGGGAAATCTGAGCCTTGGTATACCAACATTTGAACGAGGGGTTTTCCCTTATGATCCTTGTTCTTAAGCAAGAGGGTTTTAATTCCAGGTTGGTCATCCTTGGTACTGTGACAAATGTGGTCTTTGTTCTATATGCCATCCTTGGAAAGCAAGACATGTAAAATTAGACAAAAGGAGTTTATGCAGGGATATACAGCAAGCAAGAACCTAAATGCAGTTGTTTTCTATTCGAGAAAAAGAAAGGGTGATGAATTAAAACTTATGAAGAACATCAAATATGGTATTTTCAGTTCAGCTCTCATCTAACTCAATATTTTTTTCCACTCTAGTTGAAATGGATAGCATTTCCGAACTACCCCAACAAGGTGCCAACCACGTCAACTTTGGTCAGCAACCAGTCCCAGGGAATACAGCCGAACAGCCTCCATCCCCTGTTCAGCTTTCTCATGGTAGTCAACCATCTGTTCGGACCCCACTTCCAAACCTGCACCCTGGACTTGTATCTACTCCCATTAGCCCTCAGCTGGTAAATCAGCAGCTGGTAATGGCCCAGTTGCTGAACCAGCAGTATGCAGTGAATAGACTTCTAGCCCAGCAGTCCTTAAACCAACAGTACTTGAACCACCCTCCTCCTGTCAGTAGGTCCATGAACAAGCCGTTGGAGCAGCAAGTTTCAACTAACACAGAGGTGTCTTCCGAAATCTACCAGTGGGTACGCGATGAATTGAAACGAGCAGGAATCTCACAGGCAGTATTTGCACGTGTGGCTTTTAACAGAACTCAGGTCAGTCTTACTAATACTCCTCCCCCACTTCTTCCCGTCTCACCCCTGAATTATTAGGTTTCCATCTGTTTTTGTACTTGGCACCTTTTCTATCTCACCTTGTTCCTCTCCTCTCCACTTTTTCTATTAAAGTGGAGTTTTAATCATGAGTTTGCATGAATACACCTATATCTAAACTGACACGCACAAATCTTAAGCATCCTACAGATTGTGAAAATGTTCACTATTCTTAAATTTACTTACCGTTTTCCAGTGGCTACTGTGATGTGTTTTGACTGCTATGGGGAAAGAAAACTAGCAGCTCTAGGCAGAGCCAAGCTCAAAGCTGCACACCTGTGTGGTAAAGATACAGCTGTGTAATACTGTCTCAGTCTTACATGTCTGTGTAGAGGAACTAATAGCAAGATGGCACAGACCGTGCTTGTCCTGCATCCTAAGTATATTCCAATACTCAGTTTTATCATAGGTTATACATTAACTGGCTTTTATTATTTTCTTTCTTGCTGAGTTTTTCATTTTGATTATTAGCACCATTTAAAAAAAATGGTGCTAATAATCAAAACTTCCACTAAAAAGAATGCTTTAGAGAAGTATTTAAACTTCCTTTTCATGTGTTTGCCTGTGTTAAAGTTCGATGTTAAAACAGATTATTCCCACTGCTCTTGTCCAGACCAAAATATACACTCCAAAATGATGGTATTCATAACTGGCAGATAAAACTAAAATGCATCATTTTTAGACCAGTGTTAAAAGTTAACTCCATTCATAACTTCTTCCTTGTTATGAATGTAACTTTATGCCAAAACTTTAACCCAATGTATTTACATGCTTTTTTACATTAACAATCATAGTTAAATTTGACTTGGGCAAGTATGTGTCCACTGTAGAATCTGACAACATTTATGGTCCAACTAAAAGACGTATCTTGCCATTTTGATTTGTTTTTTAATTATCTTTTACTTAGTTTAAGAAGGAAAAACATAAGCTCTAATGCACTAATATTCAGTTTGCATGAACATGCCATTTTCCATCATTTTGAATTCATGTCATGTTTTTATATGTCCCCTTTCTTTGGATAAGAGCAAATATAGCCTTTGTGGTAGCATGATTCAGAGAATAGCTTATTTACTATATTTTGTCTTTTCGATCTTAATTGTTCCAGGTCAGTTTTTTTTTTTTTTCTCCCCCCTCTAGTTCCTTCAGTTTTCATAATTTTCCAACTAATTTTGGCACACTATTTTTGATCTGTACATGGACTATTTATTCTTAACATTTTATATTTGATATTCACATTCGGTTAGTTTTGATATCTAGCTTGTAGGATATCATGTTTCTGCATTAAAATTACATTCATCCAATCTTTGGTTTCCCATACAAATTCTCTGTCTCTCAAGTCTATTTTCTTACCACAAATATTATCCAGCATTTGTTTAAAATTAATTGCTTCCACAAATATTGCTGCCAGTCAGTTCAATAAAATATGTTCAAAGTTGGTCCAAATTAGGAGAAAACACACACAATGAATTTCTTTAAAAAGTCAAATGAAGAGACATGGAAATCTTTTTTTTTTTCCCCCCTTAATATTCACCCAACTGAACAAACAAAAGTAGCCCTTAATCTTCAAATTGCATTGGTTAATTAAATAAGTATTTGCAGATAGATTAAATGAATATTTGTAGTATTCATGTTGTTTGGTATAGCAAAAATAGGGAGCAAAAAATGAAAGACGGCAAATGTAAGCACAGAGGCAACCATAGACCCCAGTCTTGCAGACATGTACACAAGCCCAATTTTGTAGTGATAAGTATTTTCATTAAAGTCTGTGGGGCTTCATAAAGGAATACTCCTTTGTTCGCAAGATTGGGGCCTTAGTCATTTATCTTAACTTAAATTGGTAAGTTTAAGTGTCAGTTGCGTCATGTCAATGTTGTGTATAATAAATTTGGAGAGTATTTCTAACCATGCATATAGAAACCCAGATTTTTTACAGAAGCAGGTTATTTGTTTTTTGGGTTTTTTGGTTTTTTTGAACACCCATATTTTAACATTTTAATGCAGTTTATTCAAGATATTTCCCCTAAACTGGAATTAAGGGGAACACTTTAGAATGAATTGTGCCTTTCAAAGAGGTTTTTTTTAAATACAGCAATAGCAATATACACTTATTTCAGGAGAGCAAAGTGGAAATGTTTGTTTAAATTCAGCTACTGTGTTCTGAGATCAAAGCTATCTCAGGCTTAACACTGACATTTTTGAAACTGTCATAAGCATATTTGAGCCTTTGTTCTGAAAATGTCCAGGGATCATATCATGTCATCAGTTTTGAAGTCAAAGACCTCACTGAAATCAGTTAGGAGTTCTGTATAAAAAATGATGGCATGATATGGCCCCAGATGAAGCAAAAGATTCATTCTTCAGTTTAAAGAAAGGAAGTGATTTGTAGACTGACAACAATA
Organism: Caiman crocodilus; assembly: GCA_030014935.1. Classification (NCBI taxonomy): domain Eukaryota; kingdom Metazoa; phylum Chordata; order Crocodylia; family Alligatoridae; genus Caiman; species Caiman crocodilus. The sequence goes on from JAGPOW010000261.1 coordinate 199,440,755, forward strand.
TGGCTTAGCGTGCCAGTATTCAAGGTGGACTTGAATTTTGGTCATATTTGATGTTGTAGGTCAACATCAGTTCTCACCTTGGATACCTTAACTTTGCCATTGTTACATTTGTATTATGGGTAGAGGTACACTTCAGGAAAAAAATTCCCAATACCATAAAATGGCAGTTTCACAGTAGCTTCATGGTTACGGAATTTTTCTTTCAAGAGGAGAAATTCTTTAAACTGGAAATGGTTATGTTTTGTTCCCAAGCTAGAGGAAAGAGATATGGTAAAATTGTTTTTCACAATTGGGAAAAAAATATGTATTCTAAACATCATTTGACAATATAGGTATAATGTAGATGATTTACATCTCAAAATGGAAGAGTTTCTAATTTTTTCTTGGATAATCCAAAACTACTTTTTCACACTTCAAAATTGGTTTAAAAAAAATCACACTTAATGGGTGCATCTACACATTCGCCCCGCTGGGCGGTTGGTACTGGGCAGTCATTTAGTACTTGCTTTGCCAAGTGGCAGCATCACCGTTAATGCCTGCTGACTCTACATCGCTGTAGCACATCACTACAGCAACATAACATCTCATGTAAATGCACCAAGTAATTGGTAAATAATATACTTAGTATGTAGTTCTAAGGAACTACAGGTGCTTCCTGAGTCTGGGGGGTCACCTGCAGAAGCCAGCAGCAGCAGCGGGGATGGAGCTGCCAAGCACCCTCAGAAGGCGCTGGCGGTATCGGTGGCAGGGACAGGGCTGCCAAGCACCCGTGGTAGCCACTGGCGGTATCAGCAGCAGGGACGGGGCTGCCAAGCACCCGCAGAAGCCGCTGGCAGTATCGGTGGCGGGGACAGGGCTGGCGAGCACCCGCAGAAGTCATTGGTGGTGTCAGCAGCAGGACAGGGCTGGTGAAGCTGCTGGTGGTGTCAGCAGCGGAGATGGCCCTTTCATGGGGGCACATGCCCCCACCCCACCCCCGACCTCTTTTACAAGTTGCCTGTGTCTCTGCTGCTAGAAATTCATAGTACTCTTGCGAGGAGAGCTTCAGTGTACAGTGGGCCTGAGGTTTAGAATTTTCCTTTATAAGGCAATATTCTAGCCCACTGCCTGCACAGCAAGAGAGAGAGATTCCATCCCTTTGGTCCATCTGTAGTGCCCCATAAAAAAGATAATATTAATTTACCCAGGATTTGATGGGAATTTTATCCCAGCCATGGCTGACTAGATGTGGTTGGGATATTTGCACTGAAAAATAGTTTTGTTTCATTTGCTAAAAGGTTAAATGAATGTTTTATAGATTTTATTCAAATGAAATATGGTGATATGTGCATGCACAGTTTGAACATCCAGTGAAATACATAGGCTAGGCTCTATCTTTGTGTCTTCTGTCTTCAACGGAGATAGAGGAGCAACAGAGAAGTCACTTGTGGTTCCTTGAACCCTGCCAGGACGTATTATAATTTAGACCAGCAGTTCCCAATCTGTGCTACATGTACCACCAGTGGTACACCAACAACCTGTCAGTGGTACGCATTAACAGATTTATTATAATTACTTTGTGACAAAAATGTGGTGGTGGTACTGAAGGCTGTATTGTTTTAAATTGGTGAGGTGCAAGCTGTCAGTTTAGGAACCGCTGGTTTAGAGCATACTTAGGGCTGAGGTAGTCATAAATGGCTGCCCATCAGCTGGGGATGGTGGACTGCAGTGCAGTCTAGCCATACCTTTTATGCTATAAGGAAGAGGAAGGATAGGATAGAGTAGCTTTTTGTTAGATAGAAAACTTTTTACCTCATTTTCTTCTTTCTGTCTACCCACCTCAGGGCCAATCTTGAGAGTCACTATACAGTCATTTAAATTTTTTTCACATTTCTTTTTTAGTTTCACTGTAACCATTCATGTGTTTGCAAACAAAAACACGGAAGTCAGGCAATTCAAAGCTCAGTTTCGCACAAACCAGTCTGCCATTTCACTTGAAGGCATAAATTTAACCCTGTGTATAGTACAGTAGTAAATACTGTACAAGCCGTGTGTTACGATTCTAACCACTGCTGTGACTAATAACTTTGAATTGCCTCTCTCTCTCTTTATGTATGCTATTGTTGCCAGTATACATAATTGCATGAGCCCTGATTTTTGCAGTGCTGAGGTGAATGCAAAGCACACACATTCTTCTCATCAATTAGAAGTTATTTGCACAAAGAGGGAGGCATGCTTTGCTGCTTTGGCCATGTCTGAATGTGTATTTTCTATAGGGTGACAATCTGATTTTTGAACATATCTGAATGTCTTTTTGCTGGAAGTCCTTCTTACCTCCATTCCACCCATATTATATGGTTTTACTTAAAATATCAGCCCTTTATATGCTATTCATTCATTTATTACTTTTTCACATTTAATGTGAAACCTTCTAGATATTTAAGACTATGCACGTACTAATTCTTGGCAATTACTGTTTTAAGGAAGAATATTTGGATGCAGTAAACTGCATACTGTAATTTTAAAGCACAATTTGAGTTTACACTGATCACCTTGCTAGGCTGCTTTTTTTTTTTTAACATTTTGTCTTTGGCATGCTTTTATTTTCCAGTAAAATGAAGAATGAAGATGGATTATTCAAAATTGATAACAGTAATGGACCATCATGTAATGTTTTATTGAATTTGAGTTCTGTAAATTATGTGGTGGAGGGAAATTTGCCTGCTTAAGTATAACAGAAATTGCCACTGTGTTCGTATAATTCTTCGTAGTGTAATTTAAGAAAAAGCACACTATCCATATCACTATTGAATAAAAGGTAAAAAGGTGCTATTACACTATCATGACAGCTCTCCGCTTACTACTAAGTAACATAGATAAATGTGTCTGCTTATAACTTACTTGGCAGGGATCCAAACTTGTGGGTGGAGCTTGCAAATAATCTTCCACCTGGACATGTGATTTAAGCACACTGCAATGGAGGCAGATAGCATTCAAGGATGTTCTGCATATTTTGGGGAGGTTTCAGCAAATCAAATTTTTCTTCAGGGAGCTTTGAAGTTCTGTGAGGCTGATAAAATCTATTTGAATCCATGATTACATTCAAAGAGGAGACTAACTAGGGGCCAGACAGGCAATTTTTTTTTCATATTGGCAGACACTTTCATTTATCTCCCATTTTAAAGAACTCATAATTAGCTTTTAAAAGCACAGATAATATTTATTGAACATTTTTGTGCAATTAGTAATGAATTATACTTGTGATGACTTGTAAACTCTTTTTTTTTTTCCTTTTGTAAACTTGGTGATGTCTAAAATTTCATTTTTATTGTAAGGGAAAAATGGTACTATCAGGGTAACCAACATTAGTTAGGCATGAAAAACTGCATTTAGTGTTCAGACAGACTCAACTATGCTATCAGGAGAGCACACCAAGAATTGCATCTTGACGGAGTACTTAAAATATGTTAAATTAATGGTAACCCTCTGCCAAAGTGCTGGGTTTGCACATTTCTGGAGTTTTGCTGGTTAAAATTCAGCTGAGAAGGATATGACAAAATTTTAAAGTGTTCAGAAAAGTAAAATACTAGCAACACAAGCTAAAGCCATGTATTATGGAGTCGGGTTGTGGGACAGTGCCCCCTCTTCTCCCCCCACCCTGCCCCACACACATGCACATACACACTGTTGGTATGTCTGTATTCATATGACCTGAGATTTGAAATTCCTGGAAATCTGTGTTAACTGGTGTCTCCGCAACCAATGCTAAAGACATATACTTAAAAACCTATGCTTAACATTTTTAACAGGGCAATGGGGGGGAGGGGAGAGAGAGAGATGGGTTTTTTATCCTTTTTTTTATAACAACTAAGTCTTTACGAAGAAACACTTTTATTGACTAAAGACTCTTTTCTTCGTATAGCTTATTTTCGTAGAAAGCAGGATAGATTTGCACTTTATAGACTAAATTAGAGATGCTTAAGCTTTTGTGAGCAGCATCTTACTTCATCAGATGGTATGAGGAGACTTCAGGAAGCATAAGGTGTCATAAGTTTTGCCAGCAATAGTCATTCTTCAGCTAGTATAAGCTGCAGCTATGCCAGGAGAGTTTACCAGTATAGCTACGTGAACAAATATTTTCTTGGCTAGATTATGCCTAAAAATTTCTATTTATGGTACTTATTGCCTCAGAAGATATAACTTCTGTAGTAAAATGACTGACCCTTTGTTGACAAGGAATTGTCAGTTGCAAGTTTTATGTCGTACTCCTGGCTAATCCGCTAGTATCACGCTTTATTTATCATATGTATGCTCCTTTTCAGGGCTGTTGCAGAAAGCATATATGAGCATCTCAAGCACACTTAATGTGTGCTGAAAATGGCTGAATCTAGATACACTACAATAACAATTAAACCTTTTTTTAAAATCCTTGAAGTACTGGGGAGTGGACCCACTGCTAACAGGCATTCAGAGCAATGGGGGTTTTTTGGTTTTTGGTGTTGTTTTGTTTTCAAAGAATCCAGTGATTTTAGCAAATCAACAAATGGAAATTTCTTACACTTACTTTTTAGCAAAGGGTATTCTTGAGTTCAGACATCAAAAATAATATTCCTATAACCTGGCCAAAATCATTGCCCATATTTTGACGTTCTATCTTAGTGGTACACCAGAGGTTCCCAAACTTCGTCTTATTGTGTTTCTGCTTCCAGATTTACCAGGTGCCTATGTACCCCTACCAGCATACATTTTATATTTTAAGCCCTTAATGCCAACTATTATAATGAAAATTAAATCTGCCATTACACAATTTCTTCTGTGTACCCCCCAAGAGATGTCTTGCATACCCCCAGGGGTACATGTACCACAGTTTGGGAACCCCTGTGGTAGATGCTGCCAAATTTTGCAAAAATCCCCCTTCTTCACACTCACACACACACACTCCCTTTTCCTCTCCCTCTCTCTCCCCCTCTCTCCCTCTCTCAAGCCTGTGTGGTGAAAGAGTCAGGGATGAGAGAAGTTCTACATGGTGTTATTTGAGGTTGGGAGCTGCTGAGAATCAACTCCAAGGCTAGGGACCAGACATTCAAAAAGCCTGAGCCTGAATTGATTCAGTCTTTGCAGATTAATCTAACCTGTCTAGATTGAATCAGTTTGCAACTGTACAGACATTCCCTGTGGACTGAGGAAATACATGCATATGCCTGAAGTGGCTCAGGCTAGATAGTGGGGGATGCTAGAGCAGCCTGCCATCCCCTTCCATAGTGGTGAGCTAAGGTGGAGCATGGCCAGGCCCTGGCAGGATCTCTGATTAGGAAGAGGTTTAAACCCCCACACTGCCTGCACCATCCCAGTCTTTTCCCCTGTCACTGCTCAAGGGCCAAAGTGTTGCCAGCCCCCAGCTAGCACTCTGAGACAAAAGTGATGTGTGCATTGCATGCATCTGTTGATGATGCTAAGCTTTTCAATCTCACTGTCCCTGCTTCTTCATATTGTCTGCAAACCTGACAGGTACGGAAGCCAGCAGAAAGATAACGCATTGTTTATCAGTCCATCAACAAAACAAAAGCCTCTCATTAATTCAAGCTCTTCTTAAACAGCTTTTTCCAAGGAAGGAGGGACATTGCCAGATGACCTGTTGATTAGCTCCAAAATGCTCTAAGTGGACACTGTTCTGTCTGCTTGTCCCGGTGAAATTGGACGGACACACACACACACACACACACACACACACACACACACCCTTCCTTTACCTCTCTCAGCATTAGGTAGCATACCATATGCCTAGAGTCTGTGGGGCTGGAGTCTATGCTATAAGATATGAGGCGGGGATCCCTACTTGAGTGGCAGGGAGGGGGCCAGGCAGGGGGACCCTATTGTGCCTGCAGTCTACATCAGAGCTCTGGCTAAGAAGCAGAGGGGTGGGGCCAGCCCTGTTCTCTGGAGTAAACAACACAGCCTAGTGCAGCCCAGCCAGGGCTGCAAAGCATTCGGGATGCTGGAGGACTCTGGTTTAACTTAATCCAGGAGGAGGTGTGGGACAGACATTGCATAAACTAGTTTAACCCGATCAGTTAAGTCTGATACTATATTCAACCAGGTTTATCTTAAACCAGTTTCAGCCATTTTGAAACTGGTTTATGTACACTGAACATCTGTTCTGTTACAGATTTAAACCAGTTTCTGATCGCTTAAACTGGTTTGTATGTAATGTCTGTCCCTAGCACAAATGGCTTTACTGGAACCAGCATGTTGTCATTTGAGCTAGTGGCTGGACATCTTATCACTGCTCCCACAATTTGCTTCCTGCCTATCCTTGAGCTTTCTATCTCCTTCCTATTATATATCCCCTATATTGCTTTTGTCCTTTAGTCTAAAAATCTCACCTTAAAACATTAAATGTCTTAATCTCTAATGTCATATGTCTGATGGACTTTGAAAACTAAGACAGAGAAGCATTGGTTGATACTATTGGTGGATTGAGAAGATGGAACCCAAATGCTGGAGCTGTTTGATGAAACAGTTACATGGGTGACCATAAGACACTAATAAATCAGACACCATTTTGGAAGCAGTCTGATCTTGCATTAAGAGGATATGGGCAGAGCATGGGGCAGGAGGAATAGGGAGGAAAAAGAGACATTGCTTTTCCTAACATTGGCAATGGTAGCAAGGCTAGCAATGTGTGCCCCAACAGACCATCGTCTCACATAGTTTGTCAGTTGCATTGCAAGCACTCAGGAAAGTTTCCTCATTGCAATCCACATACCACATACTGTTTTAAGTAACTACTACAGAACTCATCACACAACCATACCCACCTTAGCCTCCCTTAATGCTAAAACATTTCTCCAGGAAATCTCTCCTTTCTTCACTAAAGTTCTGAAAGGATCGTGGCTTCAACAATACCTATTGCACATAGTGGACTTTCATCACTTCAGTTTTCCAGATATTAAATCAAAAAGTCCATTTGGTGGTGATTATGGAGTATTTATTTATTTGGGAGGGAAACGTTGACATATAATATCTATGAATCTGCATCAGTAACCAGTGCTTTAGAAGCATTATTTGTTAAACCATTGAGATTAGTTTTCAAATATCACTTTCTTTCAAAGCATTGCCTGAGTTTCTAGAAGTAGCTTTCCATTGCTCTAGAGTGAACTGCAGTCTTTGTCTAGCTGGCATGAGAACTACATAATCTAATGCCATTGCTCTATGTGAATTTCACTTATTCTTAACTTCTTGTGATTTGTCTGACTGTGAAAGATTTCATGGCAAGTTAAGCTAGTAAAAGGAAAGAGACCAATTAAGCAGAATTAGTTTATGTTGTATGTAAAGCAGATGCTTAATAAAATTAAGAATACAATTGAGGCTCTTCTCCACTACCTAAATTGTCATTAATATATTCCTATGCAGAGCAGATACATTTGACTGGATGTTTTAAACTCAATGGAAAGAAAAAAGGAAAGATTAGGAATGGCTTTGCAGAGCACATTTTTTCCGAAGCTCGCACAGGCTAACTCTTCAGCATCTGTCTTCCCACCCCCACAGGGCTTGCTTTCAGAAATCCTCCGAAAGGAAGAGGATCCCAAGACTGCCTCGCAGTCCTTACTGGTAAACCTTCGGGCTATGCAGAACTTCTTGCAGCTGCCAGAAGCTGAACGAGATCGAATTTACCAGGACGAAAGGGAAAGGAGCTTGAATGCAGCCTCTGCCATGGGCCCAGCACCTCTCATAAGCACACCGCCTAACCGTCCTCCACAAGTAAACTGCTTTCTATGTCTGTTCATTGTGCTTCTCAGTGTCCCACTGCCTGTCCCTTTAAAAAAAAAAGTGCTGCTCAGTGCAATTTATTTTTAAAACATGCAATTGAATAATTCATTTTAGTGCACGTCACAAATTAAATCTTGGAAAAATAGATCTAACAATATTTATTCCTTAACCCCTTTTTAAAATTTCAGAGAAGTACATTATTTCTCCTAATTTTAAAATTAATAATGTGCTTGTAGGTAAATTGTAACTTCTCTGGTTATTTTAGTGCATCACGGGCTTAATATGCCCCTGATTATTCTAACTTTTATCTGTGTTGCTTTTTATAAATTTTGGACTGTAGTGAATATTACAGGTACTGCAAAGGACCTGACTTCAGTGGGAGCAGCAGCAGGCCTGTAGTTCATGCCCTGCTGAGCACATGGTATTGTGCTACAAAACTAGAAATGAGTAAAACAAAACTGAAAAATTGGGAGACAGATTTCCTGTGGAAATTCTTCATTATACGTCAGAATATTCTTTCCAACTTCCTGCAGGAGTTGATCCTTAAGTCCTTGTGGTATCTATTCAATGACTGCACATGGACATAAAGGTCTTCTTCACAATATCCCTTTTGAAAGATTGGTGCTTATGGTAACATCATGAAGCCCTTACTCAGCCCCCAGTAAAGTAAACTCTTATTGATTTTTAAATTAAATCCTGTGGGACTGCTTGTTTGAGTAAGTGCTCCTCACATAATGAAGAGTTTGTCTGGTGGGTCTCCAGAGGCCTGTTTTTGCACCTGTCAAACAAATACTAAAAAGTGGTGGTTTTGGGAGCGCAAGGAGTATAGTGTAGAGTCATAGGATTACACTGGTTTCCACAAGGAAGAAAAGCCCCTCCGAGATGAAATACTACTAAAACTGTCTGCTGAAATGTCCTCTACTGCTATAACTCAAAGTTTTATACCACTGCTAGAATAGGAATAACGTAGTTAACGAATATGTAGGGCCAAACATGCTGTATATGCAGAATCAATCAATTATATAGAAAGAGGCTTTGGGGTCATGAAAATTGTGGCCAAATACATGAGCACTGAGTACCACTGACTGATCTGACTCATTCGCATGGATTTCTACATATTGTACCCATTTTTGGTATAGTACACTATCAGCAGACTCTGACTTTGTAATTTTTTTTAAAAAATAATGAATGCAAAAGATCCTGTTCGAAGTGGTAAATAACAAATCTGTGCATGAGAGAGAGCGCAGACAAGAGGTAGCTTCTGATCTCCTGCAATACATTGCATGAGAAAAGGAAGTTTCTATAGCAGACGGGAACAGACTGTGCTAATGGTCTAGTTTTGTTATCATAAATGGAGTTTAGTCTATGAAGTCCACTATAGATAGTTTTCAAGATAAAGGGATGAGGGTCTATTTACATAGTGATGTTTTAGTGAAAGAATAGTTAAATACAGATAACTGTTAAAATAACATTTGATTGTGGTTTTAACTTCCATAGCTACCCCAAAAAGTAGGCAATTCACAGGTATGTTAGAATTGAGTCTTATCTCCTTCTGCTAAGGTAATGCTTCTTTCTGTCTCAAGTGGTCTTGGGCCACTTGATTTAAGAAACAGGTTAACTTTGGTACCTACATTTAGGATGTTAAATCAAACAGCCTCAGGCTTAACTCGCTTTTTCTGATTTAAACTATTATAGGCATTTCACTGCCTTCAAAAGATTTGTATTTTTTAAAAAGTGAATATAGTTTTGTGCACATAGTACATAATACAAGTCTAAAGTACAGTCATTTACCAAGTTATACTTTTTACCATATTCAGTACCTACCTATACAGTATCCTGAAAATGCTTGCATATTAACCTTCATTGTAAATCAGTGATACAAATAACCTAGTCATTTTAAAGGAGCAGATTTTTTTTAAAAAGCAGCAATACACTGTATAAAAATGTAAACTCCTGCTCATGGTTTGTCTGTGCCTCAAAAAATAAATAAATCAGCAGCTATGTTTCCAGCTATAAAATTCAACTATATCCTACTACAAAACAGATTTTTAGTTTTAGCTATGAGAGAGCACTGGTCTAGTGCCCAGGACACAGTAATGTTTGAGTTGTAATTCTGAGTGCTGTTTGCCTTCTCTCTGATCTTAGGTCACTTTCACACTATGCCTCAGTTCATCATCTGTAAGCATGCATAACACTTACTAACCGCCTCGTAGGGATGTTGCCATCGCTCACTTCAGAAATCAAAAGTCTTGTGTTTGCATGAAACATCATTATTCCTGTTGCTAGAAATGCTGATAAAAGTACCCTGAGAATGCTCTTACCAGATGCAACACACCAGTAACAACATTATTTCTCACTGGACAAAAAAATTTTCAGTTTTACTGAGTATTGGTTATTAAAGCACAGTTCAGTTAATATCCTTTCTAACGATAAGAAATTATACTTTAACAAAAAAGAAATCGCTATACAATGACAAAGTTAATATTTTGCTGATTCAGTAGTGAACTTCTTGAGTTATTGTTTAAAAATAAAATTGTCACCTAGCCTGACAATAGAATTTACACAAAAGGGAAACATTTGACACTAATCTTAAAACCAGTAAGATCTGAAACAATTAAGATATGAAACCATGAAAAATGGGAAATAATATGCCACACATGAAGGATTATTTTGCAATTGCAAGTTATCAGTTTCAGAAGGATGTGAAAATAAACATCCTGAAAAGGATCTATTTTGCATTTTTGTATTGCCAACTGGTGGCCAGACAAAGCAAACTTAACCAATTAGTGGCTAGGCTTGTTGAGTGTGAATTATGCATAGCACTGCATGTGAAAATCAAAGCATAACCTTGCAAGTCTAATAGGATACTAAGAACTCACCAAGTACAAACCCTTGTGCCTGAGCTAGGAGGAACTATGCTGAATTTTTCTTACTTCGACAGCACTCTCACTAGTTAACTACTTGAGCTGATATATCTGGATTGTTTCCAACTCTTTCTTAAACAATTTTAATGAGCTTTCATCCCCTTCACCCTTTTCTCCCCTTTCTGAGAAACAAAAAAAAGCAAAAAAAAAAAAATACAATATTCAAAATCATGAGTCTGTATTCTAATGCCTGATGTAAAAGAATACACCCATGGCACTCTAAGCTGGACAAGCTGGCCATGTCTACGTGAGACACTTACTGACAGCACAGTAGCTCATGACTACTGCACAGTAGTGTCATGTGGCAGGAAGCGCAATGAAATGCTACTGCACAGTAGTCATGAGCTACTGTGCAGTCAGCATCACAAAAAAGCCATTCCACAGTGCTACTGTGCAGTAACTCTGGTTACTGCACAGTCATTTAGTACTTGTTTATATTAATAAATATAAAGTAATATACTTGTTTATGCAATAAGCTAGTAGAAGGCAAAATTATGAGCGACAGGCAACATGGTTCTGTCATGGGTAGGTCATGACTGGCTAACCTCATCTCCTACGACCAGGTTACTCACCACCTGGATAAGGGAAATGAGGTCAACATCATTTACTTGGACTTTAGGAAGGCCTTTGACTAGGTGTCTCATAAGGCTCTGAAGGTAAAAGTAGAGGACTGTGTGCTCAACAATTCAGTGGTCAGATGGGTGGAAAACTGGTTGCAGTGTCAGACCCAGAGAAACTAATACGTGGATCTGTGTCGACCTGGTGAAAGGTAGCCAGTGGGGTCCCCCAGGGTTCAGTAGTTGGACCAATGCTTTTTAACATTATCAGTGATCTGGATGTGGGGTAGAAAAGCACACTGGCAAAGTTTGCCAATGACTCTAAGCTGTGGGGAAGTGTGGCCACACATCAGGTTAGGCTGACAATCCACATGGATGTAGACAGATAAGTTAGATGGGCGGACCAGAGCCAGATGCTCTTCAACACTGAGAATTGTAAAGTGCTCCATCTGAAAAGGAAAAGTCCGTGACAAACTTAGAGGCTTTTGCGATGCTAGCTAGCACCACATCTGAAAGGGACCTGGGGGTCATAATTGATCATAAAATGAATATGAGCCACCAGTGTGATGCTACAGTTAGCAGAGCAAACAATATGCTGGCATGGATCAGCTGATACATCTCAATCAAAATTAAGGAAATTATTTTCCTGCTCTACTCAGCATTGGTGAGGCTGCACCTGGAGTATAGCATCCAGTTCTGGGCACCACACTTCAAGGAGGATGTGGAGAAGCTTGAAAGAGTCCAGAGAACAGACAGTTGTATGCTTAGAGGCCTGAAGAGCAAGCCATATGAGAAAAGGGTGATAGAAATGGGACTGTTCAGCCTAGAAAAGAGAAGACTTAGGGGGGCGGAATTTGGTGGCAGCTTGCAAATACATCAGGGATGAACATCAGAGGCTAGGTGAACAACTATTCACCAAAGCGCCCCAGGAGAAAATCAGGAGCAACAGTCATAAACTCCTGGACAAAGGATTCAGATAAGGAAAAACTTCTTCATGGTTCGTGTGACCAGACTGTGGAATAGACTCCCAGCAGGGGGAAGTGGGGTGCAGGCACAGAAGAGACTGGACACGCACCATAGCATACTATGATACCTTGCTGGAGTTATGCTACCCAGAGCAGGAGGGCTGAGCCCAGTGATCTCACAACGTCCCTTCTAGCCCTAAACTTCTGTGAGTCTGTGACTGCAGAGTAACAACTGTACAGTCAGTGTCTCATGTAGATGTGGCCACTGTGTGAGGCAGCTTGAACCAAAGGAGATGATGCACATAAGAGTTTGCAATTGAAAATTATTCAGCTTACTGCTAGCTGGGGTAGAAGTATACACAATAAGCTCTATCAAGAGGTGTGATATTTATTAAGGTTATCTTATCATTGTAATGCTTAAAAGGCTGCCTAGCTTAGGACTTCCCTGTCCAGAAGATCTTACAATAAAATATTAAGAGGGGAAGTGAATCCCAGGAAATTAAAGTGCTCAAGGTCAGGAAGCAGATCAGTGGCAGAGCTAGGAATAATCCCAGTGCAAAGCCAGTGTCCTATATGACTTCATCCATTCACATACCCGCTCCAGATAAATTCCTTCCTTCCTCCTCTTTGCTTTCTATTTAGACCTGTTCACTCCATACACATTCTGCATAAAAATCTCCCCAGCAGGGTCCCACATAATTTATGGGCAGTTGTAAACTGACCTGAAGGATGAGTATATACCATTTACTTAGGTATAGGTTGCAACAAAAAACCCACTTTGACAAACTTAATTTACCTTTTGGTGCTGAGGAAGAACTCTCCTTCCATCCATGTGAGTGTAGTGTTATGCATATGGGTGGGTTCTTCCTTGCTGGAACTTTCTTGAATGGGTTCCACTTCCCTGTCCCCTTGTTCTGTAGGAGAATTATCTCTAGAATTTAGATTCCTTTGGTCTCTTTCTGAAATCAGGACTGAGAATTAGCAAGACATGAAATGACCCGTGTAAAGTTATTCCTCATTTGACTTAAATGTGTGCATGCCTGGCTAATCTGAGCTGCAGATTTTCCATTGCAGAATATTCTGATCAAGTTTTAGGTGCCATCCAGTAATCCTAAAAGAGTGAGTGCATCTCTATCCAAAGACAGAGTAATCTCCAGTGCTGCAGAGCCCAGGAAGCTTCCCCCCCAAAAAAAATCTTTTCAGGCCTTCTATCACTATCTGCCTCCAGATCTCGAATGTCTCACTGTTCTGGGTGCTTTACTTAAAAATATCCTTATGCTTGGTTTTCAGAAATACTGAGCATTCTTGGACTCCCTTTGATTTCAGCTGAGGTTGGGATTCCTTCATGCTTCTGAAAATCAAGTAAAAGCTGTCTTAACTTTAGCATAAAAAATCAGAGGCCCCTCCTGAACTTTCGGTCAGAACAGGACATAGTTGTGCTGGTTCTTAAAGATGGATTCCCATTTTACCTATTGGGTGCTTACCATTCTTTATAAACAAAACAAAACCCCAAAAAACCCACACTTGAACTTGTTTAGCTACCAGTAAAAAATTACACTTTGGTCTGTCTTGAAATTAAAAAAAATGGTGGATCTGATTTATGTTGATAGTCTTTGTGCCAAGTTTCATGAAACTCAAAATGGACAAAATATTAAATGTAGCCCTCCACCCTTAAGAAAACCACTGTGGAGGAGAGTTAATGGAAACACTGACACTTAACTATAACTGTTCTCCCAGGCGCCAGTGTAATAATGGAGTAGTAAACCTTGTCCTGATAAAAGCAGTTCTGAAAGCAACAGCATTTATTATACCTCCTGTGCTATTTGCAGAGCAGAACTGAAAAGTAGTTTGTTTTGCCTGGAATGAACTACTTTATGAATTTTAATGTACAATGTAATATTAAAAGCTAAACCAGGATTAAAGAAGATTTTTGTTTCTAAGCTAAAACAATACTTATGAGAATGTGTTATAAAAGATTTTTGTTTCGATTTTTGCCTAGGAAAAATATGAGCTTCCCTGTTCGTGAAAACCTGTTCAGATTGGTTATTCCTTCATCAACAGCTTGTGCTTTGTTTAGGAAGAATGAATGATTCCAGAACTTCTCATCCATCTTGCATGATGAGCTATATATCTGGGCAGACTAGCTGGGAAGGGTGAGATTAATTTCCCCAAATATTTATGAAATGACTCAAAGATGCAGGGGAGGGGCAAGTTTATTCTCATGATACTAAATGTAGTGGTATCTCCTTAAAGTTGTTGCCCTTCCCCAGTTCAAAATTATGAAGAGATATTTAGTTACATGTCAATCTTGGTTTTCTTGTAAGTGAAAAATATGGCTAGTTTTCTTGTCTTGTTTTTAAAAAGAACCCTTTTCCAAAAGAGAGGGGGGTTTTTTTCCCTGCTCTGAGATGGTTTAATTTTGTGTTGAATCCAATTCCGAAAGAACTGAACCTAATAAATTCTTTTTCTGAATAGATTTATAAGCATCACACTCCAACAAAAGACAAGAAGCTTGCTGTACAAATTATGAAATACTTGATATGAATATCCTCCAAAAGGTTAATTAGTAGTGTTACATAATATTCATCAGACCAGAGCAGACCAATGGCCCATCTAATCCAGCCCTAGCTACAACTGATGTTTAAGAGAAATGGTTAGAGAAGCCAGGGAACTTTTTTTGCATTTGGTCAACTATGCAATCTTTTTTGGAGGAATGGGTTTTGATGGGACTCAAATGTGTTTGAGCTAACAGGATCTACTTTAAACCACAAAGCAGTGTCCTCAATTATCCAGTTAGGTTTTGGATTAATCTGATGGCGAACATATGCACCACCAATACAAAGGTCGGCATAGTAGCTATTGTTTATCAAATAGTTGCATTAAGTATTTACCCTTATTTGTGCGTATATTTAACAAGCAGGCTAGAAAAGGATATTCATTATATTTGTTTCTGTCAAGTTTTGTGTGTGTGTGAGTGCGCATGCATTGTCCTCTTACAAAACATGCAATGTAGTTTTAATGTAAAATAATCAGGACTGCTTTTATCTTTTTTTTGTGAAGACTCCCCATATCGTGGACTTAATGGGTGCATCTACATGAGACACTAACTGCGCAGTAACTGAATAATATTGGTCAGTAGCACATCATGGCACAAACAGTGTTAATACGCTACTGTGCAGTATTTATTAGGTTATTGTGCAATATCATCGCTAAAAAGACGTTGGCCAGTGATACTGCATAGTAACTGATTATACAAATACTAAATAAATGCACAGTAGCTACTGTACAGTAGCATCTCGTGTAGATGCATCCAATGAAACCAACTTCTATAACTCAGAAGTGTGAGGGCTGACTCCGCTCTACTAAGAACTGAACCTGTGGTTCTAGGGAAACCTAGTAGTTAACCCCAGATGCTTAGACCACAAAAAGCTCCCTTCTAAGTTTCTGATTCATAAGTCAGCTTGAGTTTGCAGACTGTAAACTAAACAATAATGCACAGTTTTTCATGGCCTTTCAATAAGTACCCTTTGTTCCAAAACTAAACATTATTACAGTTTTCATCGTTTTCACATAATTTTACTGTATACTATTCAGAACATGCATGTGTTCTTGCTGCCGAATACTAATTCAGTGTGAATGCTTCACAGGACATGTGTTTTCCCTTGCTGCAGTGTGAGGCATGAATGTCCATGCTGTGCTCATGCTGCCCATTGCCAAGCATCTCCAACATTTCTTAGCAGCTGCTGTCATAACCTGATCATCACTTGCTGTGCTCTCAATACATGTAATGTGCTACTGAAAAGAAGGCAATACTCTACTTCTCAATCTGTCACCCTATAGGTACAGATTAGTTTAGGCCTTTTACCTTATTTCCCTTTTCACTTTTGTACTTGATAATCTGGTATTATGAATGCTGAGAAAAGCTCAGTAGGAGGCAAGTGCCTCCCAGTAAAAAGCAAGTAGAAGCACATGTGTGTCTCACTCTTGCTGGGGCATGCTCCTGAACTACTTAGCAGCAGTAACTCCCGTTACAGCCAATATGCACATACCTGCACTGCCACCGAAAAGCCTGATAGGCAAATCTTCACTGAGAGAGTGTTCATCAGTTACAACATCTGGACCAGAATGTCTTTAAAATACTCTGGAAGGGATAGATTATGGATTGTCCACAAAATGTGCCCTCTGGAAAAAAAAAATTGAGCCCAAGTTGCATTATTCCTGTGTTTCCCAGCCTTTTGACTCGCATATCTGAGGCCCTGCAGCATTTGAGAGCTCAGGCAGCATGGGATCAAAGGGGCATTTTTTCATGTTATCATCCCCTCCCTTACCCTGATCTGTAAAATCCCTATGGGTGTAATGCTGGCTGGCTCTGATCCTCCTATGAGCTGATGCAACTGAGCAGACCTCTTGTCACTGACTTCAGTGGGAGATAGTGCGAGTGAAAAAGTATGCGTTTCCTTATCTACTTGGAGGCTTTTGGCCTCAGTCCAAATCAAATTTCTCCTCTACTCCAAGACAGTTAAATGGCAGGAAAGAATTGGAAGCTCCTCAGGGGCTTGAACTGTTCTTAGGTAGCAAGGCCAGATTTCTTTGCACTTCTTACAGCATCAGAAGGCTTCAAATAGCATCCCCCCCACAGCCTGTACCTCAAAGGGGTGCTACAAGCAATCTTACCCTTGAAGGATGATCAACAATGATATTCTACTTTCAGCCCTTCTACGTGTTTTATTCATAAGGAAAAGATGATATTGCCCGATACAAATAGTTTTTATCAATATATAAAATATATTACTGCCTTAAATGAACAAATGAAGGAAAGACAGGAGTGGTAACATGAAAATTTGTTTTTTTTTCCTGTTTGTTTATACATATACACACACATGCACATAGTAATTTTTATACCTGGACTACAAAAAAGATGAAATAATTGGGGGGGGGAGGAGAAATCCAGTTTAAATGTACACAAACAAAGTATGGCTAGCCTTTCTGATAGTCAGAGAAGGTCCTCTCCTGGTTCCACGGATAAGTAGATTTGAATTGCTTTTTTTTTTTTAAATAAAAAAATAATTAAACAGTTAAGGAGAAACATAAAAAGAAGGTTAAATCTAAAGTGACAACTGCATTACGCTCTTCATGCAATTGACTGTACTGGACATGGAGCACAAATCAAGAGACAGCTGCCTTCTGATTTCATTAGTAATTCTTTTATACTGAAGTTACAATTTTACTTTAATTGAGAGAAGCAAAGCACTCATTTAAGGATTCACAAGTCTCTTTGAAGCTATTTGTCAGGTTTTGACTAACTTGTTTTACGAAATTGTGATTCATAGTGGTCAGCTGACAGTGACTGAAATATTTCTGAAACATTCACCTGTGACCATATGCTGGATTTTCTTAATTCCTAGTTACCTGAACCATAGATAATTTATAAACGTTGAATCACTGAAATGTTGAAATGAAAAGGTATCATGAAAAGAAATATAAAGAAGTCTGAATGAAAGGGTCCAGTGGAGAGAGATCATTACTTAAAAAAAAAATACGTAACCTTAACCTAAAGAAAAATAACAATTGCATAAATTATATTTTCTAGGTCAAAACAGCTACCATTGCAACAGAGAGGAATGTAAAAACAGAAAATAATGCCATGAACATTAATGCTTCCATTTATGATGAGATTCAGCAGGAAATGAAGAGAGCTAAAGTGTCTCAAGCACTATTTGCAAAGGTTGCGGCAACCAAAAGCCAGGTAAGGACTGAAAAGCCATTGGTAGTTTCACTTTTAATATATGCTTTTTGCATTTTTTTCTGTTTTCTATACAAATTCAGTGGTTGGTTGTGTTAGCATGGCAACACATGAATAGTATAACCATTTACATGAATTGTATGACAATCTACACCTCATTACTAAGTCCTAAGGTAAACTTGTGGCTTCTGTTTTTTCTGCCAGAATTGAAAAAACAACTGCATAAAACATATTGGCCATGTCCAGACAAGCACAGTGATGTGGTATCTGGTGCTGCAGACATGTCTGTGGCATCACATACCACATGTTCAGTTCTCCCCACTGCAAACAAGCAGTGTGGAGGAGTTTTTTGAACCCTGGATATCCAGGGATCAGAAAACTCTGCAGAAAAGAAAATGGAGACATAGTAGCTGATTAGTCAGGCATGCACACAATTAAGTCAAATGAGGAATAACCTTACAAGGTTGCAAGGTGTCATGTCTTGCTAATACTCAGACCTGATTTCAGAGAGGCACCAAAGGAATCTAAATTCTAGAGATAATTCTCTTATAGAACAAGGGGACAGGGAAGTGGAACCCATTCAAGAAAGTTCCAACAAGGAAGAACCCACCCGTATGCATAACACTACACTCAAATGGATGGAGGAGAGTTCTTCCCCAGCACCAGAAGGTAAATTAAGTTGGTCAAAGTCAGTTTGTTGCAAGCCCCTATATCCAAGTAAATTGTGTGAGCAAAATACAGTGTATGGGCCATATTCAGCCTGCGGAGGGGTTTTGTCCAGTCCATGGCAGGTCCCTTGGTCCTGCCTGGTCCAGGCATCATCCTACGGTGACGTGTCCTGTCACCCCCTAGCACACAGTGGGGCTAAGGCAGTTCTGTGCTGAACTGCCTTTGAAGGCAGCCCGGGAGGCAGCAACTGCTGGTCCCAGCCTTGCGGTACAGGCAGGGACCCATGCACTGCCCCAGCCTGCCCCACACCTATTGCAGACTCGTTTGCTTACGCTGAACAGCTGCAGCAACAGCAGCACCAGTGGGCCAGCAGTGTGCTTGGCATGGTAGAAAAGCAACCCCACCCTCTCAGCACTGCCCTGCACTTCCTCTGCACTGCCCCTGCTGCCCTGTGGGGCAGCCTGGAGGCAACAGGGACAGCTCAGTGCAGCCTAGAGCAGGCTCTGCACAATTGCCACAGGAAGCACTGGCCAGCCTAGAAAGGCAGTCCAGCACGGAACAGCCCCAGCCCCACTGCATGCCCTGGGGGGGGGCAGGACTCGCCACAGGCTGGCGGTGCAAAGCAGGAGTGGGGCTGGGTCAGGGCTATGCACACATGTGGCTGATCCGCTCCTGCCAGGGTCAGTCTGGAGCTTGCATAGAACATGCTGGGGCTGGACGCTGCTGGCAGTCATGGAGAGTTGCTGCAGGCCACACAGGCTCTGAGCTATTGTGGGGCAGGGGCAGGTGCTGACCGGCTCAGGGGGTTGCATGCTAAGGGCTCCTATGCACACCCCACCATACCCACAAACCCTCTTCCACAACTACACTCTCCGACATAATCATACGCCCCACAAATACCACATCCTCACACGCACTCCGCCCCCGCCACACACACACCCCCATGGGTCTCTGGGAGGAGCCCAGCTCACTACTGCCAGGACAAAGCCCACCACACCCACAACCCCCCATACACACCTGCAATTACCTTCCCCTTTCACACTGCCCACAAACCACATACCCATCCACATCCACACATACCTTCACACCTGCCACCCTGCAATATACTAGCATAAGACTTCATTTTGAGCTATTATGTAATCACATCTATTTCCATGATGCAAATGCATACAAATCAGGAAAAAAAATCTTTTAAAAATAATATTAACCTATGTTATTGTGGATGTTAGATTTTTAGTATATAATTTGGGGTTTTTTTCCTGGTTCCAAGATGGCAAACCCCCTTCCCAAAAGGAGTACTTCTGGGGCAAGGACGGGGATTTCCGGTGACAATGGTCAGGGTTTTGGGGTGAGATATCAGGTACCAAGATGGTGACCTGGGGGGAGGAGCACCTATAAAGGATCTAGGCTACCCTTTCAGCCCTCAACAGCTTACCAGAACTCATGAAGTGGCCCTCCAGCTAAAATAATTGCTTCCCCTCAAGTAAATGATATATATTCATCCTTCATATCATTTTAGAACTGCCCATAAACTATGTGGGACCTTGCTGGGGAGATTTTTATGCAGAATGTGTACAGAGTGAACAGGTCTGAATAGAAAGCACAGAACAAGAGGGAAGGTATTTATCTGGAGCATGTATGTGAATGAATGAAGTCATATGGGACAATGGCTTTCCACTGGGTTTTGCTCCCAGCACTGCCACTGAGCTGCTTCTTGATCTTGAGCACTTTAATTTCTTAGACTTCATTTCCCATCTTATTATTTAATTGTAAGATCTTCTGGACAGGGAAGTCTTAGGCTAGGTATCCTTTTAAGTCTAGCTAGCTGGAGCTGCGCTCCAGTGCTGGCCAAGGTCAATGCAGCAGTATTGCCGCTGCTGCAACCCCAGGAGGCTCCCAGGACCCCAATTAAGGCTCCTGGGGCCAGTCCAATGGTGGTCCAAGCTTCCCATCCCCCATCCAGGGTAACTTGTCATGCACCAGAGCGCTCGTGGCGTGGGCATTCCCTAGGGACAAATAGCAGCAGCGCAAGGTGTGCCACCGCTGGTTGTCCCTGGGGAACCAAAATTCCATGCATGTCTGGACATGGCCACTATGTCCATCAATAAGATGTCCTTGTCTGCCAAAAGGTCTGAACCTACCAGGTTCAAAAAGTATCAGTTCCACTAATTCATAGTGGAATGAGTAAATGCTGTGAGCTATATATAATGCTGCAGCATTGTGTGGCTTTAGTTGTGATAATAATAGGTTATTTAACTAGAGAAGTCAGGATTTCATTTCTGGAGGATGGTTAGTCCAGACCTTACAGCTCCTAAAGAAGTGTCAGAAATTAACCTTTGGGAAACAGGCATGCAACTGTGTGGTACAGATTCTTTTTTTTGTTTTTTTAAGCAGAAAATAGCAAATGAAGAAACCCATATTTCTAAAGCAAAATTAAGATTACTTATTTCAGAGTAATAAGGTAGCTATTTGGCCATGTAAGTTCAAGCAGGCTTCTCTCAAACAGCTTTAGTGTATTCAAAACCAAAATTCAAATGACAGTGCACCCAGTAAACTACACTGCAGATGTAAAATGAGTGTAGCACTGTCCTGTTGCCAACTTTCCAAAGAAATATAAAGAGAAGATATAGATGCATCTCAGCCCAGTATGTCAGATTTTTTTTATTGTATTTTATTTAAGTCTGCTGTTCTTTTTTTTTTAATTATTATATTGCTGATAAAATAGGATCAGATTTATGAATGATTATTTGAGTTATCAGTATTGCGGTGCAACTTCTTGTAAAATTATTGAACTTTAACAGCATTTACATTCAGGGCTTGCTATGTTTCTTTGTAAAGAAAGGATGTTCTCTCTTAAGTTACATGCTCTAAGGAATACTTAAAGGGATATTTTGGAAATGTTTTATCAAAATGATTAAACTCAAGCTGTGGACTGTAAAAATTATAGCTTTATAGGCCACATGCCTGCCTACCCTTCAATCACTGTCAAAGTGATAATTTCTACAATAATATGTTTCTTTTATTGTGAGATTCTAAACACCAAGTGCTGTTTAAACATTAAACTGAATTGTTTATGTTAGCACTGTACTCAGTGTGTCATACATCAGGCCACTATAATCTCCCATGGAATGTAAAATTCTGTCATGAATCATGGCTTGTATATCAGAAATTACTGTAATTTTGATTGGAAATTACAGGGCTCTTGAAATGTTTCTAATTATGATAGAATGTCACAGAAGCTTCAAACCTGTGTGCTTCTTCAGATGTCTTTATTTACATGCCAAGACTGTGTTGGAGAGAAATGTCTGCTTTCCATACCTTTCCTGTTCTGTTATATTATCAACAGAATTATTGTATGATTCTAATTTATAAGCCCATTTACTTCTCCTTCCCTCTTTTTTGTTTTCACGTTTGTAGCATATATTTTTGCTTAAATACATAGTATAAAATTTCAGGTAAGACAGGTCTTTAAATGCTTAATTAAAAACATCACTGGTGACCAAAAGGAAATCACAGCGGACTGAGTCAATAATGGGTGTTGACTCCTTTCTTTTTTTTTTTTTTTTTTTTTGCATCTTTTTCTCTGCAGAGGAGAAATGTCTAGCAGGGCAAAATACTTAGAAACAAAAAGTGATTGGAAATTGTTGGTGAGGAGGTTTGTTGCTTTTGTGGGATGAGTAATATTGCAATCCCATTCTTCCCTGGAGAGCTAGAACAAGAAAGCACTCTATCACAGGCATGGGCAAAATGCGACCCTCAGGTTGCATGCAGCCCACCAGGCCATTCTGTCTGGCCTGTGGGGCCCCTAAAAGTTTTTAAAAATCAATATTTATGTGCCCCTGGCTATCTGTCATGCAGCCCTTGATGCCTTGCCAAAACTCAGTAAGCGGCCCTCCGCCTGAAATAATTGTCCATCCCTGCAGTATCGCTTTCCATCAAATGGAGTGACCAGGAGTACTCTCCCCTTTTGTCACCTCTACTAACAAGCTTGTTTGGGGGGAGAGCAGGGTTATATGGCTAAAGTTCAAAGCTTGCTCTTTTATTTTGCTCTTGAAAGCTATACAGGCTGGAGTAACCTCTAGGTATAAGTAGGGACCCATCAAAATTGCAATTTTGTGGACTTGAGGGAAAACATAAAATCTGGCATTGCCCACAGAAGTGAGCAATGTCCATGAAATCCATGGGGAAAAAAAGAAAACTTACTGAAAATAAAATGGCTCCCCAGACCTGAACCAGCAGTCTTTACAGTGCTATGGTCTGGCCATGCAGGTGGGGTTTAGGAGCTGCTGGCACACAGGGGAGCCCAAGATGGCTGTTGCCCCCACTCCTCGCTACTGATTGGCTAAGAACGTTGCCTGTCATGTGGCCCCACCCCTCTCCACTCATTGGTGGCAAGGGGCCAGGCCACTGGAGCCTCTTGGGCAGTCAGAAGTATGGGAGAGTCCAGCCATGATATGCTCTCAAAGGTAGTAGCCAGCCCCATGATCTGCTTGCAAAATCAATCAGCTCCCTTCTCAAGTTGGGTAGACCCTTTGGTATAACACAGGGGTTTGAAGCACCTGTGGTAGGGAGCTCTTTTATACCATTTCTCCTTCTCCAGGTAGCTCCACAAATGGACAAGTAGAATTCATTATTGAAAAGCCCTTTGTGAGAAGTTAACTTTTCTTTCCTTTTATGAGGTTGTATTGATGAGTAGCCAGCATCTGTAGGGCTGTGGGGTTGACATGGACCAGAAGATTGCAAATGTAAGTTTGCCAGAGAGCGCTTTGAACAGAACATCTGTTTAACTGATGCAGTAGAGGAGGTTTCATTTAGACAAAATTAAGATAAAATTTAAATATCGACTGCATTGTATTATGGCTCCTTGAAACAGTTGCTTAATTTTTGTAACACTATATGGCACTTTACAAAATAGATAAAGATGGAAGTTCTCATCAATAGAGTTTGAAGTATAAATGTAAGTCAAGGAAAGAATGACAGACAGAAGCAGGAAGAGATTAAGGTGACATTAATAAGATCATATGATAGCCGCATTTTAGTAATTCACAGGATATTTTGTTGTGGTCTTATTTATCTTTTAACTGTTCGTGAGCACTCCTGAAGAAATGAGTCTTTAACATGCAGGACTGAATTATTATAGGAATTTGATAGGGAGGTTGAAGTGTTTGGAGAATCTTCCTAATTTGAGTCCTTCTGCAAACATAGGTATTCTTTGTATTGAGATTTTTTTGATGATGTTGTTCTATAGGGCATTAAATACTAAAGTCAGAAAATACATTGTTTTAAAAAATGTTCCTCAGTATTTATACTGAGGATCTAAGTAAGATATTTAGCTATCTTGTTGTTCTAACATAGCAACTTTCTTCATTTTTAAATGGTAGCTGTCTTGGAAAAATATATACACTATTATGCTAACTAAAATACTCAATAATAAAAATCTTACTAAAATAAAGCTTTTTAGAAAATTCTATCTAGATGCAAGAAACAAGTTTGTTTTAAGTGATACATGCATCCTTTTCCCTCTCCCCCAGGTTAAACACATTTTTGCTAAAATGTAAACAGACAAGCACAAAAACAGGTCAAAATAGACAGAATTTATGTATATGTATATTTTGAAAGAGATATTTTTGTGAGTGGTATCTTTTATTGGATTGTAGCCGCCGAGCGTCGAACATCTTACCCCGGGCCTCTTTGCCCCAGGGATTTGTGGGTGTCCGGCTAGCTGTCTCAGGAAGCCTTGGGACAGGTCTCTTTCCGCACCGGAGTCCACCCCTTTTTCGCCTGCCACGACTTTGTTCTTCCAGTGGGTGAAGCTTCCCTCTGGGCGGATGTCCCCTTTGGTTACCTGTAGTCGAGATCTTCTGCGAGGCTCCTCCACCCCTTCCACCTCGTCCTTACCCTGCCCGGCGGTTCTGGGCGTTCTCGTTGCTATTCTCCCTGGCCCGCCACTGACGGATGAGCTTTCCTCCCTCTATCTGCCCCCATGCTGCAACCCCTTCTAACCCAGGGTAACACAACCAAACAAAAGAATTCTACTAAACTTAAACACCGCTAGTCCCCTACTGGAGTCTTAGCCCCTCGATCAAGTCGCTACCCGCGACTCCGCCTGCTAGCCCTCACTCTCCGGGCTGGCTACCCACCACTCCTTGTTTTGCTCCCCCGGGATTGACACCCTCTCCAGGTTCTCCCTGCCATAGAGCCGTCTCTCTGTGTCCACCTGGTTCGGACGGCCCCTCTCCAGGTTGCCCCAGGGCTTCCCTCTCCCACCTAGGTCTGCTCCTCGCTGCAGTCCTCTTTCTGGGTCTTCTCGGGGCCATGGGCCCCTCCGCGCATCCGCGGCTTGCTCCCTGCTCTTCCCCGGCTCACTGGTTAAAGACGTGCCATCCTCCGGCGTCCGTCTCTCTGGGCTCTTCTTCTCCGTAGGGCACGCCGGCCGTTCGTCCTGGCTTTCCGCGTCCTCCGGGCTCTCTCCCCAGTTCAAAGCATGCGCCGGCAGTCAGCCCCGGCGTTCCGCACCTCCCGGGCTCTCTCTCCGGTTCACAGCACATGCTGGCAGTCGGCTCCAACAAGCCACGCCTCCCAGGCTTGCTCTTCCTCTTGGAGCCTGCTCCACCTACTCCGCCACTCCAGCCGCTTCTGCCGTGGCCTCCGCCCAGCAGCCACTTGCTTCCCCCTCTCCTGGCTGCCGCTTCCTCTTTTATCCTCTCTGCCTGGTGCCTCAGGCTGACATCACCCACTGACCACAGGTGTTTCAGGCCGTTGTTCCCGCCATGTGTGGGGCTCTCCAGCGATCCTATGGTGAGTAACTGCCATTTTCCTTTCCTTCTACCGCTCGCGTCTGGCTCCACGGCTCCTTTGGGGAGCTGTGGAGTGTCCCCAGGGCTTCTTGTCCTGTGACGTGGATCAAATAAGGATAAAGTTAGACGAGCTTTTGACTGCAAGGCATTATTAATCAAATTATATATAAATATGAGAGCAGTGTAATACACACACACATGTGCATGTACATGCACACATACACGTACATAGTTTTCCACTTTATAGATGCACCATTTCTACTACACGCACAAAATTGCATTCTGAAAAATTTCTTTTCAATTTAATCAAATTGGCTTTTTATTAAATTTATAATATGGAAGTGTGATTCCAATAATTATGAAAGCACAATTCTTAATTTAATTGTTTCAAAAAAAGTCGATTTGGGTAATAATCATTAAGGTATCATGGTTCAGTTAACTGTTCATTCATTACAATGTTTTCATATGGGAGCAAGAGATGAAATTCTTTCTTGACAGTGGCAGATGTTGAAATTTGGTTTTATTGCACGCATGCACACACACGCGCACACTCTCAGAAAGAGAAGAAAAATCTGAGAGTTCTGGGACTCTAAGGTGTGTATCTATCAAGTGGATAATAGTAATGTTCTAGGATTATATATGTTTGTTGTACATGATACTACATTTATTTTAATGAACTTGCCTAAAAATGCTGATGTAGAGTTAGAAAGAAGGAAAAAATTTGGAGAAAATCTTATGAGGCTTTTTTCCATGCAGTATGAAAGACTTGAGTAACAGGAGTACTTTACTTCTAGTATTTCTCTTAGTTACTATAAATTCCTAATGTACTATAATGTCATGCTGTTAGTCTGTCTGATTGTTTCTAAATATGATGATTTTTTATGATGCTCTTAGAAATGGAGCAATAAATATAAATAAAATTATTATTTTTCTGTGGGCTCGAGTCTACAGAGTTCTGTACATTCTCTTTGAGGGATGGCATGCCCTCCAGTCTCGCAGAGTAATAATAATAACACCTAGGTCATGAAGATTGTGGAAGTTGAGAACAGTCAGCACCTGGCAGAATTGAACTCTGATTTGCTACATTTAATTTTGGGAATAAAAGTAACAATTAATTTTGTTACTTCAAAAAACTTGACAGAATTAGAGAGCATTTTGATCCTTTTATTTATACTGTGTTGTACTGTATTGCCTAATTTCCTGTCCTTGTATCTTTGTCATTCCAGTTGGTTAGGCAGTTACCCCTTTTAAATGAATAGGTTTGCATGCATAAACATTGAGGTAAATCACTGGTTAAAGGCATACTATACATTCTATTCTTGGGTATAACATGACTATTTTGTGCAGTGGTATTTCATTAAACATGTCCAAATTCTTTCCTTTGTAACAACTCGGAGCTTCCTCTTTTTTAAACTATTCATATTAAGTAGCACAGAGTAGGGTGAATATAGTAACTTAGAGAGCATGTCTTAGATTATAAGTGAGGTGGACTTTGAAGGAGTTAAATGGGAAGGGTATGCTAAACACTAGCACTTAAATAGCTTTTGGCATGCAAATACCATGCTTTTCCTGATATAAATATTTTCAGAATAGGCCATTAGAGTTCAGGTATATAAAACCTTGTTTTTACTGGGAATGCTAATGTTGTAGTAAACCTATAAATTTATAGTGAAAAATTGATGTCTGTTATCTCACTTTTATCTTTTCAAGCAGCAGTTTTATAAATGCTATATCTTTGATCTGGCTTTTTCCATTTAAAGACTAAGCTATATACTCAAATAGTAAAGTCATTTCTAAATAGTTTCTCACATTGAACAAGCACTATATTGTAGATCTGGCAAAAAATGAACATGGCATTACTGCAGATATATAATGATCTACTTGAATATTTTCTAATGGGAAAGTAATCTTTTTATCATCAAGAGACATTCCCTTTTGCAAATATAGGGTAAAGGTGGACTTTTGAAATGTTCGTCATTATTGAAATTTATTTCAAGAATGATGTCCTCTTTAAGTCTTCCCATTCTAAATATTGGTGTCTCCTCTGTCCAGACTGTAAGTCTCCAGGATGGGAGTTGATCTTTAAATTGCCGTACCCCTTCTATTTGGAATTTTCTCCCTTCTTTGTTTCCCTCGGAACAGCTGAGTCACTTCCTGGTTTTAAATCTTGGCTTAAGGACCTGTCTTTTCTCCCTCTCTCTTCGGCTTACAATGGATTCTCTGTGAAATGTGTAGGAATACTATGTGTAAAGGACACTTGGTAAAAATAAAATATACTATTGCATCTTTCATCATTTTGAGGGTCCACTCTCAGATCTTTTCCTCTGTGGGGAAGTATTTACAGTGGATAGAAATGTTAGAAGCAGATACACATAATATAGCAAGTCTTGCTTTTTTTTGGACTGCCCTACTGTGATTACTCTGGCAGTTGAAGTTTTGCCATGAACAGCAGGAGTCAGGACAGGATCAGGTGTCAAAAGAAATGGGAGGGAGAAAGAGTGTAAACTGGGAGTGTGTGATGAGCTTCTTTCTGTGATCAAGAATTGCCCCATAAAAACTGTATGTCATTCAGTGAAACTTGGCGAATAAAGCAGATTTCTCTCTTTCACAAAATATAACATTGCAAGTCCTAGGGTTCTTTTTAATAAGGGTCCAAGGAAGAAAGATTTCTATATTCTGGACAATGAAAACAAATAGAAGTACTAAAGTGCTCAAGACTTTTCTTTTACTTGAAATCTCACTTTTGCAATTTCACCTCTCGGAAGTAAGAATAAAAACTTTATGAGATACCTGGTCTTCCTTTTTTTCATTTTTTTCTGGAAAGACCAAGTATAATAGATTAAGGTCAAAATGACTCAATTTTTCTTTTAAACTCTGGAGAACTCAGGGTATTTTTGTCCTGGCTATATTCTTGTGTGGCCTTGATCAGATTTCTTGATTTTTGTGTGCCTCTTTCTATGAGTAGAACAGAGATTATACTATTTCCTTTTTCAACATAGAAATGTTGAGTATAAACTCCTGAATGTCTTTGGGGTGCTCGTCTATTATGACAGTGGTTTTACTAGAAAAAAAACTTTAATAATAAAAGTGAAACAACACTGAAATACTTTAAATCAAAGAAAGAGGTGCAAGTGAAAATGGAAATCATTTCAGTACATCTAGCTGCTTATTAGCATTTCACGGCCTGGAATGGAAACAAAGCAGTTAAATTACTCTATCCATTTAAAAAAAAACCCTCTAAAAATCAGGACTAGATTAGCTACTTAACCCTCAAACAAATAATGAAGACTCGTGTTTTTGAAACACTGACTAAAAAAAAAGATGTTTCATGGACATAAGACTTGAAGCTGATGCAGAGTTATTTCCAGGATGGATGGAGGCATAAACATTTTAAATACAGTTACAAAATAGCTGGAATTGGAATATATTAGACCAAATTGGTTTTAAATATTTTCAACAGATTCAGAAAACACTGCTCAAAACCTAAAGGATAAGTGCCTTGAGGAATCAATTGTACACATGTCATACGTTAGTCATAGGTTAATCTTTTAACACTTTTTCAGGGCTGGTCCCACAGATTACCCATAAATTGAGAGCACTCAGCACCTGGAAGGATAAGCCCTTCATTAGCATTCTGCAGACTGGCATGGAAGGAGTAAAATCTGGTGGCTACTTGAATGACTTAACCCATTAAAAAAAAAAAAAATCTTTGAAAATTAGATTTTAAGTCTGAAAGAATAAGGAAAAAGTATTGTGTATAGAAAGCTCTTTATAAAATGGAATGTCATATTAGAGAATATAGAAGGATTTCCTAGTGCAAGAAGTGTTCAGCATATGCTACTGAAACTGAAGAAACCAGAGTATCAGGTAAAATATAATTTAGCGTAAGCCACAATTTTACTGGGTTCATACTGATTAAATATAATCAGATTGATTAACAATAATTTAGGAATTTTAGTATGTTTTCCTGTTAAGAAAAAATAGTAGTCAAATTACTTTTTTATTAAGGCATGTTTCAGATAAGCATTGTGTGCACACTATTCCATAACCCACCAGGCTTCAGTGTTGCCTCAGTACCTCTGATTCAGTAAATCAGATCATAGGCAGCATGCTGTCATATAATAAGGTGTCTGATCCTTATTACCAGTTTGTTGATGCACAGACTCCTTCAAATTGACCATTGCAACACATGGTTTCCCCTGAAACTAGCTGTGATAATTAGCGTGGCTCTAATGAGACAGAATGTCACTGATCTTGTGCTGAACTGTCGAGTATCGACGCTACGGATGGGAACTGTCAAAGCCTGCCATCTGTGACAGAGCTTGGCATATTCCATTTGCAAGGTAGAGCATGCTCAATAGACTGTTTTTAAACAAATGGTCCATTTCTTAAACAGGGCTCTGTGTTCTGTTAAAGCACAAGACTTTGTTATAGTTTAACTTTTTTTGCACTAGTAATCCTGTTATGAAAACCAAAATGTTACTAGTTTAGAAACCAGTTGTGTGTGTTCTTTTTATCATTTATTTTCCCCTTAATTATTTAACTTGATAATTTAAAAGCTAACAGTTGAAGATGCTCTTTTTCTGATTTTAAGCAGTGGAGGTTGCAGACAGTAGTTTTCTTTTGGAATAATAAGGGGAGAAAGGAGAGAAATAAAGGTTTGAGATTATTTGAAGTAAGGGCATGTACAAGTTGGACGAAAGAACTGAAATGGTTGAGAGAGAAGGATTTCTAGACTCCAGAGATCAGTCCTGCAAAATGCTGTGCTAAAAGTCCAGCACTGCTCATCATTCCAAAAAATGCTTTGTTGCTTTTTATTTCCTCCTTCTCTGGCAGACCACACAGGGCTTGTTCTGAAGAACATTTTCACTAATCTGATCAGGCAGCCAAATACGCCGGGAAAACTGCTTTAATGATCCCACTAATTACCTCAAGTCAATATGAACTGTATTATTAGACTGAGGGAAAATATTCCATTAGGTCTCCCCCTTGGGAGTTTCTCCGCTTTGTGATGTCACTGAAGCCTTCGCCCTCTCGCTTGTAATTAATTTTATTTACACACGCAGGCACGCACAAGGTCACACCTGCACAACCGGAGCTGGCCAGGGAGCTAGTGGCACTCAGGCTTAATCAGATCTGTCATAATTACCATTCTGCATGTTTCTGACACACGCTGTGAAATATTTCAATTTAACTGCCGCTACCAGCACAACCAGATGTAGTGTGAGTGTGGCTGCATTGGAAATATTATTCCTCAGGATAAACTCTCTCCTCCTCCTTTTTCCTCCCACCCCCTCTCCCTTTTACAGCTAATGTGGCACAGAAGCTGATGTATCCTGTAAATCTTGAATGCAGTGCTAGATTGATAACAGCAGATTAGACAGTTTAACCACAAACAGCTTGTTCATTTTTCACAAATGAAAACCACATGTGGTGTAACTAAAATTTCAGGCCTTTTTTTTTTTTTTTGGATGTTGTTTCCTTTTTTGTTGTGTGTGTGTGTGTGTGTGTAGGTAGGTATGCTTTTCATTATAGGGAATGTGAAATCGCAGTCTGTATATGTAGGAAAACACAGACATTGTTTAATTTTGGGGGATTGTTTTCGTTATGGCTTTTTCCCTGGGACTTTTACTGGAAACATGTCTTGCCTGTGCACAAACATTGGGTTGCTTCATCTCTGTGTTGTTTTTCTGATTACTTTTTTTGTAAGTTACACAGATGAATGATGCTAGCACAATTCAACTTCTAAAATAGTTACTTAGAAAATAATCCCCCATCACCCTCCAAGAATTTGACAGAAATGAAAGTGTTTTATGTTCAAGGTTTCAGTGTGAATTCTTGATTCTACCAGAAACAAAACAAAAAAGCCAAATGAAAGTATTTTTGCATTGAAGCCCCTTTTCTTTAAGGGCTGGGGGGGAGAATTAAAAAAAAAAAATTAAAGATGGCAAATGAAAAACAAAAACATCACCAAATGCAATGCTTTTAGGGCAATCAAAAACTACCTGCACATAATTTTGCTCTGTTGAAAACCCAGTTTCAGGTGATTGTTTTAATCTCCACTACTTTTAAAGTTTTTATCATTTCAAGATAAGGCTTTTCAAACCAGCAACTTTTTACTAGGTCTCTTTGGCTAATTATTTTTCCCCACAACAAATTTTCTGTTCTGTAACATAGATTAGAAGGTTGCTTATACAGATTTGAACAAATTAACTAGAAAAAATGCCTAAGTGGCTATAAAGTAATTGAACAGACTCATTGATTACTTGTGACTGGTAGATGTAGTCACGGGTTAGTGGGATTGGACACGCGATACAATTCATGAAATCTAGTCTTAGGCTTAATAGCATCCAAGGAAAGTGAAAATTTGTCTTCAATAGAAGGTTCATTTGTGTTATATCCCTTGCCAATCACTTTGTTGGATAATGGTAATTTTGGAAATGCAGCAGCTGTGGCACTAAAATTGAAATATTTAAGTGCACCAAAGAGGTGAGTGGAGGAGGAGAAATTTTTAGTGACTACTAAAAACACAGTGAACCAGAATCTGGGGTCTAGCTAAGCTGCACAAAACACAGGCATTGGGTGGTACAAAAGTGATGTAAAACTCATGTTTGTATCATCTGACTCTGCAGTTATTGATTGCAGGGCCATCTCTCTGTGCTGAGCTAAAAGACCGTAGTGCAGCCTGCCAGTTAAAGGCTGAGAGTTGCAGTGGTTTGAAACCCATCTAGGGCACAGTGTGTGTCTGTGCCACGTTCCCTTATTCCACGCAGACCCTCCTACCTTGATAACAGGTATAGAAGCTTGCCTTCTGTCTGTTAATTCTCTAACATTATCCCCCATGGATACGCCAGCTAGCTGTATTGCTAAAACCCGTAAGAGGGCTATAGCAGAAAGACTGCGCCAGTAGACGACCTAGTGAAGAACTACTGAATGTGCTAGCACTGTAGAGGATTCAGAATTAACTTTATAGTAAAAGAAAGGGAAGGACAGGGAAAAGTTCAAGCAAAAAGATAAGTGACAGAAATGAAAACATCTAACATCTCTGCAAGAATCCAGAAATCCACCTCCAATCCTCACAAAAATCTTTGAAATCTCTGTGGTCTGGAACACTAATACCAGTAAGTTTGACACCTTCGCCTCTCTCTTCTTTCAATCTTTTATTTTTAATTTTTCCGTCTTAGGTAGTAAGGTGTTTTGGCTCCTGCTCTCCAGATGCGTGAATCAGCTCTTCCTGAGGCAGCACCTGCTGTCTGACTAACAAGAGGTGCTGTTTCTGGCAGGATAGATTTTCTTAATCCCTCTTCCTGTTTTCTGCATCCTCACCTTCTGTTTAGTTTCCTTGTTTTTGCCCTTGTCTAATTCTCCTCATTATATCTACCCTTTTAGCACTCTCTAGACTTTTTGTCTCTTCATATTTTTCTGTGTCTCGTCTAAATACTTTCCCCCCAAAATCTTTCAGTTCATCTCTTTCTGTCTCCCCCATCCTCCTTTTGCCACCCTTTGGCACACCAGAGGACATGCATTCATTTTGTGCAAGCATCCTGTAACTTCACAATTGCTTCTAATTGACATGCTGCTAAATATCCTCTTCCATGACCAATTCATGTATAAGTCCTAATCAGAGGGGCCATTACATTCATAATAAGACAAGTTGATGCCATTCTCACGTTTAGAGGTGGACAACAGGACACAGCAATTGCTGTTCTGCTCTAGAAAGAATATTCTTATTGCATTTCATTTAGACCCGTGTTGGCCATGAGTTAATAATTTAGGAAATTCGTAAGGAGGCAAAAGGGAAATACATTTCTGTGTAACAAGATGAAGTAAAAAAAAAACTAAACAAAGTCTGGGTAAAGCTCAGTGGTATTAATAAGTTATTGAATTTGATATGAATAGAGCTAAGATGTAACTGGTATCCATCATTGGAAGAGATAATGTACTAGATAAACTGTAGAGAAAAGAATATGGATATAAATGGAGATAGAGTGCACAGTTAGATGGGGAAATAGTGATTGGGGCAGACGTATTTCTGAAAGACTAAGTCGACTACACAACTGCATTATTTCAAAGGAGAAGCAATTTCCATGAAAGTCCCAATATATCAGAAGCACTACTTAAATGGCAGGTTTGAGAAGCAATTTGGTAGAGCATTGACAGAGTCAAATTAAACTGAGCAGGGTTGCAGTGGGGAGAAAGCTGAGGATTATAGACGTTTCCCATCAAGTTTAAACTATGTAGCCTCAAACATTTGATTGTTGCAGGATTTGTAAAAATTAGTGAAAAAGGAGACAAGATTTTGTTTCAGATTACCTGAATTTCAAGAAACTGAAGACTTTCATTGTGCCCATTTTTGCTTTTACTGGCCAAACTTGAGAATTTTGGATATGGTTAAAGACTGCAAAGTCTTTAATGGATAGACGATACACGATGCAGCTAAACAAGTGAGGGGGAAAAACCCAATTTACAGATATCTATGAAAATCCAAATCATTCAGATTTTTATCAAAAGCCAAGTTGTTATTCAGTGATTAGATTGTCTTTATTCTTTCACAGTGTAATCTTGCCTCACTTTTTCAGTTTGCTTATGGTTTAAAATTTGAGAGGCAAATAAAAATAAGGATGGTGAACTATATAGACTAAATACTAGGGCACTCTAGCATCTGGCCTGTGAGCTACATCTTGCCTGCAGAGCTGCTTATTGCTTCCCACTGGGCTATCAAGCAGGCCACCAGAAGTTGGGGGCATGGCTGGGGGGTGTGGCCTGCCACCAAACCCAGGGCTTTTGGGCCCTGGAAGACATGGCAGCCCATAGGAGGGCAGCCAGGAAGGGTTTTATGACAGGAGGGCCAATCACAATATCAGCCCACCTACTTGTCTGCAACAGTTGAGAGGCTCTATGCCCCTTACACTCTACCCCTCTCTGGAGTCCCTACTCCATTCCCTCACTGAGGCTGCAGGGCCTTATGCCCCTTCGGCCTCAGGTGTCCTTTGACCTGCCCGGACCTCAGTCTCCTCCAGGCGTCTCACTAGGCCTCACTCATTCAGGTCTTGGGCCTGAGGCCCTCCTGGCCTCCATGATCTTGCCCAAGCCTGGTGCTTTTCTATAAGGGTGTGCTCTCATAACCTTTCCCCTCCATAAGGTCACCCACAGGACAGCAGGGGCTGAGGCTTTCCAGTGCCTCATGCTCCTCATTCACTAAGGAAGCACTGGTATGGCATTTCCTGAGGACTGCCCCACCACTGGCATCCCCACCACCACCATCCTCCCCGGCAGGGTGTAGTTTTAGGTCATTCACCAAAACCAATGCAGGCCTACCTGCCATGGTCTCATTCTCACTGGGTTCCTGTATATTGTAGCTGGACTGCTATCTCTCCTGGGCTGCCTGGTGCAGCCTCCATCTACTGGCTTCCTCTCATCAGGCCACAACTTTCCAGACCCCTCATCAGATGCCTCCCATCCAGAAGCTGTGTTTCAACTTCCTTCATCACAGCCTATAGTCCAGCTGAGCCTGTTATCCCTTTGGCAGTAATGTCCTTCCCTATCAAAGGGACCTTCAGCCTCCTTAGGCTTTGGCCCCGGTTTCAAACCAGTCGGGGTGCCAGTAGTGCTCCGCAGTCCCGGCTTTTGCACCTCGTGGTAGGCTCAGTTGCCCTTCAGCCTTCTGGTCCTGGTTCCCTTGCTTTGACCAGCTGGGAGCCTCTGGCCTCAGTGCAGCAACAGCTAACCCTCTTCTTCCACAGGAGTCCTTCTCTGGGCCCCACCATAAGCAGCCATCTCTCACTGCGCTTGTCTGGAGTCCCAAAGATCTTGTATGAAGCAGCCCTTCACTCAGCTGAGCTCACCTGAGCCTCTGGCCTCACCCCTGCCAGTTCTAATCAGGGTCTTGCCTAGCCCCTGTGTAGGCCCACAACTCTAAGCTCTTTCCATAGGCTGGCCTAGCTCTCCTGAGGCCTAGCCATCTCCTTGGGGCTTGGGACCCCACTGGGTCCCTAGGAACCTCCTCCATCCCCATAGCTCCTACCTTGGTCCTCTAGGGCTTCCTGGGAGCAGAGGCGCTCCGGCTGGGCAATGTTAACTCAACAACATCCCTGCAGCAGCTTCTTTGTTTCTCAGGGCCTGCTTTTATGCTGAGGCTCTGCAGCCTAGCTCCAATCAGGCAGCCTGCTGGCTGTCATGTGACCGCCTGATTGGCTTTGTGGTCACCTGCAGGCTGCCTCACAGCCTGCTCAGGTCCTTAAAGTGGCAGACACCAAAGATGCCCTGCCACACACTCCCCCCCTTTGAAATGGCTACCATGGGGGGAAGGTGTCTCTCTACCGTTCCCCATGCAGGCTGTTCTGCAGCCTGCATCAACCCTCTAAGTAGCAAGCACCCCAGTGGTGCTCCCCCGCAAGTTTATACAGCCCCTATCACCTTCTGGCCACCAGGTCTATCTCTACCCCATGCTGGAACTGCTGTTGCTACCACATGCCCTTTGCCAGAGCTAGGGGTGCTGCTGCAACATGGGGCAGCAGTGGCAGCAATTTTACCTTCAGCACAGCACACACAGTGGGTACTGGACCTGTCTTCTCTGCCACATGCCATGGGTCAGAACTGGATGTGTCACCACTACATGCCCCAGTTCACAAGAAATCCTGCAATACAGATCTGGCCTGGGGCTTAAGGGGAGTTTGACACCCCTGAACTAAATGGTCTCTAGGGGCATTTGTACACATGCATCACAGTGCTGGGTGCTTTTAAAATGCCTGGTGCTGCAGCATATGTAGTTGTATAAGCAGAGAAATGCACATCGGCATGCAGAAAATGGCAGTGGCACGCTTTTCAAAAGTGTGCCACTGCCATTTTCTGCATGCTGATGCACATGTCACCACTTATAAAACTGAGTGTGATGCAGCACAGTGCACATCAGTTCACATGCAAAGCAGACTCAATTAATCGAGTCTGCTCCAACCTGCCGGATCTCCAGCACATTGTGGAGTGAACAGATATGTGTATAAATGCCCTAGAACTCTCCACAGTCTTAGGCCCTAGTTTAGCAAGGTATTTAAACATTTCTGTAACTTTAGTGGGATTACTTGCATACTTAGTGAGGTACATGCTTGAGTGCTTATTGAATCAGGGTTTAATCTCTGACATGTAATGGGATCTTTGCAAACCCAGGCTCTCTTTTCATCAACACACAGCTGTAGTTATAAAAAAGGAACTATGAAGGGGTCAGACAATTTTTTCTTCTGTTTTATTTTCAATTAATTTGTGGCAGAAGAATGTATATTCACCTTGATAGGTTCAAAGACACATGGCCTAGCCGCTTCTGATTTTGACATATTACCAGATAGTAGTAATGCAGCTATCCAAATAGGTGTCATTTGGGAAGAGATGGAGACATAAGGAAGGAAATATGCCTTGCTTATTATGATCAGATGAATTAATAGTTGGTATTTTATTTGTGAAGATTTCCGGAAGCTACAGTACAAGTGGCTGGGCATCAGGCTTTAAGGACCTTCCTTCAGGGCTTGATTATAGTCCATAAAACAATTTATACAGCATTTTCCTGCCTTGGCTACTTAGAAGAAGAGAGAACACAGTCTTTCTCTCAGTTCAGCTTTCCATTGTCCTTATACTCTACCCCAAGACAGGGACCTGTTAACCCTTAGCAGACATAGGCTATGCACAGACATTCTAAAAGCCCGAGGTGGAACTGATCTAAGTTGCACAGTTTTCTGTAAGTGGTGGTGTTTAGCTCAGTAACAAACAGAACACACATTCGTCCTTTTCTTGTGGGAAGGGACATAGGCAAATCTTAGACCAGGTTCTGCTATTTTTAAACCAGTCTGTACACCAACATCCATTGCATTATGGGTATAGATTAGTTTCATGTGCAGAACTTCTGTTCTGTTCTGTTCTACCTATAGAGCAGTCTCCAATCACTTATACCAGGAAAAGTATATGTCAGTACCTGTCCCTTATTGCCTTTTTCTTATAGTGAATGGAGATAGTTCCTGTCACTCCCTTCTCTGTTTGAAGCCTCCCCCTTTTCCCCACCCCACACACACTTTTTCAGGTGTGAATTTTAAAGGGGGTTTAAAGGGTGCTGAGACAAGGGATATTGCTAAATTCTCTGACTTCTTCCATAATATGATTTTGCAGCAAAAACTGTAGGAGGAAGTTAGGGAAAACTTTTTTTTTCTTTTTCTTCCGTTTTTTTAACTTGTCCCAGCTACGGTGCTGCCACATTTTAATAGGATTAAACAGCTTTGATTGGGAATTTGAGAACCACTGAATCTATCCTATTCTAGAAGGGATTGTAGCAATTCAGGAATATGAAAACATCTACGTAGGCATATGTGGTTTTCAAGAAATTGAAACTTGAACCAAAAATAGGGAAGGTGATGAATGAAAAGGACACGGTCATGCACTCGGTGTGTGTGCACCAATTTATTGGAATGTTACTCCATGCAAAATGTACTTCATTATTATTATATGTTTTGTGAAAGTTATATAAATCTGTTTATTTTCAATAAATGTGGCTTTTCTTTGACCAAGAATTAATTCTTGAGCCTAAGACATGGTTTAAAAACAAAATCACTGTAATACTAAGATCTGCTTTAAAATCAGTGAAATGATCTAGACCTGTGTGAGGTATAGTATATGAAAAGCAGTTTTTCTGGAGCAAATTTCTGTTTATTACCCAAAGACGTATTAGACTTCTATAAATAACTAACATTTGCTTGTTAGTTTGTGAACTGTCAGTCATAAAACATTTGAAAAATTGACAGTCCCCTTTCAATAAAGGCCCTACCTAACTAAACCGTATGTTAATACTTGCCGTAGAAAGAATTATTAGATATTTAAAAATATGGAGTTACTAAGCATGTTGGCAGTTGGTTTATATGTTTGTTTCTACATGTAAAGGATTGCTGTTGCACTGAAATAGGTCTCATCTATATATACTTCTGTTCCGTTTGATAAGCGATAGGGGGAAATATTCTTTCCAGTCACCTTCTGTGAAACCCAGTGACCCATTTTATAGCCTTACACTGTAAGGGTAATGTACTAGACTCACTGACTTTATTAAATAATTGGCAGTTGTTTTTTCTTGTTTTGATTTTTAAGTATGGTTGTATCTTGCTTACTCTGCCATTTGTATTGTGTGTGTGAAAGAATGAATGTGATGGCAAAAAATGGAGAATAAAGCTTCACTGATTTATTTTTTAAATCCATTTTTCCCCTTTTTGTCTTTTTTTTACATATGAATGTAGTTGAATTTTATGTATGATTTGCAAAATAATATTATTATATTTTTGATTAAGGCTTGTGTAAATTATTGCTATTTGTATTGAAGACAAGCTGCTGTAAGAAATATATATATGGAAGTGGAGGACATCAAGTGAGAGGATCTACATTTGGGAAGTACGTATTTTAGTGCAGTCTAAATTGAATTATTCAGTTTTTAGTTGGCTAGAGAATGAGGGGTTTGCTTCATGTTGTTTGTTTTTAACATGAACTGGACTTTTTTAGTACATGTGTGCATGGGATTTATATGTCTAGTACAGATTAGGGCTCTGATTCTGCAAGCTGGTACACACCAGTGGAGCCTAACTGCTCAGTGGTTCTAAGTACAGACCAGTGTTTCTTTGCACAGATAACTGGGATGTGGCAGGGCACTTGGTGTGCCTGCCACTTTAAAGCCCTGGAGCTGGCAGCCTCCAGGTGCCTGATGAGGGCAGCAGTTTTGAGGCCTATATAAACTCAGGCAGTTTGGCTGCTGGAGGCCAGGTAGCAGCATTGCCTGGCCGGAGAGTTGTTAGGAAGAATACTGGAGGTATGGGGGAGCTGTAAAGGGATGGAAGGAGGCTCCTGGTCCTGGGCATGACCTGAAAACTGCACCCTGCTGGGAGTGGGTGGCCTGGTGGGGCTTTCAATGGTGTGGGAGCCCCCAGGAAATGCCAGGCCAGTTACCACCCCGGTGGAAGGCGAGTTGGGGTGCCTTAACCCTTTGCCCCCACTGCTGGGTGGGTTACCCCATCTAGGGAGACTTAGAGGGTCCAGAGGGGGACCTGAGAATGAGTGAGGGGCTAGAGACCCAGCCGAGTACCCTCAACTGGCCCAAGCTGGGGCCAGGACCCAGAGAAGGGTCAGAAGGATCAGGGGGCCCACTGCAAGGGATGCCCAAGAGCTGGAGGCCTGGGGTCCCGACTGGCTTGGAGGTGGGCCAGGGCAAGTTGCCAAAGGTCCAGGAGGGACCACACCCGAGAGGGGAAGGTGGTTTTGGGGGCGGGCTAAGTAGCCCGGATGACAGCAGAGAGTGATTGAGTGGATTATGGACAGATCCTGGAAGGATGAGAGTGGGCCCAGTATGGGGGTCAGTGATTAGAACATCGAGATGTCATCTGCGAGGCTTGGGCTGCGGTATGGGGATGGAAGGAGCCGCAGATAGTGCCCCCTGGCATCAGGGCACAAATGGGCAGCCTCCCACTTATGGAAGATCAATTATGAACCAATTAAGACCAAGTTGTGGCGGGTGAGAATAGGGAGGCGGTTGGCCCGAGGACAGGTGGGCGGGCCATGGAGAGCAGCCCCGAGGAGGCCCCCGTCACACAGGAGGATTAAAGTAATATGTAGCAGACTAAATCATTTACTTCTGGTCCTCAGCTGCTGGTTGTAATGATTGTCCAAGGCAGTTTGACTCTTTTTAAATAAATTATTTTATTTGGTTTTCATAATTTTTTTTATTCATAAAAATACAGATATTTATTGAATTCAGGCCTTGAGTACATTTCGATCTGAGACAGTAGTGACAATAAAAACACTGAAGGTTAGGCATTTGTGATGAAGAATACCATGAAAAAGTGCACATAACAACATGTACCTCTACTAGCTGTATTTTCTCACATCACAGGAAATGCCTAGTAACAGACTAGGACTGCAAGATATGCTGGTTAATGGATTAAATATGATACTTGAAGAAACAAGAACATCAATATCTTCATTCTTCACTAGCAGAAAAAAACAAATCTCTTATCTTTTGAAGTTTCCTATCTTCCAACAAACCCTAGAAGTTCTTTTATACTAATTACCATCTGTTGTACCGGCAGCTACATCTTTATTTATTTATTTAAAATCACATCTGATCACATCTGGACTCCCCTGATCCTCTACAGCAAAAGCCAGTAATAGATAAACCAGCCTTTTCACAGAAATATCATGGACAGTGTGAAAACTGAGGTTGAGGCAACTGAAAAGATAAGCATGGACTACACTTTTAGAGTTAATTATTTTATCAAAGTAAAAAAACAAGTGCATTCATCTTTAGTAATTTCAAATTTCCTCATTTCAGGATAGGAAAATCCCAAAAACTGGTGCAAAAAACTGAATCTTCCTATGAAAAATAGAAAAAAAGTATGTGATGTATGTATGTGATGTATAAATCCAAAGATTTGCTTGCAATTAGGAAACAAAAAGGTAATTTGTAAGGTAGATTTTGTGCAACAGTTCTCATCACTGATGCATTTGAAGCCTAACTGAAAGAGGAGGCGTAAAGTTACTGTTTCACAAGATCTGTGAAGATAGTATTAATATACTTTAAAGTGGTCTCTGAACTAGAAGTGGGCAAAATGGATGGAGGTTTCACTTACTATGAATTTTAAAGACATACAAAATACAGTTTCTAAGCTCTGATACTATGAAAACAAAAATCATTTCCAAAGCTATTTTTCATAGCAAAACCATGTCAGGTCAAAACTGGTCATGACCACTTTTACCTATATATGTTAACTAACAAGTAATGGGTCATTACCACCTTAGTTTTTTATATACCTTAAACATTCACACTAGATGAAACCTAACCATTCTTAGTTTCTAGTTTTTATTCATTCTTAGTATTTTAGACTATGATGGTTTAGAAGAGCTAGAAACATTCCACAATAACAGGGTGAATTTAAATAATTATTATGTAATATTGTATTATAATTTAAACCAAGCTACTGAACATGCGAAAAGTAGAACCATGGGCTGCCTATAGACATGCTCTGACACATTCTAATTAAAATGCTCTAGCATCACCACAGTGTCACAAGTATTAACCCCACCCCACGCATTTTAAAATGGCTGCAGAGGCACTTTAAAAGGTCAAAACCATGTTAGGTCAAGTTAATCGGTGGCCACGTTTCAGACCTAGTCAGCAGATAATTGTTCAAACCAAACTGCATGAGTCTTAAAATTCTTGGGTAGAATCATATTGAGGGAGAAGAAGCTGGTTAAGGTGGTATACAACCATACAGTCGAGCCAAATCTGTTGTTCCTAATTCCAGCATAGAGCAAAATACCTGTAAGTCCTTTAAAGAGCAAGAATTCTTCCTCATTTTGGTAGTGGCAATTCTCATATTTTAGTTTAAAGACCCAAAATACCAAAGGAAAACCCAGAACACAAAGTGTCTCC
Organism: Caiman crocodilus; assembly: GCA_030014935.1. Taxonomy (NCBI): domain Eukaryota; kingdom Metazoa; phylum Chordata; order Crocodylia; family Alligatoridae; genus Caiman; species Caiman crocodilus. Next base: position 199,482,600 of record JAGPOW010000261.1, read on the forward strand.
AGCTTCTCTTTCCAGCTTGTACTATATAACAGCAGCTGGGCCCACTCTTCCTTAAGAATAAGTTTGCAGATGTCAGAACATTGAAAAAGTAGAGTAATATATTTTAAGATCAGAACAAATAGTATTCATCACTTCATTTGTCCCCGTTGTGTAAGCCCATATAATTCACAATATGAATACAATTTAAATAGTCTTTGCCCAATTTAAAATCAGGAAAACTGTGAATGTTGACCCCTTGTTCTTGATCTCTCTGATTTTTTTTTTTTTTACATAATACAAAATGTAATAAAATTTATTTTTAATATAATTTCATAATACTATAATATGGTTACAAGTTTGCTTTATTTGTTTCTGTTGGAGCTGTGTCTTTAATTGTAGGCACACTTTTCCTCAAAATAACATGTGCATTGTTTGCCTCTTCCGACTCTCTCAGTTTCTAGGTCTTGTTGTACATAGTGAGAAATCACAGTTGAAGGGTTTAATGCATTTTCTAATCAATGTGCAAAGGAAATTTATCCTTATCAGTTTAAATGTGGGGGATTTTTTCATTGTATTATGGAAGAACCTTCACTAGCAAAGATTATTCTTAAGAACTTCATAACATTTAAAGGTTAATATGTTGGGTAAAGAACAATATCTTAAGATAAACATTTTTATTATAGGACATGAAGGAATAGTTCTGATTAAATTATATGATTATTTGAATGGGAAAGAAGACAAAGTGCATCATTTCTTGCCCTCAACTTTAATGCCCTTAATCAAATAATGACCTTCTGGAAATAGTTAATTTTAAGCATTTGGAAAGATCAATACCACTTTGCCACCAAAAAATGGCCCAGATGATGAAATTTGATGTATTTAAAGTACCATTTCACCCTTTTAACCTAGTAAATAATTTAAAATGCTTTCAGTACTCTTTTGCCACCATTATGTATCTCATTGTTCAAAGTATTATGACTTCTTGTTCCAAAAGCAACCTTTCTGCACAGTGAACAGCTTACAAGCCTAAGAACTGAAGAAAATGTACTTATATATACTGTAACAGTGATTTCCTCCTTGTATGTCCTTACTCCTATCCCTGGATTCTGCCTTCCTAGCTCCATAAAACAGAAGCATCAGTGACAATGAACAAAGCCTTTGGATCAAAAATGAGATTTGTAAAACATTGAATGGTTTTTGAAGACAGAGAGTCAATATTTAAAGTTTAGTTTTTTAGTTCGTCTTTTGTTTTCTCTCAAGTCTTTGTGTTAAAGGTGAAGGATTTGGTGGTTCAGACAACTAAAAGCCCATTTTACCCAGTTTATAGAACACTGATATGAAATTACACTTGAGTGTCTTCAGCTTTGTAAATAAAAAAAATTGCCCTCTATTAGCATGTTTGTGGGCAGATTAAAAACAGTCTTCATTAGCATAAGTAACACTTACAGATTCTTTTAAAAGTAGAAAATTATTTGCTGAATGATAAATTGCTAGCTTTATAGTTAGTTGTTGAAAATGTGCTCATTCAAAATGCCTACTTTAGTTTAGTTTAGTCTACAATGCTGATTTTTTTTGAGTTAGAAGTACTGTTTAATGGATTATGTACTTAATCTTTGTTCATAGTAGCTGCTGAAATGTAATTTATGCTTTCCACTAAAATGTTTGTATCAAATACCTTCCTATTTAGACTGATTTCTTCTAATACCATATGTTTTTTATTACACTATATGCCCCAGAGATTGGAACAAAATACGCCTGCATATAATATATAAAAGAAACCCCCCTTATATATTCACATACCAACTATAAAATGTTTTGCCTTTTAGAATTCAAATTACAGCTCTTTTTTAAAAATATGTTTGATTCCTTGCTAGTTATGCAGTAAGACATACTTGTCATTTGACGATAGTTACCACTAACAGATCTACCATAGTTTAACTGCTCTATCCCAAAGTCCTTCCCTTGTAGACTCATTCCGTTTGGTAGAGGTGAACCTCCTGATATTGTCACTGCTCTGGAAGGATTTGCCAAACAAATTTTAAAAGATATAATAGCACAGTTTTTCTTGATTCAGTTAGAATTGATGTTGAACCCGTTAATGATGACTTGATCTGCATCAGCTTGTGTGTTTAAAAAAAAAAAGGGGGGGGGGAGGAGTTACGTGGAAACCAGAGATTGTTGTCTGTAGGTGCTGAGACTAGGAAAGGTCAGGAATTTAATTGTAGCGCAATTCAAATTTTCAAAAGACATTGTTGGGATGTTGAGTTTAGACCTGCTGAGTTTTTCTTTAGAATAAGCATACTTTAGAATGTCTCATGGGCTATAAAATTTGTCATTGTTATCCTGTTTGTGCTTTATCTGCAAGAGTTTGGCACTTGCTCTGTTTTCGCAGGTTTTTTTCCTCCTAATGTCTTATGTTTCTTTAATAAATCCCGATCAGAAAATGAATCAAAAGACTCTTATTTTAAATATCTTAGGTTTAGCATCTTCCTTCACCATTTTCTTGCTTGCTGTAGCAAGACCTTTGCAGATGGTACTTGGTTACTCAAAAGTGCATAACAGTATTTCCTTTGTGGCAGATGGATTTAAGACTTTTAGTTCTCAATAAATGTAGGTTTACAATACATAACTTTACAGGATTTGTGTTGTATATAACAGGTTTGAACATATTATCTCAGAATTCATCTGCATGGCATTTTCAGCTTATCCAGGGCCCATGCCAGTATTTTAAGTAATAGGGAGAACATAGTGATTGATAGCAGCTAAAGGCGTGATTTTGAATAGAAACAAAGGTTTTAGAACAGAAGGTGTCAAATTAAACTTTGGCAGTTTGAAAAGTAGTAACATCCTGAAAGTTCTACAAACATTAGCCACATGTAAATATGTTTGTATTTTGCCTTGTACCCTCTTTATATTCAGTGTAATGTTGCTTGGCAAATTTACTATGTTTAAAGTTTAGGTTGTTCCCAGTATCATTTTAGTTTTTTACTCTTTGCTGTATATGGCATCAGCCTAATTATTTTCAGGCTGTTTCTTCACTGTGTGGTGTACACACTATTCAAAATAGTTGTGATCTAATTTGGGTACTGACGAGTAGTTGTTTTTTTCCTTTCTTTGCAGTCTTATAATTTTTAGAAGACTACAAAGTTGTGAACTATGGGACAAATCTGCCTTAATTGCATAAATTAGGAATTTGCGTGATCAGGTTATAATGGCATAAATTAGGAATAATTTATTGCAAGGCAGTAGAATTGCTCTAGACTTTCTTAAGCATAAGATGGCAGAAATTGGTCCAATGAAATTTATTTCTAAATTAAAAATCTGTAGTGATTACAGCTCTTTTTTGTTGCTCCCCAAGTATATATAAATTCAAAACAAAGAATGCCATAGTTTTTGAAGTCCTTCCAAATGTTTGGGGGGGGTTCTCCTAAATATTACAGTCATTTCAGATTTCTCGATTTTTACTTGGGTAATTCACCCAAGTAGAACCCTGAACTCAAAAACTATGAAGAATATGCAAACAATTAATTATTTCTTTGATCCAGAACAAGTTATACTGGTATGAAGATTTTGGTCTCCTGTGGAAGTTAAACCATACAGCTTCTATTCATGCTTGTTCATCCTCTATGTGCTTAGACATTAATAAAATCAGCCTTTGTGCAAGTAGTCAGAAATAGATAGGAAAGCCAGTAAATTCTTTCTACCCTGTAATTTTAGAAAAATCCAATTGGCTATTTCCTTGTTGCCACACAGACCCTGCACCAAAATATCTGTCTGCTTCTTTTAAAATGTGAAGAATAAAATGGAAAAATAGACATTTTTGTTAGAATAGCTGTCTACAGCTGCAGGTTTTAAATATTTTGTCAGGAGCATCTGATTTCAGTCTCTTAAAATCACTATCTCCTTGCAAGGCTAACACAGAATGTTCCAACTTATGATTTGTCAAATTATTTTTAGATAAAGGATTAGACATACTATTTCAGGGCAAAGGTTAATAGCAAATTACTGGAAATGTTATGTTAGTCATGGATAATTAATAAAAATAAGGCTTAATCAAGTAGTATAAAAACACAAAAGTAACAATATAGGAAAAATATTTGTTAGTGAATCAAAGCTATTTTTCCAAAATATTTTTAAATCAACATACATGTAGTTATTTAGGAATTATTCTAAGATGTTTTTAAAAGAACTAACAGCTGTCTTTTCTAAAGGATATCTGTGGTTCACTAGGGTATACTTAAATTTTAAATGGACAGTGTGATATGAAAAAAGCAAATGTCCTTACTGATGGTTTAGATTTCTGCAGTTTGGGTATTTTTTACTTTTCTTCTGTGTTTTACTTTCCTGCTCTGATATGAATAGACTTCTCAGTTTTGCTTTCTGTTTCACAAATACCAATATAATGCTGCACATTTTAGATGGGAAGCCGTACCAACTACAAACATTAAAAAAAAAAAAACAGTTTTCACTGTTTCCGAATTAACATTTTCATAATGGTATTTTCAGTTAAATGTCCTGCCTTTCTTTCAAAATAATCTATTACTTGATTTTTGCCCTTTTAACTGATTTGCACAAAATAAGAGGAAAAACACGCTGCTGAATCCCTTTCTCTGCACATAGATTCATGTTAGAGGGACTGAAGGAACAATATAATTCAGAATTTATCTGTGGTCCATATACTAATCTACAAGCATAAAGCAGGACATTTTAGGCTGGGTTGTAAAAACACACAGTTAGGTGTCCTTGACTGCTTTAAGATGAAAAGTCTGTTAGGGCATACTGTACATCACAGTATTTTTGCTACAGGGCTGGTTAGCTTATTAGCTTACTACACCTTGTTTGCTGTTACAATAGCAAGCACAATAGGGAGTCCTGTCAGTACTATTCTGTGAAGCAGCAGGTTGGTCTTCTGTAAGGTTGCAGCATCTGGGACTCCATACTGTATTCATTTACCAAGGCGTGAAGCATCAAGCAAGGCTTCATTGAATTTAAGATTTGGATTCTCAACTATACTATCATTATATTTCTAACATTTGTTTTAATTTACATAACTAAGGCATTTCCTGTAGTGTTCATTGTTTAAGAGGTCTCCTTCTGTATCCAAGGGCATATATTTGAAATTTTTAGCTCCCTCCTGAATATTTTCATTATTGTTTACTTCCATTGTTTTTTCTTCATGTTGCAATGGTACTTTAAACTCCTGGATAAAGGTAGATAAGTCCTTAAGAGAACCTACCTTTTTTTTTTTCTTGTACTTAAAGAAAATATAGTAAACTTGTCTGGCTGAGCCACTTTATACCAACAGTACCTGTGCCTGACAAATAAGTCTAAAAGTATCAGAACTTACATGTTGTTTGTTAGTCAAGAAAGTATCACATCATTTTCCATATAGTATTAAAAAGTAAAATTTATAGAGCTAGTAATTGTTTAAGTATTTTTATATACAAAGAAATGTATTGCTGATGCATGCTATCTTACTTGCTGCTTTTAGTTTCTGTTAGTTCCTTAAAACTTTCAATACAAAGCCAAGAAACATGCCAGGATTTGATTTTACAATATCAGAAGTGAGCAATTGCTAAATATTCAAGATGTAACTGCAGGTCTATTTTAGAAGCAAATTAGTAATCACTACAGTTCTCCTAGGATAGTTTTTTGGCATCATGCTTACTCAGTTTGCATTTTCAGATATTTTTCATGTACTATAATATAGGAATGGTATAAAAAGTAGATCATAAATCCCTTCATTAATCCATAATAGCATGCATAAAAGTGTGTGTCTAACGGAAAAAAAACCTGTTTTAAAAAAGAAATGCTGAAACAAATTAACATCGATGACATGGTAGATAAGTTTATTCTCAGAGCCACTTCTGCACATAGCACTGATGAAGAAGGCATGACTTCTCAATGGTTATGCAAAGGCCTTTTTATTTTTTTTTTAAAAGGACATTTGGGTATTTCTCTATCATTATGCTTTACATTAGGCAGCTCTATAATCAAGACAGATATCTGAAATATTCTTTCCAAATAAGAAAAATTGTAGTACTAGGACTTAAAAAAAAAAAAACCTAAAAGACATAGTCTACTAGCTATTGAAATATAGTTTTTGTTTCCTTAAGTACAACAAAGAAAGAGGTAGGTTTTCTTAAGGACTTAATTGTCTTTATCCCCGAGTTTTATAATATCCATTGCAATATAAAGAAAAAAGAATGGCAGTAAACAAATAATCTTAGCCCATCTTTGTGCTTAATACTTTCCAATGGATGTAGACTTAAATACAAAATAGAAAAGTAGAAATTAGAACATAGAGTTTTATGAAGTAGTGTTCTAGTTTGTGGTGAGATACTGTCTTGATCAGGTGTTTTGTTTCTAAAAAGTATAGCATTGGTACAGAGCTGTGCTACCCAAAAAACCTGCTGTTAAAACCTCCTATTCTGCAGCTTTGTGAAATAATTTGGCAGACTCCTGACGTGATGGCATTTGTTTTGAATTTCAGCATAGGGATCCAGAATTTAATATGAAAGTAATTTTTAGCCAAGAAGTATGTGAAGGAATAAGCAATGTTGTGTCTCCTGTCCTCATACACCACACTTTTTAAACCAGTTTTGATTTAAACGAGATGTAACTAAGGGTAGAAATTGTCTATTATTAAGTGTGGAAAACTAATTTTGATGATGTTATCTTCAAGGGTTGGCTCTGTGAATTGTTACGTTGGAAAGAAGATCCCTCACCAGAAAACAGGACCTTATGGGAGAATCTCTCAATGATTCGAAGGTTCCTCAGTCTTCCTCAGCCTGAACGAGATGCCATTTATGAACAAGAAAGCAACGCAGTTCATCACCATGGTGACAGGCCTTCCCACATTATCCATGTTCCTGCAGAGCAGATTCAGGTTAGTTTACCTTGGCCAATCCAATGTAGCACTAAGTAAATAAAGCCTTAAACATAGCAAAGGAAATTAGTGTCTCTCTTCTTCCTGCCAGACTAAACAGAGGCTTTTTAGTAAGAGATAACAGTACACTGCCATCTTGCTTCAGTCTGTACAAGGAGTGTGTGAACATATGCACTCTTTTAAAACTGAGAAAGACTTTCACATTGAACTGAATCTTTTGCTAAGAGGAGAAATAATCAGTTATCTTAGCTACTTAGGCGCACACATTTTGGTAGAATTGAGGATTAAAATATGACACCACTTAATATTTTTTCCTAGGAATTTGGGAGAAAATTATTATTTTTAAGAGCTGCCTTTTAAAATCCTGTAGAGTAGCTTCAGATCCTCAGCACCAGTAATTCACCTGGAATGGAGGGAGGGGGACTCAGCCCGATTCTTCATCCCATTTAACTCCAGCTGAAATTTGGGATGAGTCAATGTTTGTTTGTTTTTCCTTTAGAGCCCCTCTCCCACCACCCATGTGAAGGAAGAGCATAGAGGTGCTTTCTTACCAGGCTTGCTGACCACTGGACCTTGGCTGGGTGCTACTCCTCAGGTGAGCTGGCACGAGTTAATGTGTCAGGGAGGGAAATGAGGGGTTTCAGGACCCACTGCCAGATGAGAGCAATAGCTTCTTTATATACTTAAAAAGCTACATTCTGAATTGTCCATGGTAGGTCTTAACATTAACCTGGGGAGATAGTATGAGCAGAATGATTACTATTTCCCTTACCTTTTGAGCTAGATATAACAATAGCCTCTGAATATAGAAGCACTATAATGCTCAAATTGTAGGATGGCACTATAATATGGATCACTCTCAGACTGAACTGATGAAGCTATGTAACTCATGTTTATTAGAGATCTTGGGGTCAGCTTTTAACTGCATCCCACAAAGGGCAGAAAATACCCATCGTTTCAGACCCAAACTACTACTGAAACTTGCTGGATTGTTTATATTACCTATATGAAAAATATATTTACAAAGCTAGGAAGAATAGATGTATCCAGCAGCCAAAAACAACATGCATGTGTATTAAAGATAAAACAAACTGAACAAGACAATCCCTTAGGATATCGAGTGCTAAAATAATTGTGAAAGCCTGGAAATTTACTGTTTGATTTAGCAAAAAGAGAGAGAGAGAGAGATCTATATTAAGTAATAAAACAGCACTTGTTTGAAAATGTACATTGTTTTTAATAAAATCACTTCTTAGGGGGATAAAAGGAAAAGCTTCTGCACAATATAAGCATTTTAATATTATGCTACTTCCTTAGATTCATTTGTCTTGTTGATAAAAATTGTGTGTTTGATCTTGCAAACATTACTAACATAACTAGTTGCATTATAATTACTTTATATGACTAAGAGTTGCAGGATTGAGCTAAAGTACTCTGTCACTCTTATACATTACAACTGTTTCTAGATATATAAATGATATAATTAATATACATCCTGATATTCAGAATACACACAGGGACCTGATCTTGCAGAGATTTTAGGCACCTTTCTTAACTTCATGCCCTAGGAGTGGGGACATGCAGCTTTGGGACTTCTATCTAGAACAGGCTACTCAAAGAGTGTAAAAACATGCATGTGCACAAGTATTACCAGGACAAGAGTCCTAACTCTACTGTTATCTCTATCTCAATATACCAGTTGTGAGTCCATTTAATAGGGGAAACAGAATACCTGTTGTATCATCTTATGACAATGGACATTTGCTGATCCAAGAAAAAAAATATTTCTAGTGCTTTCTGTGCTGTAAAGGAAAAGAATTCTCAACAAAAGCAGTAACTGACAAATTTGCTTTTGATGTAAACATGATCTTATAATGTGTCGTGCTTTAGCCAGTAGATGAGAGAAACATTCCTGTCCCCAGGGCTCAGTGCCTCACCTTTTTAAAATGACTCTAAATTCCTTGCTTCCAAATTTTCATTTGAAATGCTCGTTAATTATTTACATCATGATTTGCTTTATCTTACTCCTCTGATGTATATGCTGGCTCATTTTATTAATTGAATTCTTTGAATGCTGCTCATTGACTTCTAATAATAATAATGCAACTTACTTAGAGCTTTGTATCATAGCACTTCATAAATATAAACTACATAATCCTCCACATAGCACTGAAATAGGTAAGTATGTTTATTACCAGTTTCCATGTTGGGATACTGGAACTTAGGCAGGATAAGCAATATCCAAGGCTACTGGGAGAACAAGAGACAGTCAGAGCCAGAACTCTTAGTTTCCTGTTCTTAATTCATGATCTGTCTTAGTCTAGCATAGGATTTAACAATCATAAGAGAACAAATTATCTAATGATGCTCTAACATATTTTCAAGTGTGTGTAGACTTCAAAACATGGTAAACTGGTTTATTTAATTAATTTAAACTAGTTTATCATGCATAAAAAAGCAGTGTGTATTCTCTGCGTTTGAGTGAGAATATTCTAGCTAGCATATGGTAAACTAGACACGGCCTGAGTATGTTGTACCATCTTCCATCCTTTCTTTTTTTACTTGCTTCCCTATTTCCTGCCCCCATTTTTCTTTCTTGCTTTTACAGACATCCGTTCGCGGAGGCTCGCTCATTCATATTTTCAAACTGGTTCTCTTGATAGTCAGTAGTATTCTCCCCTCCTCCCCCTGACCCCCCCCTACCCCCCAAGTCTTTAGTTCTACCTTGGTAAATTGTTCTCTGTATTTTTGGGATGATAAAAATATCAGCAAAAATACATTAAACATGTTTGCTTTGTATTGCAGCAGCAACAGCAACAACAGCAGCAGCAGCAGCAACAGCAGCAGCAGCAACAACAACAACAACAACCAGGTCCCAGACTACCCCCACGACAACCTACAGTTGCATCACCAGCTGAATCTGAGGATGAAAATCGTCAGAAACCCCGACCTAGAACAAAGATTTCTGTTGAAGCCCTGGGAATCCTACAGAGTTTCATACAAGATGTAGGCCTATATCCAGATGAAGAAGCAATTCAGACTCTCTCCGCTCAGCTTGACCTACCCAAGTACACCATTATCAAGTTCTTTCAGAACCAGCGATATTATCTCAAGCACCATGGGAAGCTGAAGGACAATTCTGGTTTAGAGGTGGATGTTGCAGAATACAAGGAAGAGGAGCTGCTTAACGATTTAGAAGACAGCATCCAAGACAAAAATGCAAACACGCTTTTTTCAGTTAAACTAGAAGAAGAATTATCAGTAGAAGGGAACACAGAGCTTAATGCTGAGTTGAAAGACTGATTTTAAAAGTATTATTTTCATTCAACAGTGCCACTGGTATTTACTAATGAAATGAAAATTCCATCATGCATTCTGTCAAAAACCTTTTATTATTCATTGTTTGGCCAATGAATCTTCCAAAACTTGCACAAAAGTTGAAAAAAGGATAATGCAGACTGCACTAGATGTTTTACTCTGTTTTACAAACTGCTTTGCAGCTACAGATGAAGCGTTGAGGATTGTTTGATATTAATTTGTGTTCACTGGTACGCTGTGTGAGTGTACCCAATAAGCATGATACCAGTGATTTTTGATTCTGGAGCCTTCAGACAAGCATTACAACTTTTGTGATTTATTGTTTCATTTTTTTTTAAATGATTACTGTAACACTCCACACTTGATCTTTGAAACTCACGTTTATTTAAAAAAAAGAGTTTGTTACTCTTGCTCTATTGTATGTTACAAAAGAACTATAGACTGTGGAATGCAGTTTAAAGATAACATATGCCAACAAATGCCTTGTATTATATGGCACTGCCGTAATTCAGATTTGTTTTCTTTTGGAAATAAAGGTCACTGTATTTTTTTTTCCATTCTCATTGTTACATGATTTTTAAAAAAATGAAAAGAAAATGTGAAACACAATTTAGTCCTCATTATTTATTTGTAGATCCTGCAGCATCATGTTGTAATTAATTTTTTTGAAAGTTTCCGTTACATGTAATATTGCTTCTCTTGTTATCATACTGATTTTTTTCTATTTATAAATGTATTTTGATGGGCAGTAAAACAAAGTGTCTTAAAAGTTTTAAATAGAGAAAATGTGCTTTACACAGTTGCCTATAAAAAGTGCTCTATGTTATCCAAGCAATTCATACTATAAGCTTCACTCTAATTGTTGTATGCAATTTTTACTATCATGCAAATAAGCTTAGGTAAATAAAACTAATAGATCACCTTAGAAACTTATGCAATTAATGTGAAAATAATTGATGTTTGCAATGTGTCTTCCTTTGGTTTACAATCAATTTTAAAGCTATAGCTGTATAAATTTTCTGTATAAAGGTGTATTTCTTTTTTATGAGTTTATTGCTATGAAAACACCAGTTATTTTGTTACAGCTGGCTGTTTTTATAAGTGTATCACAATTTTCTTTATGCAGAAATGTTCTGACTAGGAGTGGTTATTGACTGTAACTACACAATTAAAATTGTTTGTATGGTATGATATGGCAGGGTTTGTCTGCGTATGTGTGTATCTGGGAGGAGTAGTTCTAAGTGCACATCCTTACTACCATTTTGAAGATGATTTTTCAATTGTTCTCTTTTAGAACCACACAGATTTTTTTTTAAATTTGGATTTAGCCAACATAGTTGAAAAAGAAACATCATTTGGCTATGAAAATCATAACCTGTCTTTTCTTGGTTTAAAAACTTGCCTGTCCAACAGAGATAGCAGGATATTATTGAGTCAAAAGGCTATCAGGCAAAAACATATTTACAATTCCTGGCAGTAATGCACTTATAATGGATACAGCTAGTTTTATTTTGCACTAGAATAATGCTAACACTATTCCTTACACTAATGTATAAACATTAAGAAGGTCATTAATAGTCAAAATAAATAGAAAAGATGGGAGTTTTGTACAACAATCTCTTACTAAGTAAGATTATTTTAATGATCATTAATAAAGTGGTTGATAAAGCCAGAATAATTAGTAAGCTTTGAATTTATGTAAAATTCATGTCTAGGCTAGCAAGAATAGTACTAGAGAGGTGAAAAAAAAACTGCAGTGAAAGTTGAAGAACAATTACGGACAGTTTATTAGTTAAATGAAAAAAGCTTTAAAAACCTCACTGAGTTCCATTTTTCACACGAGTTTTTGAAATCCAGTGTAATTATTCTTGATATTCTGTAAAATTTTAGTAATTTATCAGGGATATTTTCAAAGGCAAATTTGATTGAAGTGCCATTTTGAAAATCCTTTCCCCTCTCTCCCTCCCATAACTGTATTAGTTTCCTTAAAGAGACACAACATAGGCAAGCAAACCATGTTTTTTCACTCTGGGTATGAGACAACAAGTCAGAACAGTGTGTGTGATTCTGGGCTTTTGTCAGACCTTTCAGGGTCCTGAGTATGCTCTTACATAAGGGGTTTGCCACAGTTAAAGCTAGTGGTAACCAGTAATTAGTCTGGTTGCCATTGTACAAGCCATTACTCTGGACCATGGAAGTCGCTTTGCTTCAGTGGATCTTACCTTGGTCTCAAGCTCACCCAAGTATTATCAATTTAAATAGTTACAAAGTAGTTTGGCATAAGCATGGGTCCCTATTGTAGATACCTGCCTCTTACTATCATTGTGACCACTATAATATGGCTGTTTAATTTAAAGTGTAATGGTAGTTGAGATTTTTTTTTTTTTTAAGCATGTGCATATGTTGGTTAAGGGGGAAGGGGGGACATCCTCTCTCTCTGCATACTAACCCAGGAGCATATAAAATGCTCTGATAAAGAGGGCAGATGCTAGACTCTATAATAGATAAAGAACTAATATAGAAAATATTTATAAACAGTGTTTCTCTACTGTTATGCCATCTTTTCTTTGTTGTTTAATGCCTTACCTGGATGTCAGTGAAGGGAGAATCCAAATCTGTCTAAAACTCATATTTCAAGTAGCTGACTTGCTTTAATGTTTACTGCAAACATGAATTTGAAACTGATCAACCAAAATGCTCCTAATCACCTGGGCCTCAGAAGTTAAATTTCTTAGCTGCTAAAAAGTGACTGTGGTGGTGTCTCATTAACGTATATGAGAGAAACAGTGGGGCTTAAATATTGTTTGTAATAAAATCAAATGTCTGGCAAATATGGGAAGCAGAGAGAAAAATCTGATAGTGTTAGGTGGGAAAGATAGGCCTAACAGCTTTGGCAGTATAGCTCAACTTGAGTGTTTCCTTAAAGAAATAGAGAGGAAAATAAAACATGGAATGTTTTTATTACCTTCTTCCTGACTTCACCTATGTTAAAAGGCCTAGCAATCCAATGAGAACATGGCTTTGGGGCAATCAGCATCCACAATCACATATTCCAAAGTTGATTGCCAAATTAAGGTCTCCCTTTCCTGTTAAAAGGGATTGCTAAGTTTGTGGTTGAACAAATGTTCTTTTAAGTTTGTGGGTTGATGCAAAAACTAACTTAAAATGATAAGGTGTTTATAAAAGGTTCATCTGTTTAATTTGCTCTTTGAACTAGAAGGCTGACACCAGGAGGGAAAATGATGGCCCCCATCTCATGGAGAGCCTGATGACTTACATATTGAAGTTCTGAGTTAATATTAAGTTTGTGTCCTGGGGCAGCATCAACTGCTACCAGTCCTTTGTTCCACTGTGAAATTCCCATACTTAACAGCAGCCACTAAATTAGGTGCCAAGAAAGTCCAACTCAAGCATCAAGTATTAAAGACTATTTAATATATTCCATTATGTCAAAGTATTGCAGAAAATGAACACTTTATGATCTTACTTAATGTTGATTATATTGTACTGTTGAGTCACAGACCACTGATTGAGAAGCAACAGAAATATACTCTAGTATCACAGAAGTTACATTGCAGTAGCTATAGTTTGTCCTATGGTACTGTACTTTCACATACAATCTTTCATTAAAGTGAATTGTTTGGTGTCTTAGTCTGCAATGAGTAATCCTCCTTGGGACAGAAGTAGCTCTGCTTGGCAGTGAATGTCTTTGCTTTGAGGTTCATGTGGACATATTCCCAACTACTTTGTAATTGGCAGTCTTCCCACTCTTGTCCTGCAGCATTGTTCTGCAGTATGGCTTGACATAGCTGTGTATCCTTCCTTGCTGTGGGTCATCTTGCCCAAATGCCATATCCCTGTTTAAATGCCAGCACATAGCCATGCAAACTGCATCTTGCAACCAGGCACAGGTGAGTTCATATACCATTAAAGCACTCATAACTGACTCAGCTTCTGCACAGACCTCTGCAAAACTGGACTGGACTCCCCTGAGTAGCTGCACATCCAGTTCCATTTGGAAAGAGTTACCAACAAGAAAGGGACATACCTGGGACTTGTCAGTGCTGAGCCAAAGAAAAGAGGGAGACGTGCCCACAGACAAGGAGCAAAGACAAAAATGAATAACGTTCACACTATTTGCCCATGGTATGAGGAACAGAGTTATATTGTTCTCGGTGCTGCCATCACACTGGACTACTGATAAAGTATTCAAGATCCACAGGTAGTTCCTGTGACCTCCCATGTGTATCACGGTATCCAATCAGGAAATTGTTTTGTCTTGGCAGCCAAGGACTGTACAATGCAGTAAGTTTAGAACTTATACAAGAACTCTTGAACACAGTCACAATACGACTTGTAGAGGGAAGCTCTACCAGCAGTCTCAATGAAGCTGCTTCAGGAGGAACCATCCCTACAAAGTATTACATCAATTGCTGTAACAATACAAGTGCATAAGAGAATATAAACATCTTTTTTTTTTCTGTGTGGCACTCGATTGAGCAAAGCATGAAGCCTCTGTCTGTCCAGCTTTTAATCTCTCCCCTCCCCAATTAAATGGTGACTGTCTGCTAAAGACAAAGCAGTGCTGCTTTTATTTTTCTGCAGTATCAAATCCCACAGCGATAAGCCATCCCTGCAGCCTTCCAATCCCACTCTTGGAAGTGCTCTCTCTGTCTCTTCGTGCCTGCCACAGATCACCTCAGACTCAATCATCAAGATGTCAATACCACAGGAGTGCTAAAAAGTCAAATTAATTGTGTGGCAGACATGTTTATTGTAATGGCAGGTACAGAAAGATGAAAAGCAATAGACAACAATACATTGTGCTCTTAAGTTTTATGATCTCAGTTTTTCCCTAAAAAAGTTGGTTTCCTGGAGTTGATTGACAAAACGGGCTTCAGGATTCTACCTCATTTGCAGTGCATTTCATGTGGGATTTGTCAGTGTCATGAAAAAGGATTCAAAGCAAAAATAATAGTTTAATCTGGCGCACATTGCAAAAGAAAGCAGCCTTCCTGGGGCCACCTGTATAGCTTGTTTTTCACTTCCAGGTCTGCAATAACTGCTAAACAGGCATGCTACATCTCTTCATAGTTTACTCCTTGCCTTTCCAAATTACAGCCTTCTATAGCTTTTGCATTCAGCTGTAGATAGATCTCCAGCATCTAGAAAGTCTGAAGAGGTGCCTGTGCAATTACGACCTACTTTGTGGCTGCCCCACCCAGCATCCTAGCTGGCCCACCCAGCCAGGGGGTTTACAGAAGAGGGAACATGTCTTCATATCTCAAAGCAAACCCAGAATGGGAAGAGAAGATGGCAATGCCATTTTAAAATGGAAGGTAAGGCAATACTGTCCCATTGTTAGCATGTAGCCTATGACTGAAGAAATAAGTACATGTGCTATTCTTGACATCCCTTAATAAGTGAATGCATAGCACCCAATGGGAGGCTGACAAACCTCCAAAAGGGGGAGGGGAAGAGGGGGTGAAACAAGAAAGGTCAGTGCATCCAAAGAGAGGGCCAGGAAGATTTTCTAGAGTAGTCAAAAGGGCTCACAAGGACATGCATAGTTCTGGAAAGGAACCATAATGCAAATCCTACAGAAGTAAACAAGTGTATTGGGGTGCCTTTCATAAAAATGGCTAAGCACTGCAACCCAATCTTGTGCTGTCTTACAGACGAGTGAGAATACACCACTCTAGGACCACCTTTCACTCAACAAATTTCAATTCTTTCCATAGCCACCTTCTAGGCAAAGAAAAAGAACAGTTGCTATTGCTCCACCAACTCCATAGTTTGGTCATGCTGGTGTCTTATTTACATGAATGGAGATCCCACAACTTCTCTCAGTAGTTTTTAACCACCCTTATAGTCAGATAGTTCTTTCTAATCTCCAATTTAAATCCCAACTGCTAAAATTTGAGTTCATTGCTCCCTGTCCTTTCTCCTGACAGAGTGTAGTCTGTCTTGGGGCTGTCCCACTTCTGCACAGTGTGGAGGGAGGGAGAAGATGAACTCACACAATGCAGACCTCAGACCCCTGGGCTTCATGTGGCTTGGGCCACAGCCCCCAACTCCCACCAGCCACGCATACATGGTCCCTCACTGCCACATGTAGGCCAGGTAGCTTAGATTCCTCCCGTTGCCCACACAGCAAGAACAGAGCAGATTTACTCTCATGCAAGCACAGCTCCTCTCTTGCAGTGTGGCTGGCTCAGATTACTCCCTGCTACACATGCAGCTTGCTCTTGCCATCCAGCACTATCCCAGCCCAGGAGCAGAGGCAGGAGGGTGGAAAGGGAGCCAATACTGTGGAGCTGTGGGGGCAGGAGTCCAGGGGCCAAATGTTAATCCCCAAGAGGTCACATGTGGCCCATGGGCCACTAATTGGACAGCCTTGGTCTATCTCCATCCTCTTTACAAGTGCCCATCAAACATCTAGGCTGTTATCAAATCCCCCTTAAATCTGCTCTACACTAAATACTCCTAGTTCTTTCAACCTTTCCTGAATACTGCTAGTAGCCTCTCTTCAATCTGATTTTATAGAAATGGCATTGTCCCCTTTAGCCAGTTCCTTATCCACCTTAAAATTTTAATGTTAATCCCCATTTTTGCCATCTTAGATAGTAATTTCCCATGATGCACAGTACCAAATGCTCTGCTTAAATCTAGATAGATTAGTTCCACTGCATTACCCTTATCTAAGAATTCCGTTACCTATAATAAAAGGATGTTAACGTCATCTGAAATGATCTTCCTTGGATAAAGACAGGCTTCATTTTTGTCCCATTTTTCCATCTTCCATGTTCCTCTTTAGTCTTTCCTTACAAAGCTATTCTATAATGATATAATATGGAGAAAATTATCCAGGTGCACTTCTGCAAGGGGCAAGCAGGGGAGTGCATGCTTAGGAGCAACCAACATGGGTTCATTAGAGGCAGGTCCTGTCAGACCAACCTGGTGGTCTTCTATGGCCAGGTCACAAAATCCTTGGATGCAGGTGTTGCAGTGGACATAGTCTTGCTGGACTTTAGGAAGGCCTTCAACACTGTCTCTCACCCCATTATAGTTAAAAAATTAGGAGATTGTGGTGTCGATGCCTACAGTCAGATGGGTCACCAACTGGCTGGAGGGCTGCACCCAGAGAGTGATGGTGGATGGGTCATTTTCAACCTGGAGGGATGTGGGCAGTGGGATCCCCCAGGACTCAGTCCTTGGGCCCGCACTGTTCAACATCTTCATCAGCGACTTGAACAAGGGGGTGAAAAGCACCTTGTTCAATTTTGCAGATGACACTAAGATGTGGGGAGAGGTAGGCATGCTAGAAGGGAGAGACAGGCTGCAATTGGATCTGGACAGGTTACAAGGGTGGGCAGATGCGAGTAAGATGGGATTCAATACTGACAAGTGCAGGGTATTGCACCTAGGGAGAAAGACCCTGCAGCATACCTACAGGCTGGGGAAATCCCTTCTCATGAGCGCAGAGGCAGAAAAGGATCTTGGAGTCATTATAGACTCCAAGATGAACATGGGTTGCCAATGTGGGGACATGGTCAGAAAGGCTAACTGCACCTTGCCATGCATTCACAGATGCATCACAACCAGGTCTAAGGAGGTGATCCTCCCCCTCTATATGACATTGGTCAGGCCACAGCTGGAGTACTGTATCCAGTTCTGGGTGTTGCACTTCAGGAGGGATGAGGACAACATTGAGAGGGTCCAGAGGAAGGCCACATGCATGATCAGGGGCAGCAGGGCAGGCCCTATGAGGAGAGGCTACGGGACCTGAATTTGTTCAGCCTGCACAAGAGCAGGCTAAGAGGGGATCTGGTGGCTCAAGGGAAACCAGCAGGCAATGGGAGAGTCCCTGTTCCCCCAAGCACTACTGGAAATAACAAGGAATAACAGCCATAAGTTGACTGGGAATAGATTCAGGTTAGATATCAGGAGGCACTACTTCACAGTCAGGAAGGCTAGGATCCAGAACCAAGTTCAAAGGGAAGTGGTGCTCACTTCTACCCTGGCTGTCTTCAAAAGGAGGCTAGATAGACACCTTGCTGGGGTCACTTAACCCCAGCATTCTTTCCTGCCATGGCAGGGGTTGGACTTGATGATCTGCTCATGTCCCTTCCAACCCTACCAACTATGAAACTATGATATATATTAATATTCTTAATAGGTCTCTGCAATCTATCTAGGTATCAGTAAGAGATCCTATACTGCACCACCTAATGTCATTCTAAAGTCTATCCAATGCCATATATTTTATCAATCTCAGAATTCCTTTAGAAGGTGTACAGTGTGGCAGGGCACCACTTGTACAGATCACAGCAGGGCACTGGGGGTGACTGCTCTGCTCCCAGAGAAGGGGAAAGCTGCTGGGGTAAAGCCCAGCAGAGATAATGAGCACAGCTACAACTTGCCAGGGCAGCTAAGGAGAGCCAGCTGATCCTAAGGAGCAGGGCCTGGCTCTTATAAAGCCTAGAGCCAAGATCAGATAGGCAGTTCCCTGCCAACTACCAAAAAGAAAAGAGCTCTCTTCCTGGGAAGAGCGAGGGAACTGGATGCAGAGGCTGAAGTAGAGAATGGAAGGGCCCTGGTAGGAGTGAATGTTGCTTGGGCTGGCAGGCTGCTGGTTTTGTTATAGCCAGATGGCCTGGAGTTAAGTTATAGCCAGGAGGCTAATGTTTTATGTTGTTAGTGATTGTATTATTAACGGTGGTTTGGGTGAGGCTGTGAGGGGATGGAGGAGGCCTGATAGGAGACTCACTGTAGTGTGGGGATCCAGGTGCCAGATAGTGGGGTGTGTGGACCCTAGCCCTGGAGAGGGTGTAGGAAGAACCCCAGCGGAGGTGCAGAAAGCCCGAGAGAGGCGGGCAGCCCATAGAGAAACCCGAGAGGCGGGCAGTGCTTGAGAGCCCCAGAGACAGCATGTGGAGAAGCCTGAGAGAGGCGGGCAGCACATGGAGAAGCCCCAATGGGGGCGCAGCAAGCCCGAGAGAGTGACAGGCAGCGCTTGGAGAAGCCTGGGAGAGTGGGCAGCACTTGAGCCCCAGAGAGGGCACAGCGAGCCCCAGAGGGGGGCAACCTTTGAGAAGCCTGAGAGAGACAGGCCGTACTTTGAGAAGCCCCAGAGGAGGGCAGGATTACTGAGAAGCCCGGGAGAGACGAGCAGTGCTTGGAGAAGCTTGGCATGCCAACATCTAATACATCAGTGAGGCTTGGGCTGCGGTATTGGAGTGGAAGGAGCTGCAGAGAGTGCCCCTTGGCATCGAGGCACAAATGGGGAGCCTCCCGCTTATGTAAGATCTAAAGGAACCAATTAAGATCAAGTTGTGGTGGGCAAGGACAGGTGGGCGGTTGGCCCATTGAGACAGGGCTGTAGAGCATAGAGACCTGCCCTGGGGAGCCCTTCCTTTCATACAATCTAAACACATCTCCTGTACTGGCTATAAATCTGGGCATGTTTTACCTAAAACAGGGAGCTGTTACTGTTCACAGGGTAAAAAAGTATTTTTCCATTCTATTCTGGAAACTAATTTTATTATTTACCTGCACTTTTGTTCTAAAAGCAAGTAAAAAATATTGATAAAACAATCCTTTTTCTAAGAATGGCAATAAAAGTGTACACCTGCACCAAGTCCTAGCATGCCATATCTTCAGATTAGTCTGTTTAAAAACCTTTCAAGAGGCATACCAAGGAAATAGCTGTGCAAATGTGCTGCTGCAATAGAAATAAATGACAGTTATGGTGATCCCTTTCTAGTTTCCCCAAGATGTACACATGCTTAGGTGTACAATGTGCCACCCAACTCCAGTTACTCAGCACAGGCAAGAGGATGTGACCATTCCAATCAGCTGATCCTTGGCTGCTGAAATAACCCCTTGGGGGATCAGAAACAGCCAAGTATAAATTGAAACAACCTTCAGGATGCTGTAATTTATACTAATTTTCAGCTGCCTCTGGGACTGGGGTTGGGCAAAGATGGTTAGGCCATTTTACCTCTGGTTCTGCTCCAAGCACAGCTCAGCTGCTTCAGAGAATCTGCCCTGATGTGTGTTATGGCTACAAATTCATAATTATGAAATGTAGCCATTAAATCTTTTTTGCATTGCTAATTAAGAGATTTTTTTGCAATATCTAATACACCTTTTAAAAGCTTTACTTCTTCTGCAACAGATATAGCAGTTGTATTTTATTCAAATGTTTTTGTTCTCTGTACTCCACAGGTTGAACTCAGTTGGGGAGGAGAAGAGAGGGGATGGGACACCAGGGTATATTGGTCTATTCCAGAAAAACAGAAATTGTTATATAGGGCTCTTGTTCTGGAATGTTCTCCTCTTTTGGATTTGCTAAATCCAGCTTCGTGATTTCTTAGGGTGAAATGCAAGAAACAGATGAGAATTTGCAGTAAGTTTTCCTAAATTGCATATTCTCCATATATTCTTAAGTTGTATCAAAGGCACTTGCCAGGAGAGAAAATAGCATGTATGTGTGTGTGTTTGATTGTCTTTCTGCTGTGCTATAATAAGCTTCTGTGTGTGTATATATGTGCACAAAAAATGTACAAGGACAACAAAACAGCAAAAACACAATGAGAAAACAAATGCAGGTTGAAAGGAATTCCATGGAACAGAAAGGATAGCAAAAACTTAAATGAAGTAAAGAGAAGGGGGCAAAAAGATACAAAACATAAACAGATGACTGAATCTCCAACACTCCAATACAATAATGGTAGTATAGGATCATAGGAACATACAGCTAAAAGGGACCTCACAAGATCATTTAGTCCATTTGCTCAAGGCAGGTTTATCCCTGACTAAACCATGCCATTCCAGTGATGGTCTAATCTGGCCTTGAAAACTTCCAAGGATACAAAATTTCACAGTTTGTCTAGGTAACTTGTTCCAATGCTTAACCACCCTTAAAATCAGAAAGTTCCTTCCAATTTAAATTCCCTCCACTAAAGTTCAAGGCCAGTGTTCCTAGTTCTGTCTGCTAAAGCAGAGGTTTTCAACCTTTTTTGTCCCCTGGTGGCCAGTCAATGAGCCTTCCCAAGTACCCCCTAGGGGTACTCATACCCCTGGTTGACAACCTCTGTGCTAAAGCAACAGAAAATAAGTCTGTCTCCACCCTCTTTATAATTGCCCTTCAGGTATTTGAAAACCATTATCAATTGCCTTAGTATTCTCTTCTCTAAACCAAATAATCCTAATTCTTTCAGCCTTTCACCATAAAATATTCTTCCCATCCTTATAATCAGTGTTGTCCCTCTCCACTGGACACAGTAATTCAGATGAAGCATCACCAGTGCTGAATAGAGCTGAAAAACCACTTCCCTTGATTTGAAAGAGACACTCCTGTTAATTCAACCCAATATACTGTTGACTTTTTTTTTACAACGAGCGAACACTATTGGCTCATTGTTCATCTGTCCACTGTAACCCCCAGGTCCTTTTCTGCAGCACTGCAGCCTAACTAGCCATTCTCCAGTCTGTATTTGTTACATGAAATTATTCCATCCCAAGTGCAGGACTTTGCATTGGATTCTCCTCACTGAATTTCAGTTCATTTTTTCAGTTTATCCATGTAATTTTCGTCTGGATCCTAAACTTACCCTCCAAAGTGTCTGCAAGTCCATTCAAGTTGGTGTTATCTGCAAATTTGCTAAATGTACAAACAATCCCATCATCCAAATTATTAAAACAATAGTGGCCCCAGGACATATCCCTGGGGAATCTCACTTGATATCTCTGAACCAGATATAGGCCAATGACAACTACTCATGGAATATAATGATGCAACCAGTTTTGTACCACCTTACAGTAGTTACATATTATACTTGCTTAGAATATCCCACTTCAACACGCAAATCATATTGTTCTCAATATTCTCCTTCATCCCATGAAGATTTGCCAGTTCTTCATTCAACTGGTATATCAGCTTCTGAAAATGGGCAGAAGGAAGATAATGGTGAGTCTGAGAGGCATCTGCTGCTAGAAACTTACTTCTTTTAGTTTTTGAATTATGCAACCAAATATAAGGAGGTTGAGCAAGATATAAATAAATAAACACTTTACCAAAATGATTCATTTTTTTTATAGGTAGGATACCTTCAATTCCAGAAAAATACATACATTTGAAAGACTTTCAATTGCAATGCTCTGTCCCATTGCTGTCAACAAGGTCAGGGGGCCAAAAAGAGCTTGTCCTGTTTCCCCACAGATTAGGCAGAAAGTAATCAGAACATTATTGACCAGTGTCAACACCCGCTTTCTGATAAACTGTAGAAATGTTCATATACTTGGCAACATTGTTTTTTTGCTCTAATTACTATATCCATCTGCTCTATAAGATTGATTATGCTGTGAGGAGGTTTGTTCTCTTGTCTTCTAAATGATGGGCCTCTTCTTGGCATAGAACTCATCCTGCAACATCTTTACACAAAGACGGATGTGCGATTAAAAACAAAACAATCCCATATTCATCTGAAATGAATTTGAGCCAAAGTTCCCTAAAGGAATTAATAACCAAATATTACCTGGAACATGGATGGACAGTATACTATAAAACTACTGTTCTAGTCCAGATGAAACTGGTTCCTTTCTTATGCCTAGACTTCTGTGATCAGCCCTAATCACCAAAAGATACCACTAAAGACTTCAAAACTCATGAATGCTTGACAATGCGACTGATTTCAAGTTCTACCATCGCCTGCAGAAGTCAAGTCCAATCTTAAGAAAATTAACACTTAAAGCCAATATTAAATATGCACAGTATCTGTGGCATGTGGCAAAATAGACTTGGTATGAAATTGCTATTGCATTACATTGCAATAGGTTTGGGGAACAAGGTGAGGGGCACATTCTCTTTGTATCCTGGCGGTGGGATGGCTCCACTCAGAAACAGGAAGCAGATTGCCAGCCTGGCTTTTGAACCATGGGGAGCAAATATCTAGTAAGTCTGGGAAAGGGCATGATAATACACCATAACACAATCCTCTGCTGTGGGACCTGGCACCTCTGCATCAGCCCGCTGTAAGTCCTCCCCTCCCTCAGTCCCATACTGGTTGCCCTGAAAGGAGGCATAATTAAGACAATTTTAGCAGTTGTGGGGCACACTGGGAAAAATCTCTGGAAAATGCTGCTGGTGTCTGTGGTGGTGGTCCAGAGTAGTGTTTGTGGAATTAAGTGCCCAGAAGGACAGCTTAGTACTTCCTTGTTTTGCAGTCTGAAGGGGTTAATGGTGACTATCACCCACCACCACACATCAGGCAGCAAGAAAGCTATGGATCCATTCTTCCTTCCCATTCTGTGGCCTCTCAATGGTAGCAGAGCAGGGGCTATGGTAGGTGGTGACATCACATACAGCACTGCACCACTGCCATGTGGTTGTGCCAACCACTCAGCTGTGGCCAGCATTGCACAGTCCCCGTGGCAGGGCACCTTTAGTGCCTGCCACTTTAAGGACAGAAAACAGGCAGCAGCCAGATGCCTGATGAGAGCACCCATTTTGGACCCAGGGATATAAGCTGGGCTGCAGTTTGCTCCTGTGGGAAGGAGGTAACATCAGGCTAAGAGGCTGCTCTGAGAATATCAGGTGGTAAGGGTAGGGGTAGAGGTGATCCCTTTGTCCTGGGTAAGATGTAAAACTACACCTTGCCAGGGAAAGGTGGTCTGGTGACATTTCTAGTAGTGTGGAAGCCAGAAAAGGCCAGGCCAGTTCCTGAAAGGCAGGTCAGGGCACCTTAATAACCCCAGCCCCACGTCCCTGATGGTGTTCTCATGAGCAGGGGAGCCCAGGCTCAGTAAGGAGCCCTGAGGCCGAGCTCAGACTGGACCTGGGGCTGTGCCCAGGTGGAAGGGTAAACCCTGAGGGTGACAAGAAGTGAGACCCTGAGTGAGAGGGGTGACTAACAGAGCAGCCCCGCAAGTGTGAGCAAATGAGGAGGCCCTGTGGGGGCATACTGGCCCAGTGAGAGGCCAGGAGCAAAATAGGCCTGCAGTTGTAGAATCGCTCAGTCAACACTTGGGTGAAGGTAACGAGACACCCAGCAGACTGTGCCGGAGCTGACTGAGGCAAGGAGAGCTAAGTCCGAATCCAAATGAGGCCAGGCAGGATGAGTCTGGCCCTGAGAGAGGGTTGGGTGAGGGCCAGCAAAGTAAATGAGATCCCGGTAAGAGAGGGGTGGCACGTGAATGGCCCTCTGGCACTGTAGAGAAGAGCTACAACTGTGTGCCCAGTTTGCTCCGGCCATAGGCTGGAGAAGTAACACACACAGTAACATCTGCGAGGCATGGGACCCATGGAGGGGAGGTTGGAGCAGTTATTAAGGCCCTTGTCAGGAGGGCAAGTAATGGGTAGCCTCCTGCCTTGGTAACAGCTCTCACATTTTTCTATCAAGGTGTGGCAGAAGAGCAAAGTGGGAGGTTACCCTGGGAGCAGGGCAGCTGGTGGAGAGCTGACAAGGAGACCACCCTGTTACAGTCCCCCATCCTTCACTTCAGGCATTCCCAACTATGCCTCCCTGGTCTCACCAGCCAGGCAGTGCCTTAAGCAAAGCAAAGTCAGTTGATAAAGTAAAACCACAGGTAAATACTTGACATGCATCACCTGCTACCTTTTGCAAGGCTGCTTCTCACCAGTAGGGGCTGCCTGTCAGGATATAGACACCAGCTCCCTCCCCTGCGATTCACTGGGCAGAGAGTCACAAGTACCCGGACCCTTTCCACCCAGTTGTCACATGCTTCTTCCCCGCACCAAACTCCTACCTTGATTAAGGGAAAACATGCCCATGGAGGGGAAGACCAAGGTAAAGCTTTTATGTGCTAATGGTGGCAATCTCAGGCAATGCAATGGCTAGGGTCAGAGATGGGAAAGCAGTAACAAGAATAAGTGATCACCAGAAGACTACAGGCCTTCTTCCATGGCCAATCCCTAGCCATAGATGACTATAATTAAGAACAGGGTGAAAATTTTCAGAAGGCACTGAACAGAGGATCTATTTTGCTCAGTACACCGCTGTAACACACTGAGCCCTGTGAACCCTGTTACCATATCTTATGGTGTATAAGTGGACATATTGTATAAGTTGATCCCATGTTTCTATAAAAAAAAGTTAGGACTTTTGTATGTCCATTGTGTAAGTCAACCTCTCCTCTGTGTGCAAAGAGCTGGAAGCCCAGGCGGGTTCGTGGGATGGACAGCACACTGATGGGCTCCTGGGAAGATGGACCAGGCCCCTGGGAGCTTGGGCAGCCCATGACCAGTCCTGGGGAGGCTCTGCCGCTGTGGAAGGAAGGACCAGGCTCCCCTGCAGCTCAGGCGCTGCCTAGCCTGGCAGCAGCTTGCCCTCCAGTCACAGGGAAGGCGAGGAGGCTGCATCGAAAGCACAATCAGGACCCTTGCCACTTCTGCCTTCAGCAGGAGCCTGTGGCTGGCAGGATCCCTGGCACCACCCGGAAAGGGGCTGATCCTGCCCAACACCCTTAGCCTTCCCCCCACCCCTGTCCAACACCCTGAGCTTCCCCTGGGGCAAGCCAGCCCCTTCCCAGGTGGCATCAGGTGTCCTGCTGGCTAAAGGCAGAAGCAGCAAGGGGCCCGATCCTGTTTTCAGCAGGGCTGGGCAGCCCCTGAGCTGCAGAGGGGGCACGGGTACCTGAGCTGCAGAGGGGCACGTTCTTCCTTCCACAGTGACAGCACCTACTAGGGCTGGCTCAGCAGGCTGCCAGTGGACCGTGTGCTGTCTGAGCTCTCAGAGAAGTCCAGATAGCACCATTTGCAGGGGACAGTGTATAAGTTGAGCTTGATTTTTAAAGACAGATTGGGCTTCAAAAATCAACTCATACAGCAGAAATACAGTAACCATATTCCCTTCTCAGTTTCCCACACACTCCCACATCACTGGGATCAGGTAACAGGATGGGTATGAGGTGATTTGCATTTCTCACAGTATGAAACACAGTCTCATGGGCAGTCCTTGTAGTGATCATTTTCCCACCGAAATGGTTTCAAATGTCCTGGGAACAGTTTCTTGGCTGCAGCTCAAGTCAGCTTCCATCCAGGAGAAGGAGAGCACCTGTGGATTCAGTTACAGTGCCTGGTGTTCAATGGCATGAGGTCTGAGTCAGGAGGAAGCAACAGGCTGGTTCAAGCCCAAATCTTTATTCAACCTAGCTTTGCAAGGATGGCAAGCTAGGTTCTCTAGATGTTTGCAGACATTATGGGAGGAATGTCCTGAACTCAACTTTTGGGCTTTGCTTGTATTCTCCTTGGGGGGGTTGCTGCTCTCCTCAGGTCAGGAAAGAGTAAATAACATTCTTTAATCACCTCTCACATACTGGAATGCCTTCTGGAGGTATTTGATCAACTGAGACCTTCATGTTGAAAGGAATCCCTCTTCTTTTTATAGACCTACTAGAACAGGCTTGCCATCTCCAAAGGCAAGATCATCATCTCTTCCAGCAGTAGAAGAGCATATGGAAGGACTTCCCTCAGTTACTTCAAACTGCACCTGGCATCCATGACCACTATAATGGATTTCAGTCTGCAAAATTAGGGGAGATACTAGAGAGAATCTGGGGTGTGGATCCTGAATAACTTGCCACAGATGTGGGGAGTTCATAGTTTTTTCCTTCACATCACACAAATTGAAAGGGCACTTGTTTCCCTGGTGTCATTTCAGGGTCAGCACCAGCTGCAAGCAGAGATCTCAGAGTAGTAGGCATGGATAAATTAAAGCCTCAGCATGAAACCATGGTTCAAAGGATATCATGGCATCAAAGGTTGAAGCAAGGATGAGATTTTGTCTGACCACGTGTTGTTATCAGAAAGGAAGGATGCTGCTGCAGAGGAACTGAGGGTCAGGATAGAGTTTCACAAGGACTATTGTGCAGACCTGGTGATGTGGTTATCAAAAGCTAGGTGCATGGATGTGCCTGAGGCCATCACCAAAAGAGTGGGCATAGCAAGGTAAACTATGGATATATGATGTACACTCTGTAGGTTCAAAGAGATTGCTAGCAGACTCTCAACCACGCTTAGCAAGGAGATGGCCAGCTAAGATGGCCACACTTAGTAGGCAGAGTTGCTCCCTCTCCCATGACCAGGTCTCTCAGCCATAGCCTCCCATTTTATTCCCCCTGGTCTTGGGCAGTATTATATTGAACAAGTCAGGTTTACTTGCTGCAAACTCTGCCATGGGAAATACAGTCAGGGGTATCCTCCTCAGCCTGGACTGGCAATTCACCAGGGTCATGATTTTCCTTGACCCCCTACATGACATACTATGGGATAAGTTTCACTCCCTAAGCCAGGGATTCCAGAAGTAGCCTCCTTCAGGACCTTGCTGGGGTAAGGGCTGTTGACACTAGATCTGAACCCAGCATCTATACCTTTGTTACAGGTGAGCACAACCCTCAGACCAAAAACACCACCTGCCAGTTGATAATAGGTGAATTTATTGATACTGAATAAGAACAGAAAAGCAACAATACAAACAATCAAGCAAATTCTACATCTACTAATCCTAGGGCTGTGATTAGAGTCAAAGTACATCTGGTGAGGATGCAGGCTCCACTCCGAGGCTCTTTCTCTTAGGTGTCAGCAGTCTGGAGATGGGATGCAGAGGCCCACAGCCCCCCTCCAGTGGGGTGCATGAGAAGGTTACTGACATGCCTTCAGTCCATGGTGGCCTTGACGGACCCCTCTCAGGGAGCAAAACAGGGAGGGACCCTTTGTTTATTTCAAGTCTCTGCTTTTGTATTCATCTTCCCCTTTGATGACTCTTCATCTGTGGCCATCTCTGGCTGGCCATCTCTCTGTGGTCAGATGTCCATGTATGCTTCTGGTCCTTTTCCTAATTTGGTCTGTTTCACCAAAACTGAGACTTAGACCTCCCTTCTCCCAGAGGCCTTGTTGCTAGTGTCACTTATCTTGTGTTATGGGCCAGTATGGTACATACTTCTTTGGTTCCCAGGCTGTGTGTCCTTGCTGTGCTAGACAGCCTATCTGCTTTTAGGGTCATGAGAAACTGTGTGCATCTCCCAAGCTCTTTAGAAATCCATTTAACATCTAATGTCCATCTTGACCCCTTATAATACATATATCAAAACTATAAGCCAATTCTCAAAAAACAGGCCTTTACATACTGTTTCTAAGCCAACAAGGGGTACCAGGAGAAGCTCTACAGAAGGATGCCCCAACCTAAGGGCTCTCCTCAACAGCACCAAGAAACAACCCCTTCCTCCCCCAGTGGGCCCTACCAACCCCACCACTTGAGAACCCTTTCATTGTCCTAGGGTTACTGTAGCAAGTCAGGGTCCTGGGGTGGCCATGATGCCCCCTGGTGGCTCTGCAACTTTGCCCTGTTTTGCATCTTCCTACCTCATCTGCCATACCTTGATGGTATATGTAAATAAATAGGGAGGCTGCCCACACACCTTTCTTAGGCCCCTGTCATACTGGCCCCAGAACCCTGGCTGGGCCTATGTAGTCCACTGTGCCCAGCTGGACACACAAAACCTTGGGCTGATTGCATGGCTCCAAAGCACCTCTTTATCGTGTCCCATGCCTCACAGATGTTACCGGTATATTCTCTCTGCTGGAACCTCAGCTTCTGCCCCTTTAATGTAGCTAGTAGGCCTTCTAGCATAGAATAGAATAGGCCCACTAAATAGGACCTGGCTTCAAGGCACTAACTTCTCTTGTCCCTTCTAGGTACTGGGTCCCTGACCATCGCCACCCATGGCTACTCCCTCACTAGCCCTGGGCCCCTGCCCGCTCTGTGGGTCACTAACTGTTCAAACCCTGAGCCTGTCCTTGGCAGGGCACAAGGCAGTGAAATGCCCCGTCCCCCCAACACTAATGAGGCCTCCACCTCCCCTATAGCCTCATCCACAAGTCAGCAGTATAAACATAACATAAACACAAGCCCCTGGGCTATAAAATAAATAACAACATGTAGCAGCCTTCCACCCCTTCAAGAATATAAATTTTCACTAATTCAACATCCTGGGCTCCTCTAGGCAGGAGCTCTTTCCCTGCTAGCCCTAGCTTTGAGCTTATATGCTCCCCTGGTCATGCCTGCATCTGGTCATCTGACTGCCTGCAGCTGCTGGCTAATTATCCCATTAGCTAGTTACCTTGGTAACCTGCAGTTGCTGCCCCCTGCCTGTCTGCAGAGCACTCTGGCTGGGCTGCTTTTCCTCTTTAAGTAACAGAGAGCTCCAGGCTCTGTTACAGTTACCCCCAGCAGTATCACCAAACCACACCCCAAGAGTAACACTTGGTGATCTCCAGGTGCCCTCCAATGCCCTTCACCATGCTTTGAGGTATGACAGAAGTTCACCTGGTAATCATGCATCAGCTGTTCAGTTGGTAATTAAATTGTTTCTCCCTAGCATTCAAGTACCCAGTATAAGGGTTCTGGAGAAGAAAGGTACCTAAGTGGAAGTTTCTCCTTCCACCTTGATGTTGGCAGTACCACAGGCAAACTCCTCTTGTATTATCAGTGGCACCAGATACCTCACACAACCAGCTAGTGCTCATACGTGGGTAAGATATTTATATGGGTAAACTGACCCTGGTGGTCTATGATGGCCTACAGCATGACAGAGCAGTATTAACTCTGGTTGATATACTCTGAATTGTGGTGGACAGGACACAGAATGGTGATGTGGATACTATCAATGGCTCCAATTAAGTTCAGGAAATCAGTGAAGGCAAATCCAGTGATGACCTCCTGTGGTTTGGTAAGGTGGAGGAACTATAATAGCAATATCCTTTGGACAGCATGGCCTACCTTTCAGATAGCTGATTCTGCTGTGGACTTGTCCATACCAATGTGGTTAGCCATGGACTAAAAGCTGTCAGGACTACCCAGCTTCCAGATGAGATAGCAAGATATTTGTCATGGTAATGGTTGCCCTAAAGCTTGTGGCTTGCCACTCAAACAGCCTGGCCAGCTTAATGCTGCTGTCCATGAAGTACAGCAGCTCATCTTAAGGTTCTGCTGCCACTACTTATCTCATGTCCCCAGACTATGCACTCCACCATTCATTGCTCATCTCCCTAGCCCATAAGTATGGTCTGCAAGTTGTCCCAGAGAAGGCTGTCCTCTATGGTGACTTGTAGGCCATCAGTCATAAGCTTGTTGTAGTCTGCAGTGAAAAGTATATCTCAAGGAGGTGCTTTTCTAGTGCCTCAGTCATGATGCCCTGTTGCTCTGGTGTCCCAAGCTGCCATGCTGTTTCCTGCTAGCTGGCAGATGAGTTGGAAGAGGATGGAAAACATTCCTGGCTCTATGGGTGACAGTGCCACTCCTGTAACTGATGAGGTGTCCCAAGGTAAAACCTGACCAAGCCTGAAGTAGCACTCAACTCCCAGGATAAGCTGGAGGGGGTGGGGGGGGGGGAGAGGGGGCAAAGAGATCATGGTCTTTCTCCTCCTCACTCTCACCCATCCTGAAAGGTATTTTAGGATCGCTACTCTCCAGCTCCCTAGCTGTAACTCTCTGCAATAGCAAGGCTGTTCAACTGGGAAGGGCCTGTATGTCTGTAGAATGGTGAATTTCTCCAAATGTTAAGTACTACGTAGTATACCAGGATTTGAAATGCTGCAGAAGAACATCTTTGCACATCCATACACATGCTATGAGTCCCCCTTTTTCCCCTCCATCCTTTCCTCTGGCTTCTGATAGGTCCTTCACTTTCTGAGATCACACATCACAGGCCACTCCTTCCAACACCCCATGTACCCCAAACTCAATATAATATTCTCTGATTCTCTTGTCCCCACAATACATCCCAATGCCCTCTCCTTCCTTCCAGTCACTTAGTACTTCTAGCTAATGCTCCCTCCATGCCTACATCAGAGGGATGTTTCATCCATTTCGAGAGATATGACCTATTCCAGTTTGGGTGACTGACACTTTTAAATGAGAACACACATTAAATGAGAAAGCTATATCAGAGAGAGAGAGAAGAGATTCTAGAAACTGCAAAATCATTACCCTGTGTTGAAATACAACCAAACCTCTGACTGAGCTGCAGAAGGAAAACAACCTGCCATTAAGTTAGCTGAAGTGAGTGACTCAATTCCATTGGATCTCAATTCGGTTCAAACATCATCTGGAACTGCAGGCAGCTGGAGTTTGCATGTGGTGATAGGCAAGGCTGGTGCTGAACTAACCCATACATTTGGCAGGCAATCTGTATACCTATTTGAAGTCAAGTCTGAGGAAAACATATGCAATCAACTAGATGAAGCCATAAATCAGACTTGTACATGCAACTCTGGAATAAACTCAAGCCCAGTTTGAAAAATGAAAGGCGTCCTGCTGTAGTAACACTGGCAGAAGACAGCTCTTAAGCTGTCCAAAGGCTGCAGGATAAGAGAAATATTTTGGAGAGAAAAGTATTTACTACCAGCAGCAACAACAACACTGCTTGACCCACAAATAAAAGACAAAATGAAAGAAATATCACAGTCTGTCTTAGCAACAGCCCATAACCAGGATTTTAAAAAGTGATTGGGTATTTTTTATGATAAGCATGTAGTCTCCCAAACATATTAGAAATTTGCATCTTTGAAGCAACTATGTGTTTATTAATTCTATATTACATTTCTACAAACATACTTGAAATCAAGGGCTAAGGGCCTGGTAAAAATTCTGAGACTCCCATTGGTTTCACTGATCTTTCAATCTTTTATATTCATTTTTAAAAGTCATCTTTGAACTATTTCTAAAGCACCTGAAAAAAATTATTCAGTGGCTATAAACACCTTTTTTCAAATTCAAATGTTCCCAAAATGGCTAAGTGGACAAATATATTTTTAAACTAACCATGAGAAACAACAGTAAAGAGAACCATGAGCTTCATGAAAATGATGTAATTGATATTATCAAAAAGTTAGCTAAGAAAAGCAGAGGCTATAATCTGCGTGGATCTTTGGGCTTTTACTGTAATTATCAAGAATATATTTAACCTTCCTAAAAGTCTTTGTAAATTCAATGAGATAAAGAATTCTTCATTTTTTGTTGCTCTGTTCTAATTAGGGTCATGTCCCATCACCTGACATCACCTTTCAGCCTTGAATGTGGCCACACATTTGGGAACCCATGTGCACACTACATCATTCTAAAGTATAAAATCGTCTAGTACTCCCCTTGGTGAATCTTCACAGATCTTCACTACTTCCTGGTGCTTTGGGAGTGGGGAGGAAAGATGTATCACAAACTTTTTTATTAGGAAATCTCACAAATATTTCTGCTTTTTTCTGTGTTTGTGAAAAGTAAGCATGCTCATTCAATCTTTGGCAGTTTGAGGGCCAGCCTTAGCACCTATACTGCAGTTCAGAAAGGTTATTTATCCTATTCACAGAAGCCCATAATTCTTCTGCAAGCTTACTATGTGTTAAAGAGAATTACAAACCTGTGAGTTTTGCTTCTGTATTGTGTCTGGCCAGACAAATTGATCTTCCAACTGCCAGGAAAAAACACAAAGCCCTTGTTTTCTTTCAAACACAAAGCAAGCCACTCAGCAGCAGGTACGGTCTGTTTCTTTTTCCTGTTCATTAAAATATTGCTGTTATAAAGCTTGCTTACATTTTATAGTAGCAGAGTACTCCACTCGTTAAAATCAGTTTATAACTACAGTTCACAATTGATTTGTAAAAGCACTAATTGCCTCAGGTATTAATGTCACATTTATAGTGGTTGACATCAGAAAAATGACTGCAATCCCCCAGAGATCAAGCCTTGGCTAACACAAGAGGACAATGTGGAATTTAAAATAGCCTGCTAGGCCACCTGGTGGCACAGTGTGGTGGGCCTGAGACTGGAGGATTCATAGCCTGTCAAAGTCCTGACAGCTATGGGTCTTTGAAGCAAAAGCTTCTTTTTTCCTTCTCTTTAGGCAGAGGCTA
Organism: Caiman crocodilus; assembly: GCA_030014935.1. Lineage (NCBI taxonomy): Eukaryota > Metazoa > Chordata > Crocodylia > Alligatoridae > Caiman > Caiman crocodilus. Next base: position 199,515,713 of record JAGPOW010000261.1, read on the forward strand.
CCACCTCAGAATTCAGGGGGAAAAGAAGGCAATGCTCAGCCCTAACTATCCCTAGTTCAAATACAAAAGGCACTTAATCTAACACGCATCTTTTTTACAGAAGGGGCAGCTTGGGGTAAAATTCTCCTTTATATTCTTTGGCTTCTGCTCCAGTACATACTGATGAGCTTTGAAGCAAAGGGTTGCCAAATATAGCAGGCACACTGCATGCCAAGCTGGTCTAGGAGGCAATGAGTATGAACCGTAATGCCAACCAGATCCCACACTGGGGTACAAAGCTCCACAATGTCCCTCATTCAGGACAATTCCTACAAAGTACCATCAGGGTAATAAAAATGGAATGCTGTTATCCCTGTAGTCTAGGTGGAAGGCTAATGTTCAGTATATACAACCCTTCCAGGAGATGGGCAATTTCTAACAGATGGAACATGACCAAAAAATAGCACATGAAGGGGAGCACTGGTGGCAGACTATCTCCCCACGAAAATGCCTATAAGCTCAGCATGACCTATTCTCAGGATGACATATTTCTCTAATCGGAACCTATCCACACAGCATTAGACCTATCTAGCCACAGGCAACCTGAGCTCCTTAGCGTAGTTTAATGCTTAGTGTTTAAAGTTGCACCAATGCTGACTCCTTCTAAATTGTTCTAGATTTATACAGACTGGCTCTCACTGACCGACTTACAAACTCACTTTCTCAGCAATTCTGAATTTGGCCCACTCAGTCTACAGAAGTCTAATTTGGTTTAACTCACATAGCGCAAGTGTAGGAAAGAAGCACTTAGGGAGAAAAACAGCTGTTTGGAGAGAATAAAAAGATGGAAGCCCAAGAAGTTTAAGTAGGTCACTCCTACTTTCAACTATTATGTTACACCAGATTGTATGACATTAGACATCAGCAAGCAGGTGCAAGCAGGTCTATGGTTCTTTCACAGTGTAAGCGTAAAGTAGACTGCATGATTTCCACAAAGCTTAACTGAGTCTCATGAAGTCTAGATTTCTGTATTGGCCACAAATACAGTGATAGAGAATACTTTTGTGAAATCAAGATGAGAAGAAGCATTATGGCCATTGCTTGCCTGATCATGTTACATGTCTGTATGTAAGAGGAAGAGTTATAGTACTGCACAGATCTATGGCAAAAACATGGGATAAGAATTCTGATTTTGATTTACAGAGTTTGAAAACTCTACTGCATTCCAACCCGTTCCCCAAATCTTGAAATAAAATGCTCAAAGGCATCACAAGCATGAATATCAGCCAGGGAGTAAACTCCAGCAGTTGATATCTGTGATAAGGCAAACATTGATTGCACTACTTATTAAAGAGTTTCATTCATAATAAATATATTGCGTGTTTGCACAAAGGTGCTGTCATTAACAGAGGCATTTTACATTGTATTAAACAATGAATAATTTCTAAATCTTAGATGTGAGTAAACAACAGGGTAGTGACAATTACATATCTAGTTTTAAGCAGTTGCTGGAAAGTAAAACTGTAACAAGTCTTACTCAGCTTCAACATGAGGTGAAGCACCTTTAGCTCAAAAAGCAGATTTTCTTGGTAACAGTTGCTGCGTGAAATGTTGAGATAGAAATTACTGTCATAATTAATAATAGGTAAAGGTTTTACCCCTGATATACTAAATTCCATGTTGTTTGATTGAAGCTTAGTGATTGTAGTTATCAATATAACTTTCTATGTTGTCCCATTAGTGCTCTTGCTATTCTGGAATTTAGCTGGGTGGCTGTTTTTACAGTAATCTGTCAGCACAGTTCACATTTTCCATCCTAATTCTGATCTATATCCAGCAAAACATTCCTTCTTAATAAAAGTAATACTTGCATTTTAAAGCTAAAAGGAAATGATAAATATGATTAAAAAAGACTGGCCAAGATTTTCAAAAGTGAGTGCCTAGAATTAAGCATCTAAATCAGTAATTCTCAACCAAAGTGCCTTGGCACCCTGTAGTGCCATCAAATCCCTTCAAAGGTGCCTGAAGGTGTGAAGAGATAAGTGAGGCATGAGGAGAGAAGCAGATAAGTGCAGACTCAGGCTTGTCCCTGCCTGGCCAATCCCCTACCTTCACCTCCCAGCCCCTCTGCAAGGAGGTAGGCACTGTAATATATAAATTCATGTGTGAAATTGGATGCTGCTCAATTCACAAAAGTGATGCAAGGGGTACCTCGATTTCAGTGAGGGGTGCCTCAAGTCCAAAAAAGGTTGAAAACCACTGATCTAAATCATGATTTAGGCACCAGTGACTTCCTTTACAAAACTGGCAGGCAACCACACACTCACAGGGCACATCTACATGAGATGCTTTACTGCGCAGTAGCATAGTTTACTGCACAGTAAGCATGTGCATCTACACATGCACATGCTTACTGTGCAGTAAGCTTTGCTAATGCAAGTAAATTTGCTACCTACAAATGCAAGTAGCAAATTTACTTTTGATTAGTAATGGTGCAATAGTGCTCATGTAGATGCCTGACTGGAAGAAAATCTGCTCCTGGTCAGCTGGCCACCAGGGGGCAGGGAGCTCCAAACACCTTGCTCCAAGATCACAATCAGGGAGTGGGTCCTGGGAGATCCTTATCTCCCCATCCCCACTTTGCCATCACAATCAGGGAGTGGCAGGGGCTGGGGGACCCTTATCTCCCAGCACCAGTTCCACAGTCACAGGGCCAGTTCTGGGAGATCCTGATCTCCCAGCCTGAGCTCTACAGTTGTGGGGCTCAGGCTGGGAAACCCTTATCTCCCAGCACCAGTTCCACAGTCATGGGGCTGGAGCTGGGACATCCTTATCTTCCCAGCCTGTTCCCCACCCAGGTCCATTCTCATGGAGCTGAGTGGGGAACAGGATCCACAGCCTGCTCCCCACAATCATGGAGCAGAGGCTGGGAACTGTCCTGGTCAGAGACAAATCCCAGTCCTGTGCCCCAATCAGGTGATCAAGGCATGGGCTTGGAAAGAGCTGCAGGGGTGGGGTAGGTCCCAGCCCCTTGTCCCTATCCACCAGTGGGGCAGCTAGCAGTGAGCTGCCCCAGTGGCAGATCAGGGCAGGGAACTGGGACCTGCCCCTCCCCTGCAGCTCTTTCCAAGTCCCCTGCCCCTGATCAGGGGGCCAGGGCCAGGAGCTCTCTATCGCCAGGACAGGGGACATTGTTCTTGCCTCAGCAGGAGGCAGCCCCTGGGGGCAGGTGTAACATCCCAGCCCCAGCCAGAGCACAGCTATCTCCTGGCCCAGTGCTCACTGCCTGCCAACCCTTGGGCTAGCACCAGGGGGAGTCTACAAGTGTCAGGGTCCTATTGCAGGGCCCCAGGAAGCAGAAGCAGTTTGCTGCTACCAGCAGCAAGTCTGCACCCACTTCCTTGCATATATAGATGCCTGCCCAGGAGTGTTTACCTTAGAGTAGTTTACTCATGAGTAAACTGATCCTGAATCAAATGCATGTGTAGATGCGCCCATAGCGAATAACATGAAACAGAAAACAAGGCCGGATATTTAGGTGCCACAGTAAAGATTTATAAAATTTAGGCACCTTTTTTCAAAATCCTGAAGTATATACCAAGCCTACATTACCCTTTATATCACTTTGCTTCTTTACTTAAGCTGCTATTATTGATTATTATTCATTTCTACATTTACCTTTAAACAGAAGCCTTAAGACTGGAGAAGCAAATGTAGGAGAATTACCCTAGCAAAGTCATATATGAACAGTAGCAACCTGCTTCATGCGTCTGCTCTTCAGAGTTCGCAACTTTCCTGAAGCTGAGTCAAAGGTCTGATAATACCAGACTTCCTCTCAAAGAAAACAACTGGATAAATATGATGGGTTTCTAATTAGGAACAAATAATCAAGTTGTTTTTGTTGAGGGGGGGCAGCTTGGTAGGGAGGAGAAAGATTTTTCCATTCAAATTTTGAATCTTCAAAAATATTCCATACCAGTGATCTCAACCTTTTCCCATAGGGGGTCAGATAGGTAGTGCCCTGTCTGTCCATGGGCTGGTTCCCAGCCTTAGTCCCAGTCCAGTGCTGGGGCCAGCACAGTAGGCATCATCTGGCAAGATGGAGGGGAGAGAGGGCAACCCAACAGCAAACTGGCCCCAGAGGGGAAGTGGGCACAGCTAGGCCTCATTCAGAAAAAGGATGTATGGCTTGGCCTGTGTGGGAAAAGGAATATGGCCCAACCTGGCCCTGGGGGTGGAAGGAGGTATGGCCAAGCTCCTCAGGGATAGTTTGGCCCACCCCCAAACTTGCCCTGAGGGGGAGAAGGGAGCATGGCCTGGCCCTGATCCAGATGCGAGAAAGGGGCATGGCCCAGCTGCAGCTGGCAATGCAAGGCTTGGGGTTTGAGAATTTGGTGGGGAAGGGTGACCATATTAATGGCCACCACTTCTCTGCCATCAAATTTCCTGTACCACAGGAAGCCCTGAAGGCCAGATTCAATGGCTCCACAGACTGCATTTGGCCCACAAGCCAAGGGTTAAGCACCCCTGTTCTAGATCATGGTCCAAATGAGAAATTATTTTTGGTGAAATGTTTTTGAATTGCAAAAAGTTGCTCAATGTATTTTTCACTGACTAACTTGGATTAGTAGACACACACACACAAAAGGGGAAGAGTACAGTCCTTACTCAATCAAGTAACTAATTAAAACCACTGTTAGCTGGGTGACTGAAGATTGTTCATATATGTACAGGTTTGCAGACTATGCCTTCATAAAATCTCCATCATCTTTGACTACAAGACTATCCAAGATAATGGAGTCCATTTGGAAAAGAAATTATGATTAGTCTAGAATCTGCACAGAACCAGCAATCACCCTAAACACACCAGGAAACCTGTGATATACAGCGACGCCCTCAGAATCTGCACTGAGGAGAACACCCAGGATCACCACCTCACCAATCTTAAAAGGGCTTTCACCCAGCAAGGACACTCCTCCAGAGAGGTAGATCGCATATTTGAAAGAGCCACCTGGATACCACATAAAGAACTGCTGCAGTACAGAAGAAAACCCCCACAAATCATACACCACTGGTTATGACATATCACTCCTCCCCTCAAACCCGTAAGGAAAATCCTCAAACAACTGCAACCCATACTAGAAAGAGACCCTATACTTAAATAGATATTCCCAGAGCGACCCATCCTAGCCTTCAACCAAGCACTGAACCTTGTTAACCTCATCACCAAAAGCAAACTTCATCAGGCCCAGAACACACCGAATGGATCCAGACCATGCCATGACAAGAAATGCAAAACCTGCCAATACATCTCCACCATCCCCACATCCCGGGAATGGGGGATGCCAGTTAATCAAATTTGCTGGTTAATCAAATGTGCACCATATGGTGCACTCCCTGGTGTCAGTGTGCCAGGGGACAGGGAGGGCGGCCCCACATAGACTGCTTTGCCGTGGACCGTGGGCGAAAGAAGTGAAGAAGAACTCTGCTCACAGCGGCAAAACCAGTTTCGCTTTTGCCGCGTCCCTCGAATACCAGTTAGTGGAGGTTTCCAGTTGATAAAGTGCAGGATAACACAGTTTTTGCTCATCCAATGCACCAAATGCCCTGATGGAAAATACGTAGGAGAGACCAAACAAAACTGCACACCAGAAAGAACGCATACAGGAAATCTATCAAAGACGAGAATACTCAGTTACCGGTGGGGGCGCATTTCTCACAAGAAAACCACTCTCTCTCCAATCTCTCAGTTCCACTCTTCAAATGGAGTTTACAAAACACTTCTCAGAGATGACCTTATGAACTTCATTTCATCGACCTCCTGAATATAGAAAATCATGGACTGACTATAGACATTGGATTTATGACACATTATAACATGCCTGACATCTGACTCCCCAGGTACCTCTCCACTATTTAACTGCTACATTCATCCCTCTTTTCCCCTCCACCCAGCCTGTCTCTTACCCACTGACTCCTCAATTTACATCTTCACTAACTGCCTATCTTGTATACATACCAGCCCAGCCTCTGGCTTCTTTACTATTCATTCCATCCAGGAAGAGCGCACCCCAACTGCAGATGTTTCCTCAGCTTGACGAAGGGTTTTTAAACCCAAAAACTTACTAATTTTTTTTCCAACTATTTAAGTTGGTCTAATAAAAGATATCAGAGTCACCCAAAGTGCCTTGTCTGATTAGCCTAGGGAAGTTGACAAAGAAAAAGAAAATGCCAGGAACAACAATTATATCTAGACTTGCAAGTCAGTAATTAATTTATCAAAACAGATATGTTCCCTTGCTGGAGAAGGATCTGTGACATTCTAGTCAACAACTTAAGAAAAAAACATAATCAAAAACGGTGAAATATCACAAATATTGCACATCAACAGGAAAAATTCTATATTTAAAGTCTTCTTAGAGAGAACTAATGGAAACAAGTCAAATCAAAATAATCAATACTTTTATTAACATTAAAATTAATATATAAATGTTGTGGAGATCACCATTAACTAAAGGAAGACTGCAATATAACCTAGGATGTCCTTTTTAAATATAGGTCATACACCTGTACAAACACACAGACACAAAACTAGGTGGAAATTACTGTGAAATAAACTAACTATGCAATAAAGCACTTATTCTCAAATTAACCTAATCACTTAACAAGGAACACTAAATTATGTACAGTGATTTAGTGAACATGAAAAATGAAACAAATTCAAGAAGTCTAAATAGAAGACCAGAAAAATATTCTTTAATGTATCTGGCTTGCTTAATTACTAGTAGGCAAGTTAGACTGATTTGCCTAACAGTGGTTAGTTCTTTATAAAAAGATACAAGCAGGATCCACTATCACAAAATATCCTTACTGAAAAACATGCTTAAAAGATCACGGGAGTCCAAATGTGGTTCACAATGCAACCTTGGTATGCGGTGCATGAATCCAACTGCCATGATCAGTAACAGGAAGATTAAAATCCTTCCATATATGAGAAAATATTTTTCTCTCCAAAGAATTTTTTCAGAAATGGAAGCAAGTTTCTTTAGGTGAGGAAGCTGTTGGGCTGTTTAAGGAAGTCCAAAAGAAGGCAGTCTGCTGGACCCAGGTTAAGCTAACCTGGAAACAGAAGGGAAGAGAAGAATGTTTATTTTCCCTTCTTTACAGTGGCTTGCTATGCTTGGCTTTGATACAAATAGCAAAGCTCTGATGAGCATTGAAAGGGGGCGGGGGGGGGAAGGTGATAATTTTACCAGCCCGAGAGGAGAGGAACCTGGGAGATTCATTCTTATTATGCAGATCCTTTGTTTTTGGCCTGATAGTAAAAGACCAAAGAACATTTAAAGCCTGCACTTTTTCATACAGCATTTTTTTGTCAACTGACACAAAACTGGCCAATTTATTGCTCTGACTGACAGCAGCTGATCAAGTGTTCCCACAGCTACTATCACAGTGTGAAACATTGGGTTCAAATGGTGATGGGTTCATTTACTGTAATTCTAAATGGGCCAGGACCCAAAGCAGGATCCCAGTTCCCTTGAACTCTGGCTGTTTAAAATTCTGATCCATATCAAAAACCCTGCAGCTCAAGCCTATCTATACTTAATTCACCGAGGCCGTTACAGGCACAGTATTTTATTCTGGCTGTGTTAGCTGTTCTTCACATGGCAGCCACGATAAACGATACAACTAAGAATGCAACACTATCTAAACCAATCAACCCATCCAAGTACATTGATATCATTCACTAAGTTACAGTAGTTCTACATTAGAGTTCGTGGAGGGACAGAATTTCACCTAAATTTCCCCTGCATGCAAATGAAACATATTCCCTTTAGAGAGTACCATGCACTCCACAGCTGTGCCACCTCCTCAAAGGCCTTGAGGTGGCAGCAGCTTTTGATACTACTGATAATGTAACTTCTGTGGATCCTAGCACAGTTGGATGAAATTTCTCTTGCATAGCTCAGATATTGGTGAGCAATGTCTCTTCTGGCCTTCTTATGCAGGGGACCCCACTGCACCTATTTTGCCATCCCTCTTGTTCAAATGTGTTTATAAAGCTGCTGAGAGAGTTAGTAAAGATACAAGGTCTTGATTCATTAGGGTGATGTCACAGGTGTTGTATACCTCCATCACCTCTGATCCAGATGGTGCAGTAGAATAAATATCTTAGTGACCAGATGAGCCCAGAGGCTGAAGGAACTGTGACACACCAAGGCTCAGACACAAAACAAGCTTAATGCTGGCAGCTGGAAAAGAAAGCCAGAGGTGCTGAAAGAACTTACACCTTAGCTGTCAACAGAGCAAGTGTGGCTCCATTTGTAACGCGGGCACTAACACAGGTGTATTGTTATTGTTGGCAATAGAAGACCACAGTGCTTCCTTTTTCAGATTCCACTTTGTGAAAAGACAAGACCCTGCTACAATTATCCAGGCCTTTGTCACCTCAAGATTATACTACTGTATCATGTTTTATCTCAGGACCATTCAGGAACTGACTCTAATGCAGAATGCCATCCTGTTTACTCATTGAACGTCACACTGGAGTTTATTCATTGAGCTTCCATTACACCTGTACTTCCAGATCTGCATGCTTTTGGTTGGAATTTCTAGTGTTTTATCCTGTAAAGGTCTAAATGGCTTGGCACTCAGTTACATGAAGGACTGTTTTCCCTTCTAATCCATACTACTATAGATGAAGGTTCTCAAGCTGCAGTTCCTTGGATATAGATGAGGGGAAGAGCCAGGTCAGTGTTTATATACAAGAGATTGTCATCTTTGGAATTGCTAGCAGCCCTCTCCTCTCAGTCCATCTAAGCTCAAATCTCTTCACACTCTGGATGTGTTTACCTGAAGCACTGGCTGCGCAGTTGTTACTGTGCAGTCATTTAGTTTATACAAGTACTAAATGACTGCACAGGAACCCACATTAGTGTGCAGTAGCGCCAAGAAATGGCTTTTTTGTGAGACTATTGCATAGTAGCAGCGCATCATCGTTTCTACCATGCAGACTACTTGGACTACTGCGCAATCAGCATCTCATGTAGATGCAGCCTCTGAGCATCTGACAACATGCACTTTTTTTCCCCATGGGCTAGAAAGGGGTGGGAAGAAAGCTGGAGAGTTTTGGTTGTCTGCTGAGAGCCTATTAGTAGTTTCATTGCTGTTACATATTTTATGTTAAGGTAATCTATTATGTTATACATTTTATGTAGAAGTAAAATTGACATGATGTTAATTTTGGCTGGGGCACCTTTTTACTCTTCTGTGGTAATTTTACCTGCTTGCTTTGTAGGGGTGGGTGTCTGAAGTCTACAACACCTCCTTCACCCTTGGTGCACTGCTCACATGACCTGTCCCATGGATCGCAGAACATAACCCTAGGAGATTGCCACTCAAGTATGACTTTGTTAGCCCAGGTTGTTAATAAGAGGTTCTTTTTCATTGTTGAAGGCAAATCTCTGAGTTCAACTAGCTTCCATACTTAATGTGGTTTCAAGCTTTTGCCTTGTCCCAAGATGGGTATAGAAGATGTGTGGGTGGGGGAGTCTTTCCTTCTTCACATACCTGAAGGCCAGGCATATTTGTAATTCCTTTGCTCTCACTCCTTACTGTCTTGGAGACAAATGCTTCTACAAGAGCAAGCAGGGCATGCCACTCAGAGAATCAACTCTGCTCTACAACACACAGTCCAGCAGAGCTAGACTGGTCATATGGGAAAGAGTAGATTCTATCCTACAGCAGCTAGGATACAATACAGCCAACTTGTCTGTTCTTCAGGAGCTCAGCCTCTCAAGGACATGGCTTCCCATGCCTGCCTTAGGGCAGGGCATCTGTGTACTGACCTTTGCTATAGGCTGTCACTAAATGATACAACCTAGCCCTGTGGATTTTAGTCTTATGTTTGAGGCATCAAGCCTACACCATGAGTCATATGCTACATATGGCACATAATATACATTATTCCACTGATAGCCAGTATGTGATGTGTAAGTAAAATGAAGTTACAGGTATATTTTTCCTGTTAATTATAATCCCATTTTTCTATTAAAGTGTACAAGCCGGCAGAATCTCACCAAACTCTTTCAAGCTATTACTAGAGGATAAAGAATTCTACCAAAGTATTAATATTAACATCATTAAGAGAGTTTCATCAAGTGAGCCTTTATCTCCAGATTGCAAACAATAGCAGCCTGAAGCAGGAAAATGCCCTTGAGTATTGTGGTATGAAAACCAACAGCAGTTTTAGAGCCACATAAAGTCTTCTTGTGGCTTCAAAAATAGGGAGAAAAAATCTTGGAGCCACAATTATAAGAAGTAATAGAGTAAATGAATCTATTTTTCATCACCTTGGGCTCTGAAAAGAAAACATTTGAGAATTATATTGATAAGAGAAAGAGCTGAAATATTCAAATGCATTTAATGTTGTTTTAATTGATTAAACTAGATCAGGAGCATTTGAAAATACATAAAGGAGTTGTTTCTGCATAAATATTCAAAATATCTGCTTCAGAAGATAGTTGCTGCTTCATACACTTGTGTGATACAGAGTCCAAAGCTTTTCCCTAGATGTGATAATTTCTTAGATATTCCTTAAAATCTAGAATATAAACAATTTGATGCTTTTATTGCTCCGAGGTGATTTAGACTTCTTTTCATCCTGCTTTTGACAAGCTATTTAGTGACACCACATAACTCTTCCTTCTCCTTTCCTCTTCTGTCAGTGTGATCCAGTAAGTAGGACATTAAACATAGAATCCAGTTGTGGATTCTAGTTTGCCAACTAAGCAAAGACCTGATCCAAACTCTATTTGAGTCAATAGGTTTTAGATCAAGATACTTAGCAAATCACTTAACTCCTTTGTATCTCCTAATCCCTATCTCAGACATTCAAAACAGCATACCTCCCAGTTAGGTTCTGAGAGCCAGTGGTCCTGTTCAAAGAGCTCACTGGTTTCCAAATGTGACCAAAGGTTAGATCAGGGGTCAACAATGTTTTTGGGTAGAGTGCCAGAAACACATGCAACCTCGACTTGTAAGATGTTGGAGTGCCAGGGCAGATGGTTGGGAAGCTGTGAGGGGCCCAATCCTTGTTGTGGCAGTACAGCGCCAGCCCCTTCCCAGCTGGCAACTGCCCTCATGTGCCATGCTCTGGCACCCATGCCAGAAGTTGCCTACCCCAGGTTAGATTCTGATGAAGTGAACTTCAAATCATAAAAGCCTGTGCTGCATGTGCGTGTATCTATGTATGTAATATATACTTTGGTTAGACTATAAAGTGCAAATCTACCCTGCTTTTCAAGGCCTAGACTGACAAACAGTCAGAGTTTTTCTCTTTGTGCCAAAACCTTTGTGTCAACTTCTTTTTATCCATGAAGACCTGAGATCACTTTTATTTATTTTATTTTATTTGCATTTTATGCATAGTGGGTTCACAGGGCCTACTTATACATGTTTACAAGAACAGGTCCTATATTAATCCCTGGGAAGCTTGAAGCACACAGCTCTGATTCCTTAATGTCACTCACCATTTTGTTTTGGTAGAATTGACATAAATTCTGGGATTTATTTTAGCAGAATTTGGGAGGGGTGAGGCGTGGAGGGGGAGGGAGACCCAAAGATCAGTTACATTTTACAAGATTATTCCTGATCTTGAAAAAAATCTCATTAAACTTTTCTCCATTTTTCAGTCATAAACTCAGAATACTCCCCTTAGCCCTATCACTGTAACAGTTCTAAGATGAGGAAAATGTAAGAATATTGTACTGTAGATGTCTGTCTCCCAGCTGCATTGAGTGATGAGGTTCTCTCTTCCCTCTATGTTCATAAGAGGTAATTTCTTCTAGAGTCTCTCCATAAAAAACTCCTTACAGGGGGCCTTCCATTAATCTTGAGCACAGTAAGTATTAGCCAACATGGTAAAAAAGAACATTAAAAAAATCTTGTCCCTAAGCTATGGAGGTCTAAATAATGACAGTAACAGCATAATCTCACTCACACACACAAAGTTGTAACTGTCAAAAATAGAGGGTTTGTGTAAGGCAGAATGTACAATCAGCACAGAAAAGCACAGCTTTCTGTAATAATTCCCAAATAAATACCAACACTGAATATATTGCCTTTAAGTGCATCATTTATTTTAAAGAAATACTTCTAAAAAGAAGTGTTCCTATGTCAGACCATGAAGAGCACTTTATAAAAGGATATTAATTATATCCTGAAAGTTACAAGTGTCATTGAGTAAGAGTACTGCTGTATAAAATACCAATATACCATCTTACTGATCTACTAATTCAGGCTAGTCCTGATCCTGAATTTCCAGCTGAGAACTGGAATTATTTAGCAATTATTTAGCTGAGCATAAATATTTAGAGACAGTTTCTGCTAACAAATCTTGCCTCTAGGAGCCAGACCCATAACAATATTCTTGGCACAATTTTCATCATATAAATCAAGCCTCTAACTTCACACCTTCCTTATTTCATTTTTACAATTTTGTATAATATCCAGTCTTGTTTATTTATGTGTTCTACTTCTGAGATTCTATATATGATGGCTGTTATTAGATCTAATTCAGGCTACCTCATGGCCTTTAATAGCAATCAAGCAGTATGTTTTCAAACAGGGAACTGTAGTATTTTCAAAATACTGCTAGTAAGAAACACTGACATTTTCCAGTAGAAGAAAGCACTTTAAAAAGAAAACAAATCAACCTCCTTCCTCTGGTCCTCCTCAGCTAGGCCCAAACCCCAAAACCACTAGGCAGAACTCCTTTGCCCTGCATGAACACCAACCTGCTCCATTTCACAGCTCGCTTGATCCTCTTCTTGGGACCCTGCAGAAACTGGCATCCATACGATAGGGATATTTGCCAGAAAGAGCTCAAGAAATGCAGGCTTCAAGTTGGAGAAAGAGGTAGGCAGCTGTGGCTGAGAGATTTCACAACATTGTACACCAGCCCTTCTAAGAAAGATCATGAAGACCAGTAGTGTAGTCAGCTCAAAATGTTCAAGTCCTACTGAAATGTGCTGTCATGGAGCTGAAGAGAAACAAAGGAGCCTCAGGAGCCTGTGCAATGTTGCCACATTTGGGCCTTGTAGGATTTATAGGATGGGGGCTTGGAGTTCTGGCTCACTCCAGAGAGGGCAGGCAAACAGCTGCCTACCCCTGTGCTGTGGAGTCACACGAGTTTAGTGAAGTATATTACAGTAATGCAAAGTATATTATTTAACCTACCCTGGTAAATAAATATTTGGTATTATTTAAAATCAGTTCAAACAGATCATTAAAAGCACAGATTCCCTTTAGATTAATAGTGCAGGGTAAAGAATTGAAAACCTTGCATTAGTTTTAGCAAGTTCTTTGTGAAACAGGCATTTTCCCCTCACTGAAGTTCACATGGAGGTTTCCCTGCCCTAAAGTCTGTATTTAGATTAAATCAAAATGAAATTAATACCACAAATATTCATTATTCCCACATACATTGCTCTTTTTCATATAAAGGAATAACAGACATTGCACAGGTAGGTACAAGATACAATCCCAGTTTTGAGGTTGATGATGAGGTAATTTAGGCCTAGAAATTATGTGATTTTTGATTGCGGGGTCTTTAACTACCTGAGTGCTTAGCTTCAGGTATGCTGGGGAAAAAGTGGCTCAAAACTGCATTTTTTGGATTGATATGCCAAAATGTCCTGCTCTGCCTGGTAACAGAGGCCAGCCAACCCTAGAACTATTTTCTTGACCCAAAAAAAAGCCTGTGGACCTAGTGGCTGGCCCAAGACTACAGCGTAAAGTCAGTGGGGGACATTAAAAAAGACTCCTGGGCTAAGTACAGACAGTCAAAAAGCCCAAAACTGTCTTTGCAGGTTAGTCTAACCTGCAGAGATTAAATTGAAATAGAAGTGAACAAACATTCAGGAAATGGAGCCACATGCCTGCAGTGGCTTAGGCCAGAAGCTGGGGGGTGCTAGCCCACAGTTCTCTAGCACATTGAGTATGGGCTGTGTGTTTGCTTTCTCTTCCTGCTGACCCAAAGGTCTCTGGGATTTGTAATCCAAAATCACAACAGCAGGACTCTTCAGGGTTGCTCCTCACTTCCTCTTCCTGCTTCCAGGTGCCTCTGGGATTTGTAGTTCACAGTCATAGCCAGCAGTAAATTTGAGCTGGGGGGGGCCATAGAGTGGGCTCCATCCCCAGCCAGGCTTGCTCCCCCCCCGCCCTTGTCAATCAGTCTTCACTGCTCCAGCTACGGAGCAGAGGGGTGAGGTCAGCCCTGCTCTCTGGAGCAGACAGCCCAGCCCAGCGAAACATGCTGGGATGCTGGTGGACTCCAATTTAACTTGAACCAGAAGGGGTCTGGGACAAAAGTTTCATAAACCATTTTGACCCAAATCAGTTAAACCTACACTCAGCCGGATTCATCTTAAACCAGTTTCAGCCATTTTGAAACTGGTTAACATTCACTGAGCTCTGTTCTGTTACAGGTTTAAGCCAATTTCTGATTACTTAAACTGGTTTATGTGTAGCTGCTATCCGTAGCCCTGAGGTTTCATTCTCTGCTCCTAATGATATCTACTTGGTATCTCCTGTGCTTTACCTCCAGAATCAGTTAAGGCTGGGACTCTTACAAGAAACAGAATAACCAGAACCCATCAATGCTCCAGCCAACCAGGTCTGCAAGGAGTAGCACAGGGCAAGTGGAGTGCTGTGACACCAGTGAAATCACCCTGCATGAGTGGCATTTCATAGTAGCTAAAAAAGATGAAGTTACTGCCTTTTTATGGCCCTGAAGTGGCTTAAAGAGGCCAGATCCCAGAAGCAATTTGCCCCCATGCCTCTGAACTTCTGGCACAGGGCTCAGCGTGCTAGGCCATAGCTGGTCCTTAACAGTTCTTCTAGTTGACAAATGCAGTATAGCGTAGATCAGAAAACATAGCCAGACAAGAATGGATCAACCTTAGGCCTAGCTGTTCCTGAAAGATTTGCCTACTGCAATGATCTAGGAGAGTTTTGAATTCATAATAAAACACAAAGCTAGGCACTCCTGTACATGCTTCCATGGTTCACTGGCATTTCACACAGTTCCAACTTTCGTTTTGTGCTTCCTGCTGACTTTAATCCTTGGAAAACAAGCCTCTTCAAAGAGTTTGCAAGTTTTTGTAACTTTAAATGCAGAAGAAAAAATCACAACCACAGCTGAGTTCTGTATAGATGGTAAATAAATCATGGGAACAACAATCCCCAATTTCACATGAATTGTTTGGAAATCTTAACAACATCAAACATTTTGTTAAAACTCTCAAAAAAAATAAGTGTAGCTCTTGTGTTGTTTTTGTTGTTGTTTTGCTTTAAAATGATTTGTTCTAAATCCAGCCTAACATGCAGATGACTGGTCTGAGGCTAGAGTATCTCTACAAGATGGAAAAAGCAATAGTGGTTTGTACAGGGATGTCAGCATAGCAACCATTTAGTAACTAAAGCACCTGGGAGAATATCCTTTAGATCAGGCTGGGAGAGATAGGCAAAAAGATAGTGTGGCACATGACTTCCATAAGTTTTCACTTGAATTTTAACAAATTGGAATATTTAATCAGATTTTTCTCAGTTACTAAGTTGCCTTGAAAAGGTGTGTTAAAGAAGAGCAATCATAGAGAAGTTAAGATGGAAAAGGCTTTTCAGCCCATCCAGCCTTTTCCCAGGGGCACTGCGGAATGTTTTACAGGGTGGGGTTTATTTGTTTTTAACAGTACATCTTCTAGTGCTTTGTAGGCCCTCAGCTGGAGTGCCCTATACAAGGGCATTTCCACTTATTCCCTTGGGAAACTGTTTCCTAGCTTTATACAGCTGACTCCCCACAAGTTTTCTAGATTTTCATATCAATTTTTTTAAGTTATTTTATCTGTGACTACCATCTTGAGTAATCCCTCTGCAACCCTGATGATTGTTTACATTATTCAAAGGTGTTGTTCCTTTAAAATGATTTGTTCCAAATATAGCTTAACATGATTTGTTTGGGACTAGAGTATCTCTTTAAGACTTTCTTCAAGCAATAATGGTTTGTATAGAGACATTAGCACAGAGACCATAATGTGGGGCATTCAAAACTGCCCCATATTATAGCAGTCTCCTAGCAAAACAGCCATATTTTTACAGACAGATAATATGCATGTATATAAATTCCACTCTTCCCTAATACACCATGTTAAATTCTTGAGTGTCCTGATTTTGCCCCTCAACCTCTGTTCTTCATTTCCTTCAAATTAGTGGTGTTTTTCTGCCAATATGTTGCTTCAAAGAGAACAGAAATTCTAGGTCTAGTTTCTCAAAAACTGCTACCTCTCTGGCTCATGACATGATATCTCTGCATATAGAGCCCAATATTGCACTGGCCCTTTTTTGCTGATACGTTTGCTTTTCAAGCAAATAACTAATGTATTGTCTAGTATCAAAACATCTCCATTGTGTCCTTCCAACATGATTGCTTTCCTATTGAATACCAGTGTCTGGATTAGTTTTCACTCCAGAAAAAGTTATATCAACTAGCTCCCCCCAACCCCTCCCACCCCACCTGCTGAATCTCATTATGCTTTTCTTTTCCTCTAAAGGGAGATTCTAGTCTCTCTCTGATCCTTTGTATTATTGCTGTCCTCACTCTCACTCATTCTTTGCAAATTCTCCCAAACAATAAGGGAGCACATAAATCTCATAAATAAAATATATCTAATATTGGATCATCTGACTGAATTTCAAAGATATGCCACTTATTTCCTACTCCACTAAATGCTTCCCATGCAGCTGGACACACTGCCCTTCCTCAGCATGAGGGTGCAGTATTCCTAACAGTCACCTAATCTTTAATAGTATAATGCCTTCCAGCGTAGGGCTTTATAGCCCACTACCTCCCAAGATGCTTTGCAACTCAGGAAACAAAAACTGATAATCATACCTTTCCTGTAAAGTGATATTTAACCCTATGAGTAGTCTCATTTTAACTTTTCCACCTATGTACTTGACAGCCGAGTGAAAATAAATAGAGACAAACACACTTTAGTCAGTTCTGTTGAGTCACTGCCCTCCCACCTTCCATTGAGCATGCTCCATTATTATGCCATTGAAGCAGGCTCACCATGTGAAGTAATTATGGAAACAACATCAACATGGACTAGGATGCTTACTGGGGCTACAAATGCTTTTTTGGTAGGGTGGCCATCATAGAAGACAGTCCAGTTGTCCTCTCTCCTTTACTGATATGAAACTGGACACCTTTATGTCCTCTATTTTTGTCTTGAAGAGAAAAATAAAGGACATAAAGGCGTTGGGTTTCATATCACTAGAGGACAGAGTAGCAGAAAACCGGAAGATCCTCTATGATGACCACCCTATTGCTTGGTCATATTATTCTAGTAATAGAAAGCATTTTCCTATACATGGTTGTAGAAGAAGCAATGTATTTCCCTTAAATGTGGGATTTAAGTTACAGCCAAAGCTCCTCCCTCCTGTCCCCCTTTCCAGAAGTCTTCCAGTATATGGTATTTTAGATGAAGAAGAACTACAGTTTCAGGTCAAACAAAAAGGCAAACCCCAGAAAAAAAAAGCACTGGAAACCTAGCTACGTGCTCCCTTTTTGGAGAAGCCAAGCATAAAATCAGTGACTTATGCGTGAACCCTTCCCTAAGTCAGTCATCTGTGCAAGACAGCAGCTTCCCAAATGGGAGGGTTTCACTGTGACTTTTAAGATATGCAGTTCCATAGCATTTTAAATCTTTATGAGAGAAAATTAAAGATTCACAGTTATTAAACTATCTGCCATCTGAGCCACTTTCTAGTAGTTGCGAAGTGTCTTTTTCTCAGAGGTTTCAAACCCATTTTAACCTGCTGTGGGATAGAACACCTCTGCCAAATTTCTCCTCACACATGAAAACATGCATGCCCACCATTATTGTGTAATGCAGTGAGAAAGGATGACATTCAGCCTTCATGTCATCCCAGAGATTTAGAAGTATGCATCTCACCCTCCTTCTCATCCCTCCTTTCCATTCTGGTAGAAAAGCTCAAAGCTAACACTGTAGGGAATGTAAATGCTACATCTACCCTGGAAATCACCAACAAAAAAACCCAAAGGAGATTCTTAAAAAATCTCTAACTGATAACAATGCATTTCTCCCTCATTATAAGTCTGCTTGCAAAACTGCTATGTGACATGAGCCAACTGTATCTTGGCTGCCAGTTACATACAATAATGTATGGCCCCAAAGTGGATAGAAGACTGTAATTCACTTGAGGGACTCTGCTGATGTCATAAAGCGCTTGAGCAGTTTATGAACAGCAGCAGAGCCCTGAGAGTGAATTACAGCCTTGCATTCACTCCTAGGACATCTGTTGTTGTTCAATATAGAGTGTACTTTTTGTAAATTAAAAAAAAAAACCAAAAAAACCTTCTACTCCTTCACCGAGTCTTCACTTTCTACAAATCTTCTCCCCCCACCACTTCATCTGAAATCAAACTGATCCATGAGGAAGCTGAACTTTTCTATAGCATTATCTTGCCAAAGTGGCCATTAACACTATAATATTCCCTTTCAGAGCCATCATTTAAAGGAGGCAGACACTCTTGTGATATTGTGAAAAAATTATTTCACTTTCACACCTACCCATGCGGAGTGCTGCTACAAATTCACGTTCAGATACTGACTACAGAGGGTCAAATTCTGCCCTCATGCCCACAGGCATGAGAACTTTGCCAAAGACCTTGCTTTTCAAGGATTATGCCTTACAATCATTTTTCTTGTACTTGGTCTAGTCTAAATGCGTAAGTCCCGCATGACATAGCTTTCCTTATTTTCCATGGGAGACAGTTACATTGAGATGAGCCTGGAAAGATCTATTGTACTCATCTCTCTGCCAATGTAATTGCTTCAAATCAATGAAGTTGCTCCAATGTTACGTTGGTGTAAATTTGACCTAGAGTCTCTAGCTCATGCATGATATCAAAGAGGTCTTTATGAAAAACTTTATGAAACATTCTATTTAGAAACATTTCTGCTCATATGTCATATTTTTCTGTGGGTTTTTTCCTCCTTGTAGTTTATTAGTAGGGACATTTGCCTGAAAATAGACTATTTGTTACTTAGCAAGTTCATTTGCCCCTGCTGCTTATTCCTCACTTGAAGTCACTCCTGTAATTGTGGCATCATAATTAGTTGCTCTGGAGATGATTATGATGTCACAGAGGACTGTGTGTTATATAGCTTCAAGTGATGAATAAGCAGCAGGAGCAGATGATCTCTCAAGCAATAAAGACCATGTCTTTATGAAAATATCTCTAGTAACAAAAAGGCTGAAATTATATATTATAGTACTGGAATAATTTCCAGCATGTCAACACTTTCCACAAAAGATCAGGGTGGTGTTGGTCAATTTTATAAAGCACATTTTTAAAAACTACTCTTCATATGCTTGTCTTCCATGTATCATGTTATGAATTATGAAGAGGATCATTTCTAATAATAAATGGATGAAACATTACAGGAAACATAAGAATGGCATTTTACCTATGGGTGACAAATAATCTCTTTTTCCAAATTTAAACCATCCTGAGAGATATATTTTTCTTTGTATTCAGTTCAAACTCAGTTTAAACCTAACACAACTAAATAAGCTTGGTCAAGGTGGGCTCCACACTATGGAAATGTGGAATCTAAACACCCAAAGAACATGGACCAGAAGCAAAGTGGGTCGTGCTACCCAGCATTCTGTCAAAAAATACTGACCCTAGGAACATACTTGTCCCTCTTACCATCTCATCCCTCTGAAGGTCTCTACTGTCATCTTGTTGTCATAACCATACTCATATTCCAGTGTATAGCTCTCCCAACCAGCAATACTTCACACCCCAAACTTTCCTTGCGTCCCTTCCCATTCTTACACCTCTCTTCTTCCATGTATCAAGAATTGATTTAGATCTAGTTACAGGAAACCTTACAAGATATAAAGAATGAGCTCTTACAGGTATAGGAGCAGTAGACGAGTCACCTTGTTTTCTCTCTAGCCCATTTGTTTTGACCCACTATTTAATTATTGTTACTCTCAGGAATCCCCTAAAATCTTTTGATCTAATCACCAGATAACAATTTATCTACGAGTCACTTCCACAGCATTTTAGTCCTTCCAAATATCAAAGCTAATGAATTAAGCATTCCTAAAAAAGAAGGTTTTAATTTATTGTTTAATACATTCAGGGTTGCTCTATTTACCTGATTGGTTAATCTAACTTAATCTAGTGGGACATAAAAAATCTGCTTGGCGCCACAGAATGCAAGAGAGTGCTTCTCCTATTCTGACTACAAAGCTTGCTGTTTAATTGTACAAATATTTGTGGATTTGGCTCAGGTGAACACTAATTTGTTATTTTAGCAAAAAGCTTCAAATCATTTTGGGTGTGCTGAGAAAATATTCGCTGCCTTTATGCAAACATCGACATGCTAAATATTTAAGAGAAACCACCATGCAACTGAGAGGACTTTGCAAGTAAATGCTTGTAAAGACAATATAAGCAACATTTTCAGTGGTTATTTTCTGCTATGTTGAAAAATACAGCTTGCAAAGACCTGTCTGGTAGACAAACATACTCACTATAATTCTATTTAAAAACACATACCTGATTTTCCTTCAGAAAGTTTTGCTTTTTCAGAATTTGTGAAGGAAAGGCCTTCTTAGCGCCTTAAATGATTGGGCTGGAAGTAAGGATTTTTGTTTGTGCTAGCGACTATTTGCATAATCCTCTCCATCAGGTGAATCTGAGTCAGAAGAACAAAGGTTAGGACAGGGTTAGGATGTGATAGATACTGTTACACCATGGCCTATTCTGGAGTGGCTCTACAAAAGGTCTCAGGGATACACATGCACCTGCTTTGACTGTGGGGAATATGACTGACCTCTCTGCACTTACCAGTTTGTTAGAACAATTCCTACCGTATGGTGAGGCTCAAAAACCAGGTGTGAACACTGCTGCTGCTTGCCCCTCTCCCTTTTCCCTGATGCTGAATTTAGGAATGAACAATGGAGTGGGGAAGATGGTGAGATCAAGGCCTTACCCATCTCCCAGGACTGTGCCTAACTCACTTTTGCCACAATGGTAGAGAAAATAAACAACAGCAACAGAGAGAAGCAACAGGAAGGATCCAAAACCAAAAAAATATATATATTTTTTAGAGTTCTTGGTTGTAGCCATGACATGGGCAGACAAGGTTCTTTGGGTAAATGTGACATCTTTTATTAGACCAACTAAATAGTTGGGAAAATTGTTCTTTGCAAACTTTTGGATACAAGGAGCCTTCTTCAGGCAATAGAAAGAGTCTTTTGGTGTTTGTGGGCTTTTTTGGCTTCTACTCTATCTAGGCCCCTTAAATTAGTTGTCTCAATACCTCAGCAGGGGCTGGGCTGGGCTGGGCTGGGCTGGGCTGGGCTGGGCTGGGATGACATGAGTGCTAAGGGGCACCATTGCCAGCCTGGAAGGTCATACGTTCAGGGGCCATAGTAGAAGTATTCACAGTATCACCTGTCAGGCTCCTGCAACATCTGAGCATTCTGCTAAACACCCTGTCACAATGAAGGAAGGAAAGTGCTTCAGCTTGATGCTGCTCTTTAAGCTTGGAGGTAGAGTGGAGCCTCCTTCTATTTGACTTTCCTAACAACTATAAGACTGGGGGTAAGAACTGTGCAGCATCAGGAAACATGGGGTGGGTAACTAGAATTGAAATCTTATAGGTTGGGGGTCTGCCCAACTCAGGGAGGCAGCCAGGAAGATTGCAGACTGTCATTTTTGAGGGCTTATTGTGGCTGCACTTTTTGGCTGAGGGGCCCTGGTAGCCCCTCCCCAATCACCGATCGGCTGAGAGGGCTGTCTGTCCTACAGCCCTGCCTCTTGCTGCTGATTGGTGGAGAGGGCAGGGCTACGGAACAGGCAGTACTTATAGCCAGTCAGCTGTGAGGCAGAGGTAGTAGCCATCTTACCTTTATGCTGGTAGTTTCCCCCTCCACTCTTTTCCTAGCTAGGTTGTGTGGTTGGAAGGACTGCTAGCTCCTATTGGGGAGCTGGCATTGTATTTTTAGTAAGTCCTCCCCTCCCTGTGGACTTTGCAGGGGCTGCAGATTTCACAACAACTGGACACAACTGGAAGTTCAGTAGGTCCCTAGTTATAGGGGGGTGGGTTCTGCAGTTCTGGTTCAGCTTAAGAGAATCTACTTGAAAAAACTTCTATAAGCTACCATCTTCTGCTCATGTAACAGTTGTTTCATCATCCACCCTGTATCTAATGTTGTTGATTGCTGCAAATGTCCCTGCTTTTGGTGCTGTAATTACAGCTGACATCTGGCATCTGTCCTATCTCTTGTTCTGTGGAAGGGTGATTCTTCCCATTCTTCTTCTTCTTCTGCTCCATGTTTGACCTAGGTCTCCATTTTCAGAGAATCACTGTGTAAAGACACTTAATACCAGTGTTTCTGCCCATCTTCCTTCTGATGGGTTGTTCTTTATTGTCCAGTTTGCAGTAGACCTCGCAGTTTTCATGACATGGAAATGGGATGTAGTGACAAAGAGCCAAAATGAGTGGCACTAAAATATATCATTTTGATAGATGACCCCTTCATTCTAGTGTAAATAATTTCAAAAAATAAAAGTGTAAGGATTAAAAGCAGTAACTGCTTTTTAAATGAAGGGCATATGAGGTAGGTTTTCCAAAATACTGTTCAGCCATTTTTATATATTCCAAGTGATGAGGTTTCCAACCTATTCCTTGAGTTATGCCACAGCTGAATATCATCAGAAAATGTTTCCTTTCTTATGTTTATCTGGTAATTCTTAATTACATTTATATCAACCTAACGAATTCATCTGTCTATACCCTCATCAGATATATGGGAACTGTTATCACATCCCAACATAACTATCTTTTCTTCCTCAGATTCTCCAGTGAGGAAAAAATATTAATAAAACAAATGATATTTTTATTGTTTCCCTTAAAACTTTAATAAAAAGAGAGAGAAAAAGGATAGCTAGGAGGCAGATAAAGATTCTTACTATTTCTATCACTTTTCATACAACTCTTAGCTTTTCCTCCATGTCTGTAAAAGCTATGGGATTCTTTCCCCCAGTTCTCACAATCTTTAGGAAGAATGCTTCTGGCATTACATGGATATTATTAACTTGGCTCTGCAAAAAACATTGAAATGATCAACATTTACTTAACAGGTGCTGCTCGGTAGTTAGGAGGACACCACGTAGAACACCCATGGGAGAAGACAAGGTAAGTGTATCATGTTTTCTTCCGATATGTGCAGCAATCCAATATGTGGAATAGCTTTTATTTCAGTGAATCCTCCCACCCATATGTTATCAGCCTGAAGTAACAGGCAGCTGTAAGCAGGAAGAAGTCATCAATATAAGTTGACATTATCACCAGTAAATGCGGGTGAATAGATGGATAAAATGGATCAAAATTGTCTTGTTCTTTTTTTCACTTGATCAATTGGCCCTATAAATTGACACATACATGGGTAAGTTCCCAGAAGAGCCTGTAAAACTATCCCCTTTTTTTTTCTACCTGTCTCAGTTTTATCTTGCCTTTGCTAGGTCATACAGGTTGTTAAATGTTTGACTTAAAAGAATGATAATTATTATTGAAACTGGCAAATGTGAAGTTATGAAAAGTTAGATTTAGATTTCTCTGGAGTCAATAGTATTTAAGGATAATCTAGGCACTGGCTTGAAATACA
This sequence comes from Caiman crocodilus, assembly GCA_030014935.1. NCBI lineage: Eukaryota > Metazoa > Chordata > Crocodylia > Alligatoridae > Caiman > Caiman crocodilus. Next base: position 199,539,470 of record JAGPOW010000261.1, read on the forward strand.
ACATAGTTAGCTACCAGATGAAAATTATTTTTCTTGCAGCAATTACTATGGTAGTCCCAAGAGATATTTGTTATGCTAAAATGGTATTGGGTCTCAAGAACTGTTAACAGGTGAGTTTTTTCAGGCTACTTTGAAGAGCTTGATGTTTGCTTTCATAGGCAAGCATGATCTATACATTTATTTTCTTCTTTCCTTACTTCACATGTGAATCTTGTATGCAAGAGATTACTACCAAGGTTTATGAACGTTCCTGTTTACCTATAAGTTTGTCATGTCCAAACATGCTATTAATTCAAAGGGGTCTCCAGGGGTCAAAAAACCTGTGGGGGGAAAAAAAACAGAGCTGTGCACGCTTGGGTCAAATGCAACACAGAGAGAGGTCACCCAGAGCCATGCTGTAGGTGCCAGCCAGGTTCCACCTGGTAGGATTGCCACAGCTGTAGCCCCTGGAGGTCCCTATGACCCCAGGTAAGGCTGCTGAGGCCAAGACAGTGCTGGCCCCAGCATCCCTGACCCAGCGTAACTTGCCTCGTGCCAAAGGAGGTGATACTTCCCTGCTATCAGGTGCTGGTCAGACCACAGTTGGAGTATTGCATGCAGTTTTGGGCACCACGCTTCAAGAGGGATGTGGATAACCTGGAGAGGATTCAGAGAAGGGCCACTCGTATGGTTAAGGGCTTGCAGGCCAAGCCCTATAAGGAGAGACTGGGGCACTTGGACCTTTTCAGCCTCCGCAGGAGAAGGTTGAGAGGTGACCTTGTGGCTGCCTGTAAGTTCATCACGGGGGCACAGAAGGGAATTGGTGAGGTTTTATTCACCAAG
>JAGPOW010000261.1:199546714-199566528 GCA_030014935.1 Caiman crocodilus
TGACAGCTAGGAGGAGGGCGAGTTCCTCCTGCTTCTTCCCCATACTTCTAGCATTTGTGTAGAGGCAATTGAGACCTCCAACGGTTGTGCCCACTAACCTCCTAGCCTCTACAATGCCCTGGCCCCCATCACTTACCTGGTTCTCCCTTTTGACCGATGGTCCGGGCTCGTTGGCTGTTGCTAGGTTCTGGTAGTTCAACGTCTCCTCCGCCCTCATCTTCCCCCTCCCCCGGCGAGCCTAGTTTAAAGCCCGCCGAAGGAGGTTCGCCAACCTGGAAGAGAACTCGAAATGTCTTAAGTCAAGGACTGCCTGTAATTCCCTAAGGTAGTAAAAGAACCTTTCAGTATTGTGTAATGTTTGCTATCCTTTTCTGCGATGAGACTTTAAGAAGGTGAAAAACACAAGTTTACAGTCCTTAAATCCACTAGGAGCAAAGCAATCTGTCATAGAATATTTGTATGTGAACAGCCATTTTACATGGACAGACACAAAGGCATGGAAGTCCTAATTTACAAAGGTTTTCCTTTCCCTGGGAAATTGACTAAGAAATCTTTCTCAGTATCTTCATGTATCTGATTCACATCAAATTCCTAGTGTTAGTTTAGATACAACTCTCAAGATGTCTAGTAGTAAATGTTCCCATCTGCAAAGGTGACATAACTTGTAGTTCCATCCAGAGAGCTCTGAATTGTTCATATTTTAGCCACAATTCATAGATTCATAGATGTTAGGGTCGGAAGAGACCTCAATAGATCATCGAGTCCGACCTCCTGCATAGGCAGGAAAGAGTGCTAGGTCTAGATGACCCCAGCTAGATGTCTATCTAACCTCCTCTTGAAGACTTACTAGTCTCACCCTACTAGTTACTTACTTACCCACTTGACGTTTTATGAAGAATTCTATAATTAGGTAATCACTGTCCCTGAGATGACTACTGATCTGTAGGTCCCCTACCATGACATTCCCTGTTGCCAATACCAGATCCAGTATGGCATTCCCCCTAGTGGGACTGTTTATCTCCTGTGTCAAGTAGAGGTCCTGTACACAGGTTAGAAACCTGCGTGAACAGTGGGACTTTGTTGTCTGCATCTCCCAGCAGATGTCTGTGTAGTTTAGGTCCCCCATGACTACCGCCTCTTTAGCTGTTATGCTCTCTGAGAGCTGCCTCAGGAGCCCTGAATCTAGTTCTTCCCCTTGGTGTGGGGGTCTGTAGCAGACCCCTACCACCAAATCCCTTTCTCCTTGCCTGCCATGTATCCTAACCCACAATCCTTCTACTTCCTCATCCTTCAATTACATCTTGATGAGGGTTGAAGTATATTGCTCATTGACATAGAGCGCAACACCTCCCCTCTTTTTCCCCACCCTGTCCTTTCTGTACAATCTATAACCCTCATTATGTACCACCCAGTCGTGGGACGAATCCCACCAGGTTTCCGTTAGCCCTACTAAGTCACAGGTGTTTTGTGCAAGCAGGAGTGCTAGTTCATCCTGCTTGTTCCCCATGCTCAAGTTCACTTGCCAAAAGACTTTGTTACTTATTGACTTTTTTTACTTACTCTCTCAGTAGAACAATCTATTTATTTAGTTTTATTATGTTTATATCCCACCCTTCCAAAAAAAAAAAAAAGGGCCAGGGCAACTTACAATAAAAGGCAAAAAACAAACACTCCTCCCTGCCAAGATCCCAAAAAACTAAAATAAAATGTTAAAATAAGAAAGTACAACAAAACATACTCTCCCTCCAAATTCAGAAATAATCTACCCCTTCCTACCCCATCTCACTCTCCTGCCTCTGGCTGGGCAGGGGAGACCCTCTCTTTTGTCAATCCCACTTCCTAACTCATGTTCAATACCCTCAGAAAGGAAAACAGCAATTCCCTTCCCCCAGTATTCCCTCCCATCCCTACCCACTCCCACTTCCATGCCTCACACAAAAGAGATTCTACCTCTTTGTTACTGTTCCTTTTTCACGAGGGGGCTGTGGCTGTCCCAACCCATCCATTCCATTGGATGATATTCAGGGGACTCCCCAAGCCTGTACTTCTTTTTGTCTCTGACAGCAGAGGGAAACACATTCTTCAGGTTAAAAACAAGAACAAGACAGATTGTAACCCTTGTCCCTCTTTTCTTGTCTCTGTCTCCATACCCCACTGAAGGGCAATGTCAAAGGACATGGTTTGGTGGCACCCATCCTTGGGTGGTCTGCCATCCTTTTAAACCTGAAGTTTAGCTAGGGCAACAACTTAGGTGGCCATACAGTTTGCCATCTAATCAGTGTCCCAGCTCTCTACCATTCTAGACTCAGGCACTAGAGGAGAATAGAAAGGGCAGCAATATTAGCAGCCCCAACCAAGGGCCAACAGCAGGAGCAGTCTTTAGCCCAGGACAGCCTGAAGTTTTCACAAAAACTGACCATGCTCCCTCCACCTATTCATAGAAGATGCTATGGCTCTAATGCTCAGTACTCACTGAAAAGTACTGAAGAAGGATTTGCATCAGGAAGTCATGTGTGTTTTCCCCGTCATTTGGGCAAGTACATTAAAGTTGCTGAAGTTTCTATCAGAATTTTCACTTCTCTTTTCTTTGGTCTTTTCCTATTGCAAGAACACTTAGAGGGGCTTACAAGAAAATCATGGTACAATGGTTTCCATTTGGGCAGTGAGACAGGAAACTTTCTTTTACTGAACTCAATGCTTCACCAAGAAGTGGTGCCTATATGTAGAAAGCAAGCGGGTTTTGAACAGTAAGGGTGGTCTATGTGACCACAGCCCTGAAACTTGGGAAGGAGGCCTTTTTATCGCATACTTACTGACAGAATCCTTGCAAAATGCTGGATTTCCAGGAACAGATTGTTAAACTTCTGCTTTTATCTTGGGGAAAACTATAGCCAATAAATCATGAAACTGGAATTGCAGAGATCTTGTCTTGAGGTAAAATCAAAACTGGAATTAAACACTTCCCTTTCAGGAGCTAAACTTCTAATTGAAGACCATAGGATCAGGAAGCAACAACCAACAAAAACATTGCTGCACATATCCAGTATTAAAAATGAAATATAAATTAAGTAGCTCCTTTGAGATGCAAATTCTCTCCTTTGTGCCACTACTCTCCTTAGCCCCTATAACAACATGGGTTTGCTACTGTACTCCACTTCTACTCTCCTGGTCTAGAAGTTGGTCTAATATACCCCCGGGCTGAAACCAGCACAGAACTGGTGCTCCAGTCAAAGAGCTGAGACTAGAGAGAGTAAAATAATTTAACTGAATAATTTCTGTTGAAATTCAAATCACTGCTTCAATGTGTGCATACCCTTGTTTGCCTAGGAGAAAGGCAAATAAAGTAAGGGCAGAATCCTATTTCACTTTGTGTGCCACATCACTGCTGGTTTTGGCATTTACGCATGGTCAGTGATCCTGTTCCACATGCAGTGTGCTCACGCATGCAGCTGAACATCTACTGAGCATGCTTAGTTGGCTGTGCTGTGGCCAAGCAAACTAGCAATTCCATACACGTGTACCTGTCCAACTGCAAGCCTGGAAATTGTATCCAGGCAAAAACCTCTGACTAGCAAGGAATAGAAGCCAAAGAAGGATCTTATCTGAGTGGCCCATTGGCCTAGACGTAGGAGACCCAGATTCAAATTCCCACTGACCTGAAATGGCTATAAGCCTGCATTCCTCTGACTTCTGGGCACAGTATCCTAAGCACCATGCCATGGATATTAGGCATTATAGGGTTGTCTCTCCAGTCTTCCTCTTGAAACTGAGACACTGCATCCTGAACTTAGTATTCACTGGTGAAAATGAAAACAGAAAGAACAGTTTCTGCATCACTGGGAAGAAGGGCCTAAGCTAGAACTAAGGGACCTATCTCATCACTGAACCACACAGCCTTTAGTTTTTCTTGCCTCCTGGCCCAGGAGGCTGGCTTAAAGAGGCAGGCTGGAGGGGGGGAACAAATAATACTTAACGTGTAGCATAATGGTTAGAGCACTATGATGGGAAATCAGATGGGTACAGAGTCATGAATGAATGGATCCAGAATGTCATAAAGTGGGGTTCAGAAGCAGTGATGTGTGTTTGGCAGTGGCTGCACCCTATTCCCCCTCCCCCCCCACACACCAGGGTGGGCAGACTGCATCGCAGTAGCAGGGGCCTTTTTAAGTCACTCAAGAAGATAAAATCTTCCCTTCCCCCCGCCTTCCCCTCTGTTCTCAGCAACACACTGACTTCTCTACTCTCTTCCTTTAGCCATTGCTGCATATGCCACTGTCCCCAAATAACCCAGGGGCAGGAGTGCAGGCAGGCTCCAGAGCCCCATTTGTTATGCCCCACTGGACTGCATGTGTAGTCATGCTTGGCTAAAGGTAGTAGCAGCAGTGGGTGGCTTCCCTTTACCTGTGCCTGCTCCCAGGCTGGAAGGGAACACCTAGGGGGATCAGGCAGGGAGGAAGAACCTGCCTGCTGCTGCCACCGTCCCTGGCTAATTTCAACTCAATGCAAAGCCCAAATAGAGCAGGCAGGAGAGGCTATGGAGCTCCTCCTGCCCCTGAGAGTGGCAGTAGTGAGCAAGGGAGGGGCGTGAGGGAAGGAGAGGGCTGCTAATCACAGAGGGGCAGGAACAGAGGGTTCTTACTTGCCTTGGGGACTTAGAAGAGAGGACCTAGATCTCTGTTGCCTGTGTCTGGAATGAATACTTTTAACCACTAAGTTAAAACATAAAACATGCGTGGGTCGCCCTCTTCTGTCCAATACCTGCTAGCCATGGGCTTTTTATCCAGCAATTTGGATTTATGCTCAGGGTAACATGTGTAAAAGGAGTTCTGTTACCTGCCTAGCCAGAATACAGTCGACTGTACATGTTTAGTAACCATGCGAGTGCCTGTGCATCCACACTGCATGTGCAATCAGATTATTGTGTGTACATGCCATATATGGCAATTATTGAAGCTAAGTGCTATTTGAGCATATAAGGTGAAAAAGGATTCTTTTTCCATGAGTTTACACAGAAAATGACAAGATTTCCTCCTCTGTGCATGGGTTTAGGGCAGAGTATCCTACTACGGACATAATTTGTGACTTGAACAGAGATTTTAAAATTTAATTTGTCCTTGTTTTGCACAGTTGCAGGAAGCACCTGTCATCTCATTCTAATGGACCAAAGAAAAATATTTTCCATTCTCTCATAAGTTATATAACAATCGTAAAGTTCACTAACATGCTACTTTATTCTACTGTATTAGAATTAGTTCTTAAACTGGGGATACAAAATGCCCTCTGTCCAATTTGAATACACTATATTTTTCCAGGAGCTTTAGCAGTTATTTAATACATTTGTCTGATTCAGAATCATAGATTGCTATATGGCAATCTGTTTTATGAAGAAGGACAGAAATGTGAACTTTTTATGGAAATGATCATTTAGGCCTTACCATGATGGTTTTTAGAAGCAGAAATAAATAAACATAATAGTGAAAACGTGTTACCATTCATAAGAAACCAACAGAATTGCCAGTTCTTTAATAAAATGAAATGAAAGAAAATTCCGAATGGCTCTGAATTTTGAGCTATGAATGTTCCACTCTCGTTTACAAGTATGGATCTTAGAGTGTCAAGCCACTGTAATATACTTACTACTTAAAAAATTAAGCATAGTTATAAGAGTTGTATGAGATTCAAACTTCTTTGCTGCTGTGGAAAGATTGCTGAACATCTTACTAAATTATTCTCTTCTCTTTAACTGCAACTATTAGAGGTGATTCTTAAAGATATTTGGAGGCTATAGTTTATGTGTAAGGCAGACAGATTGCATTTATAACATTTAACACAAAATAACAATAATAAAACACACTGACGTGTGTTTTCTATGTAAACATTTCCTTCTGAAGATACAGCCAGTGAAATGTTTTGAGAACTTTGACATTTAGAACTGTATTTATAATCTCTTTTGGATCATTTCCTCATGGAATCACATGCTTGTGTATTTTAAATTCTCTGGAGAAATAAAAATGTTTAAACATAAAATAATGACGTGATAGGCATTTTTATGAATGTTTGTTCTTCATATGCACATGTGTAAGCTATGCTGTAGTGATTCTTAAGCAAGCGGATGGGATTTTTATAAATGCTTAAGTTCCAAAGAAGAGCCTCAGTCCTAAAACAATAGGAAAGAAAAGAGAAAAGGAGTGTACCTTTCACAGGGTGTTTCTTATAGTCTGACAGGGAGCGTGAATTTTTTTGCACTAATTGTACTGATATTTTTAAATAATGGCTAATGCTTTTAGCATGTACAGAAAAGATACAGATTCATAGTTTGTTAGGAGCTAGAAGGGACCTTGCAGATCACTGGATCCAGCCCCACCACTCTAGGCAGGAAGACAACTGGGGTTAAGTGACCTGTCTAGTCTCTTCTTGGAAAACCTCCAGGGTAGGTGACTGCACCACCTCTGGAGGGAGTTTATTCCTCAATCTGAACACCCTGACTGTGAAGGAGTTCTTCCAAAGCCCAAAGCGGCTTTCCAGAAGTTATCCATTGGTCCTGGTCTTCCCCAGGAGTGCCCTAGTGAATAGTTGTTCACCGAGGTCCTGCTGCACTCCTATGAAACAGCAGTAAGCCACTATCAAATCCCCTCTCAACCTTCTCTTCTTTAGGCTAAAGAGGCCCAGGTCCCTCAGCCTTTCCTCATATGGCTTGCCTTGCAAGTCCCTGATCATATGGGTGGTTCTTTTCTGGAGCCTCAAAGTTTTTCCATGTCCTTATTGAAGTGTGGTGCCCAGAACAGGACACAGTGCTCCAACTGTGGTCTCACCAGTGCTGAGAACAGCAGAAGTATCACTTCCTTAGTTTTACACAAGATGCATCAATTAATGCATGCCAGTGTGTTGTTTGCCCTGCTGACCATTGCCTCACACTGACAGCTCATATTCATACGATGGTCAGTCATTACCCCTAGGTCCCTTTTGGCCATGGTACAAGTTAAGCTGTCACCACCAAGCCTACATGTATGTTGAAGGTTGCATTCATACAAATACACATACACGTCCAAATGAATTTGTATATATGTGTGTGTATTTATATGCCCATTGTATTACTATTTCTGCCAAGTGAATAATTTAAAACAGATATTCTATTTGACTAATTCCCCTTTTTCCTCCTCAACATGCATCTGTGAGCACTATATATTTTCCTTGAACCACTCATCATTCAATAATAGTGGATAGTTTCTTTTTAATCGAGGAGAGGATTGCAAGAAGTCTAATATAAGGATTTGATACTCCATATTTAAAACTGTGTGTATGGGTTAGCTAAGATTGGTCACATTGGTCATTAGCTGTGATTGGTCATGTAATCACATGGCATTGTTACTGTTTCTGTTTGTCTTTCAGAGTCAGGAGCTAATTGGATTTTGAATTTCTAAATGAAAAAATGAAGAATATCTGATTAAACAATTAAGAAATTGGGCCACATTGTCCTTACCCAAGGCAACATTAGACTGCAGTAAGTTTTGCTGGCTTAATGTAAAAGTTTTATTTCATTGGGTCTCCTCACACAAGGTAACTGAAGACGTGTACTCAGTTTCACCTGTGAAGGGTACAATCATACTGTCATATGGTCATTTAATTGGCTCTGTGCCAAGGCTCTATCAAAGTATTCTGTCATGCTCTGTGCAGTGGTGCCCCACATAAAATACTCTAATTATCCTTATTGGTCACTATCACACACTGAAGAAAAGTAGCCATATCAGAGCAACTGGGGTGCAAAAGGACATATTCAGACACAGGCAAACACAAGAGGCAAGTCCTAGCATTGTTCTTAGTAAAGCATCTTTATCACAACCTAGGATGGTTGACTTCAAGTAGGCAGGCATAGGAACTAAACTTCCTACTCTGTGAGCAGTCCTGTTTCTCCAGAAAATGCCTTCACTGTCAGCTTTAGCATTCTCACTAGAAACTTGACAGAATGATGTTTTATAACTAAAGTAGCTGGAAAATGTTCATTCTTGAAAGGCCTCATGCAATTCCCACTGAAGTTGAAGAAAATATCACCACTACTATCATTGTTCACTGTATCAGCTTCTAACTTTATGAAGCAAGTTTCCCTGTCTACTAGTTCTATTTTAGGTCTGAAATAGTGAAAAGGACATTTTCTATATTCCAAATTGTACATTTCCAAGTGTAATAATGTGTATTTAAATTGGAGAGGCATTCATCTGTGTCTTTGAGACACTTCACAAACAAATACCTCTCACTCTTCCCCATGAACAAAGTTGGTAAAATGTGCTTTCTCCTTAACTCCTCTTTTACCACTGGCTCCTGGCACAAAAAACAGTTTCAATCTTTAGTATCTCCAAACCCAAGGAAAGTGGGGTAGTAGGGAAAAATGATGATAGGAGAAAAAACTGCTAGAAGGTTTGCTTTAATCTAAGCTTGTGGATGAAGAAATGTTGACAGAAAAAGTAGTTCAAGAGATGGAGTGATTTAGGCAATGATCTCTGGGGAATGAAATGAAAGTAAAAACTAGAAGTCTTGCCTGTAACACATACACACAAACAAAGCACTGACATTTACTTTTGACACTCTTTTTCAAGTCCAACTTTCTCTCTTAAGTGAAAGTGTACAAAGATCGGAAGGGAGGTTTACATATCTGGGACTAATGTAGACCCATTGGACACCCCATGGGAAATAATTTGAAAGGTCATAATAGTTACTGATTTTCTCTTAGATCAGCAAAGGCAAGCTCTCTGAAACTTTATTTGTATAGAGATTCCTTCTGATGACTGGAAGCTTCCATTTGCTGTGGATGCCCCTTCCTGACATGTTCTTAACTCAGTTCTGGAGCATTTGATAGGCCAGGAAATTATATGTTAAACCCAAATAAGTAAGGTAGTGATTTTGGTAGCCTCAATTCAATTATGTCCTCCTTGACCCTTTCTGGAATTAACCTACCCATCTAAGATTTGTTCTTGCACACTTCTATTCTCCCCTGAATTTTCCTAGTGCTTCTGAGCATACAGTTAGTTACAGGAATGCCCAAAGAATCTTCTCCCCAGTGCTTATTCTTTCCTCCTATTGGACACTATTACTCCCCATCCTTCCATCCCTCTTTCCCAGGCACTTTCTTTTCTTTCACTCTTTCTTTTAGTTCCCATTCCTACGCCTTAATTGGCCTCCTGCTTTTCTTCTTTCTATACCTGACAAGTGGTTGGTCACAATGTTTTAGATATTTCAGTATAAAACGCCCTGTAAGCTAAGGTTAAAACTGTTGTTTTGTGCTTCTTCTAGCCATCTAGATGCTTATGCCACATCAAGATGAGATTACAGGAGGACTGAAACACTGTCACCTTACTTATTAGGGTATAAAATTAAGTCCAGTTTTTTTTCTCCACCAATGTGCAATTTTTCATAATTTCAGACTTGGATCTCTACCCTCACCACTGACCAGCCAAGTATACTATCCTTTTTTTTAACCAGGATCTATCTACCCTAATTTAACATAAATGACTGAACTAAGTGAATCAATGAACAAAGGGTATTATTTTTTTATGGATGGAAAGAACTAATCGGTGGTAATATGATTGCTTTCTGTAGAAAATGGATAAGGTATACAGTGCTATCATTGAGGAAGAGGCTGCATTAGTCACTGTCAATATTCTCAGAGAGTTCTACTCATTGCGATGAAGCTTTATAAATCTTTGTCATGTCTTCAGTGCGAGAGAGTCACCCAAATCCACTTACATTCCAGGTAACACATTAACATAAGTAGCCAAGTAGTAAACACAAAACCTGACAATTTCCTCTTTCAAAAAATTGTTTCTTATTACTATGTGAGAGAGAATGCATTCTCTTCCATGTTTGCTATATTTTTTTGTCAATGAACAACAAGTACGGTGAAAAGGAATAAGTGTATTTATGGATTATAACCTAGCAGTTAGTATCTTAAAATCCATAGCTGTGAAGCATTAAGGTATCTGACACATTTTAAAGTAGTAAAACCCTTGCATTTTTTAAGATCATGGCCATTGTATACATTTAGGTGAGTTTTTTTATTTGCCTTGATTCTAAAGGCTATAATTTGTTTAAAATTGGTCAAGCTTCACTGACTTTTGTCAGTTTATACCTTTGTTCCCATCCAAAGCATTGGCCTGATTAGATCTACCTTTTCATGTGCCTCGAAACTGATACTAAAGAAACATAAGATAAATAGCTTCCCATCTCTGGGATAAAATATTTTCACTTTTGATGCATAATGTACAAACTCAATTGCAATTAGCAGCAGTCACAACCTCTGTAACAAATCCACTCACCAGCTATAACCAGTTCAGAATTCAAACTGGTCTATGCACTACCATTTGGCTTGTTGAGTCTATAATCTCATCCTGAGCACTGCTAGCCATAATTTAATGTTTATGACATCATGAATATATTTTGCAATAAAAAGAAAGCCAGTTGGTCAGTATATCTAAGTTTATGGTCAGTTTATGGGATCAAGGTCTTTATCCCCAAATTCATTCTCATTTTTAAATTAGGATTCGATCTTGAGTCCCTAGAGGGAAAAGCATGAGCTCACTGCACCCTCTGCAGTGCAATAGACAGAGACTACTGAATAATCTTGTTAAAACAAAACAAAAATTATAGGAGTTAAAGCACAATCTTGATAAACATAGGACTCATCCTCTGAAAGGAAACATTTTTAAGCCTTTAAATTATGAAGCACCTGAGGTAGGAAACAGCCATTTCACTAGACAATAAATACCCTGCATAACCGCCTACAGAGGCTGTGTGTCTATATGTGTGCGCAAAAGAAAGGGAAGGAGAGCATATCTGTACAAACAATTATACTTATGCCCAAAAGTAATTACCATGTAGCCTGCACTCCAGGTTGGAGGACAAAAATAATCACATATTTGTCTATCGTAATAATAATGTAATGATTATGTAAATACCATGTTAGTACATGGTAGTTATCTTGGGCCAGATTCTGCTCCTTATTTATGTTGAGTAGGGCGTTACACTGAAATGGCCTAGTGACATAAGTGCAACTATTTGCGAGTAACATGCTCAGCCTGAGTAAAGGTGTCAGACTCGAGCTTTACATAATTAAATGGTTAACAAGCAATTACGCTATAAATACAGCCTAATAGAACCTTGTAAAGAAGACCTCTCTGACTAGAGGAAGAAACATTAGATTATTACTTTACTAGATTCAACCTGTTCTACCTTCATCCTATCAGATGGAGCCTATGTCCTATAGCTCTGTCATCTTTTCCCTATTCCCTACCGTTCCAGAATGTTTTTCTTGAAATCAAATCAGAACAGAAGAGGCGAGACAAAACAAAATCATGTTTATCTTCACGTATCCGTTCAGCAAAATGCTGCCTTGGCATGATGATCTCACAGCAAAGGCCTTAAGCACACTAGAGAAGGGAGAGTATTCTAGCCTGTAAGCAACTGATACTGGAAGCAAAAAGATTTAACTTCATTTCTTGTCTCAGACAAAGACTTTCCCTGTCATCCTCAGAAAGTCACTTAAGCCACCTTGTGCCTCAGTTTCCCAGCTGTAAAATGGAGATATTAGGTTGAAAATCCATAAAGAACTGTGAGGCATTCAGATACCTGAGTGGTGATGACCATATAAGTAGATGGCCACCTTTTTTTTTTTAACCTTACTAAGCCCATTCTGTACTGGTTTTGTTTTTTTGCCACTCAGAATAAATAAAATGTCATTGCACTTTGTCAGTCATCACTGAAAATCTAAAAGCACTTTGCAAAGGATTTATGATTAAAGAGTTTGCTCCTGCTCCTACTGAAAGTAATGGTAAGAACCCAACTGGCATTAGTAAGAGCACAATAAAGCCACAAACAACATCACATTCCAGGGAAGTAAGTATTGTTGTATCCACTTTACAGATGAGTACACTGAGTCCAGAAAGAATTCAGTTTTCAAAATGAGTGGCAGAGCCAAGGACACAACCTAGGAGTCATAACTTCTAAGGTCAAATTCCTGTTGGTCTAAAATGGCAGAACTCTGTTAAGGCCACACTTGGAGTTTGATTCTGCCACTGTCAAAATAAATGGAATTGTACCCACTTGTGTTTGATCCCTAATCTCCTGCTCTATATACTTGATCATGTGGCAATGGTTAAAAGAGCAGATAAAATAAAAATGAACAATCAAGAGACCAAAACCCCCTCAATATCTAATAGAGATTATAGTGTGTAATTACCAAACTGTCCTAAAAGGTGTTTTTGTTTTCTGAAGCATTCTGTCACAAGACCATTGTCAGACTCATTACAGATGTAACCCACCAGCATCTAATTGGTATTCCAATACCTTTGAGCTGTGACCTAGAAAGAAAGAGTGGAGCAGAAGAAAGTGATACAAAGAAATGCTTGTTGTGGTCCTAGAGTGGGAGGGCAAATGCTTGTTCCTATACTGTACATACATAAACAGCTCTTTCTCAGCTGCAATTTAATGTTGCTATACCTTCAATTGCAATCACACTGAATCACATTGCAACAAATCTTTGTAATGCCAATCTCATCTTTCCACCTCATTGACAGCTCTGGAGATGCATCTGAAATTCATAGTAGCCTCATAGCCTATGGCAAGAGAAATCCATGCTGCTAAATTTTTATTTTAGAATTCAAGCTGGTTTCTCTCTGTCTAGGACTCTCCATTTTTAATCTTTTGCTGCCTAGCACACTGTATCAAAATAACCAGCCAATATTGTTAAATTGTCAGGGGTATCTGCTGCCTCTGAATTTTATCGGTAAAAATAAATACTGTAACATAAAGAAAAATAATCTAACTAAATAGGAATTTTAACATTAATAGAATTAAGGGAAGGGAATATGTGTATAAACTTTGACTTGAAGACTCCCTCCTTTTTTTACAGAAAGAAAAGCCTTGAGTAGAATATTTTGCCTGATTTAGTACTCAGACTGATAGAGACTCTAGGCTGGATCCCAAATTTGAACAATGTTCAAAGGGAGAGAGATTTAAAAATCCCAGAAAAAGAGATATTTCCAAATTAATGGCATTGCCCGAATGCCTTGGCTCCTTGCACCCCACCAGGAAGGTTTATTATTTTCTGGTAAAATGTTGCTTGAATGGGGAGTGGTAGTCAGTGATGCGTCAGAGCTGCTCTTTGAAGACATTAAAAAGCTGAATGCACAACAAAGAACAGATGTTCCAGCATGCTTTATTTATGCACCCATCAGCAATCTTCCAATGACCACAAAACAGGCTTTTTTTTCACTCTTCACAATATTATTTTCTGATCAACTCATGCTATATTTTTCCTACAGCTGAAGCCTTCAGTGAATTTGTGCGTGTGTGTGTGTGTCTGTGTGTGCATGCACATATTTGTATGTAAGCCTATGTATGCAAGCATTTGTGTGTTTTTGTGTGTGTGCATGCTTGAAAGTCTGCTTCCATCAAAAGCAGGCTTCTATTGAACTGTAGAACAGGTGTGGATTCTGCAATTAGATCACATTTCAGAGAGAGAGAGAGACACTGAGGGTAATAATGGCGGTGAATTCTTCACAGTCAAATGCAGCACCATAGCGACCAGTAACAATGAAGAATAATAGGTATTAGTATTAGGGTGATTATTTTTAGTTTATGGAATCATTTGATTGAATGCTACCATAAGGCACCGTTAACATGTGCACAGCGCTTGCCAGCTGTACAGCAAACTTGTTTTACTGGCACTTATCTGAAATTTTCATCTTTCCCACCCTCTATGCTCACAATTGGAATGAAAGTACCTATTAGGAAGTGAGATGTAATGCAGATTAAATGTTATGATGGACCAAGATCCTGATAGGTTATTAAAACTCTCTTGTATTTGGTGTTTTAAAGGCATAGTGTTTCTGTATTTTTTAACCAGACTGCATCTTTTAAAAATTAAGCAAAGGCACATTTTAAAAATCCATTCATAACCAGGAGGCTTTTTAAGACTAAGCTTCCAAATTTATGACCTTGCTGTGTGTGTTTTACACCTGCATGCTGTAAATATATATTAAGTATGAAACAACTGTGTTACCAATATCTGTGGATCTGATGTAACTGAAGCAAGACCCTCAGACTCACAAATGGCCAAATCCTCAGCTGATGTAAGATGGTACTGTAGTCGAAGAAACTACATAAAATTATACTATCTGAGCATCTGGAACTAAGGAAGAAGGACAGCCTTAACTTAGAACTTCCTTGCATTTGTTAATAAAAATCAGAAGCCTATCATTATCTTTGCATAATGCTCTAGACTTAGAAGCTGATGATTTCTAAACTGGAGAGAATTGTTGGTTCATCTTTCCTCTTCCACTTTTCCCTTTCCCTGGTTTCTGGCTTGCATTTCAATAGATATAACTCACTAGAATAGAGGACAGTTGGCAAAATTCCTGTCATAACTCCTTTAGCATGTCCTGATACAAGCATTTTTATAATCACTATTACTCACTCCAGTACCCTTCTTGGTTAGTTGAGGAGAAAGAACAGGTTTCTGCTAATGTCACTTCATGTTATGCAAATTTCTTTTACCACCCTCAATTATTTGTAATAATGATTATTATTAGTAGTGGTGATAGTAGTCCTTTGATAGTGTTGAGAAGTGTACCAGAGGCTTCAAAATGCAGATTAGTTTTCTACACTAATCTTTGTAGACTAAGTAAACTAAGCTTAAGTCTTACTTCAGGACTTAGCATGAACTCTGAAATGATTGAATTCATATTTAAATACCTCTATTCCCTGTTTTTTTTTTAAATACTTCAGAAGGAATTGTTTTTCAAAATGCAGTACAATACAATTGGATCTCTCATTGTTTTATTTACATTTGGTTACCATTTCTCCTTGAAATTATGACCAGTGCTTTGCAGATGTTGCAATATCAATGTTTTGTTATGATTTTTATATTGCAATCTTATTATGCATTAACACACTGTTCTATTTATTCATCTGATTGAATACTGCCACCAGGCACTGCTAACGTATGTTATACTTGCACAGGATGCATTGCCTAGTAGTGTTCTCCTACAAAAGCCAGTAGCAAACCCAATAGTTGGTGTATATTAAAATCCTGTGCTGATTTTGGGAAAGGTTGGTGTAAAAACACCTCCAAAGGACACATCCTGTATGTAAATTTTAGCAAGCATCATGAGAACACAACAGAACAGCAACAGAACTTTGTACTATATCCATGCACACATAGCGTGTAGTGATATACAATCTATAATAAAAATCATAGTAGAAAGAAGCATTGTATTCCTGGGTGGTGGTTCTTTCTATACTCAAACAAATCAGATATTTATTTTACTGTTGTTCCTTGGTATTATTTTATTAACAAGGCTACTGATTTGAAAGGCACAAAGCTAAACACAACTGCTTTTTTGCCATTCAATTTTTCAAAAATAAGCCAAAATAATTACATTTTCTTTAAAAGTGCAGAGTTGTTTTGAGATTTGCATTGTCGGAGTTTAACCCACTATACACAAGAATTATTCAGTTACTTATAGGCAGACAAAGTTCCTTGGGTGAATTTGACATCTTTTATTAGACCAACCCAAATAGTTGGAGAACTATTTCCCCAGACAAACATGGCTACAACCTACACCCCTGCAACATGGAAGATATCAGTTACTTATTGGCTTTTTTAAAATACAGTTTAGATTGGAAATGCAGATTTGTCCTCTGAAAGAGAAAGATCATATACCACTCCACAGAAGAAATGCTCATGTCTTTGTAGTACTGCATTCTGAACTGATGCTGCCAGTCAGTGGGGTCATGCAACTATAGAGGCTACCTCCTTAGTGAGCTCTTTAAAATAATGACCTCCATTGCCATAATAAAAACTAACGAGTAGTGTAGACATCAGTGAAATGTATTTTCCTGTAAGAATGTCAAGTTCTTCCCAATACACTGAAAAGAACATTTACCAACAAAGACTTGAGAGCCGTTATTCAACTATATTCTGAAGGACTTATTTGCCAGAATGTATATCTGAGAAAGAACTTATGTCTTTTTTTCCCCCCTTTTTTTTTTGAGGGGCCAAAAACATACTTTTCCAATCAATAAAATCTATTCATATATGGTAGGCAACTTTAACACATACAATTGTTGCAAAAAATAAAAATAAAGAAAAAAGTGTAAACTTCTTCTTTTGAGTTTTTTAAATCAAATACTTTGATGTTTGGTGCTTCTGAAATTCATTAATGAATGTCTATGGGGTAAAGCTACCTTGAAACCCAATGGACATTTCCTTATAGGTAAAATAAAGCTCTTCATTTTGCTAAAAAAAAACACCCAGGTAGCTCCAATTCTGGTCAACCCAAAATGTTTTTATTTCAGTTTTTTTTTTTTGCTTTAGCCCCTGATCCAAAAATTCAGTGATCTTCAAAACCGTACTTGTAATGCTTCCTAAAATGTGTGTTTGATCATGCAATGATTTGGCATATACTATATGACTTCTAGGAATGGCCAAGCCCTTGAAACTGTTGGTTGGGTGGGAATGTCATTGGATTGGGACTGGCTGAACATCTGTGCCACTAATCTCTTATGCATATTTTAGTATAGATGTGATGCACTGAGAGACAGGATAAGAAATGAGAGTTTCACTATGAGCTCCATTATGAATGGTAACCCAGACTTTTCAGCCATCATAATGATATTGGTATTCCATTACTTATTTTAAAAAACTGAAGATAAATTAATTCTAGCAAAGTAGAGGGTCAAAAAGGTAAATTAGCATTATTGAAGTAGGGCACATTTAGGCTTGATCCAGCTCTCTCTATTCTGCAAAAATATTTGGGTACCATGATTTTTTCACTGATGGAAATTGATTTCTGCATGGAAATCTTCATTGCCTTGATAGTACCTGAAAAATTCATGCCCTTAAGCTCCTTAGCTGACCTCCAGTTGAACCTCTCTGCTGTCTCTCTGAGTACCTTTTTCAGTTTTTAAGGGAAAGAGTCAACCATCCTTATTTATGCCAAATAATGCCTTATACTTCATGATGTCCCATCAAAAAATGTTATTCAATGTGAATAATTGGTCTTAGTTGTTTTCAAGGAATACTATCCTTGCAGCTAAAAATATATTTCTTAGCTTTAAAATGGATTGGTGTCATCTGGGAATAGAAATATTAGTAATAGGTTTAGTTAATTTCTTCTAAAAAGATGAAAAGATATACAAACTCTTTAGGACAGAGACTGTAATTTAATTTATATATAACATGAAACACATCCAGTTTTCCAGCAGTAGTGAAGGACTGGAGTAAGGCAAGATGGGATTACAGTCAATTTATAAAATGGGGCATAATGTTACCATCTTTATTCAGGCAAAACATTTGCCCACTGGTGTCACTGAAGGAAATGGGAAATTTTGAAGAGTATGAATGACAGAAATGGACACCTGGTGAAAACACTGTGAAAGTCAAATAATAGGGCATCTACTCTGAGAAGAGTATGTTACAAAGCCAAATAAAAGAGTTTACTTATTTAAAGTCAGAGGTGTTGAGTAAATATACTTAACATTAGCATGATGTGAACCTGCTCCAGAATCCCTGGTAAACAGAAGATACCAACCACCTGGTATCTACAAAGCTGTTATATTTATTTCACATTAATGATAGAACACATAGAAATGATCTATATCATTTAGTCTTATGAAAACAATGTGTTGTAACCAAACAGGTCGTTCATCGCCATATTATTTGATGCATAGTTTAAAATCCCCACATCTAATTTTTACCACATTTATTATTAATATAATCCTAAAATTACCACCTCATAAATTGCCACAATCTATTTTATTGTTGGCAATTTAAGTGGTATTATAGCCTTGTCACCATTTCCTCACCACCATCATATGCCCGGAAGTCACTTGCCAAGTTAATGTTCCATACCTGAGACATGGTGCATATACATTAGGGGTGTGCAAAGCAGGCCCTATTCAATTCAGATTTGACCCTAATCAGAGACTGATTTGATTTGTTGATTCGGATCCCTGGCCCTTATTCAATCTGAAGATTTGATGCTAATTTGGAGAATTAGTAATTTAGACATAGACTCAGCTTTAAATGTTTTTTCTACGTACCTTGAGGTACCAGTGCAACTTGTGAGTGCTGTGATGCTGGGAAGCATGGAGCATCCAACAGGAAGGCAGGGAGGGCCCTCCACATGCTCGGTGGTACTTCTGGTCCACTGAAGAGTGCACTGCCCCCCTGCCGCACCTTTCCAGCTCAGTGATCAGCTGTAGGGGGACCCTGAGTGCCCCTCCAGACCCAAAAAGCACCAGTCGCCAAGACAGGGAGGTGCAGGGGGCCCCCCATACACTCTGACAGACCCAGAAGTGGACCAGAGTCAGGCCTCCTACCTTTCCCAGAGTTTTAGGGGCCCAATCCTGCAAGATACCTGAAAATAGAGGAACCTCAGATGTGGATGCCCTAACATTTAATTCAGAACCCCAGATTTCTCACTTGCAGATGTTCACACTGGGAATCTTGCAGATGGACACCCTGGGAATCCTCTATTTGGGAATAGTTAGGTTTTATAATTTAAATCTCTTAAGTCACTATTCAGTGAACTGTGTCTGGGAATCGAATATAATTTAATGGGTGCCAAAAACTGTTGTAGAAGAAAAAGCAATTGGCAACCTGCAAGGACTATTTGCAGGCCATTTGTTGTTGAAGAGAGGCCTCCAAATTATTAATAGAATTCCCCATCCCCATCAGTAGGTTCAAAGTCAAATTTTATGCTACTTAAAGAAGCACATACTTTGATAAGGAAGTAACCTGAACTGATAAGGAAGTAACCTGAAATGCTTTCCCCCCACCAAAAGTGCAAAGTGGTTGTTCAGTATGCAAAATGATGTCCCTAGAAAGTGTACTGATGACCCAAGACCAAGTATCAGCTCTCACATGATCCTAGTGTGAAGGTAGCAAATGGTAATAATATGGAGAAGAAATAGGAAGATGGCAATGAAAGGAAATTAAAGGGCTGTGGATTCTACCAAATGAATCTCTCCCTTTCTTTCCCACCCTCCTCCTCCTCCCCCTACCACCAACCCCATTCCTGCCCCTTCCAATGACAGCACTTATCAGGTGCACTGTTAATCTGCAGATGGACCATTAGTGGCTCACATACAGTTATATGTTTGGCACAAGTGAGTTTCTGCTTTAAAATAAATGGCAGCTAGCCAGCCAGTAGCTGGATTTGAAGGTTCATCCCCAATAGTTGGTGTGCATGGAGAGGAACCAGTCCACTACTGAACCACCCATATGCGTCTGGGTGCATCTACATGTCAGGTAGTGTGCATATGCTCATGACACAGTAACCAGACACAGTCCTAAAAGACAGTTTTTATTATCGCCGAACTAACAGGGCCTTAAGCAGTGCTCCAGCTACTAACGAACTTATGACCACAAAAAATAAGGAAGCAGACTACGGCTCCCAGATTAGAAGGAAAGGGCCTCAGTGCTTAGCAACACAGGAAGAAGTAGGCCGTGGTTCCTCAGTTGTGCCAGATGAGGAATACCGCAGAGCTGAGCAAGGGGAATTTTCAGCACAATGTAATTGGACAGAGATGTCCAGTGCTTGGCTAATAACCATAGATTAGGAGCTTGTTGCTGGGTAACACAATATGCGCTGCCATAGGCTAAAATTTGCTGTAGTATGACATAGCGCGCTTACGCGAACCGAGGTATATATAACCCACCACGGAACAGGAAGGCAGAGAGACCCTCCGAGTGACAATCCAGTCACTTCCTCATCTCATAAAAAGGCCTTCGTGCGTTTGCGGTAGCTTGCCGTAACGTG
>JAGPOW010000261.1:199566628-199597274 GCA_030014935.1 Caiman crocodilus
CACAGTTGACTAATTAACTGTGCAGTAAATGACTCAGTGGCTATATTTGTGCCTCTATTAGGGCACACAAAACTAATAAACTCCACAGCAGGGTATTACCTGTAAACACAAATACTACCCTACTGCAGAGTTTCTTCATGCACAGCAGCATATGTGTAGATAATCATTAACATTTCCGCAAAACAGACGTTGTGTCTAAGCCACGGCAGTCATTGTCATTGTATCTCTTCCCTTCCTTATAACAGAAATAGAGTCAGCTTTGTATAGGATTAAGTGAGCACAGGTGATTTTGTCATACTTGCTAGGTCTAAACCAGACACCGGTTTCATGATGTTCTTCTATTCTTTTCATTTCTATAACAGCTCCTTTTGGTGTTTTTTGGTTGTTCAGAAGAAGAAAAAAGGAGAGCGAGGCTCTTATTATTGATTTTAAAAAATCATTATTTTTGTGTGTAAATTCTTTTACTGAAAGATGGGCCCAAATTCCTTTGGAAAAGGTCCAGGTTTTCTCATGAAGTGACCCAGAGTGGATTTATGGAGTCATCTAAAGATGTTGCTAGGTACCTAGGTGGATATATAGAAACATATAAATATATCATCTAGATTACAATTTCTGGTGTTTAGAAATGGAAATCGAAGTATGCATCTGGGTGCATCTACATAAGAGGCTTACTGCACAGTTGACTAATTAACTGTGCAGTAAATGACTCAGTGGCTATATTTGTGCCTCTATTAGGGCACACAAAACTAATAAACTCCACAGCAGGGCCCATGTCAAAGCACCCCAATGACCCAGCCAGCTCCTTTGCAGCACACTGAGCCCAGCTGGAACAGCCCCAAGCTAGTAGGCTGACCTCTTGGACTCTGCCAGGTAGGGCTGTTTCAGTCCAGCTCAATGTGCTGTTGTCTGGGCACATCTGTAAATGGCATAACGAGGGGCTTTCCAGGAGCAATAAACTGTAGAGCAATAAGTTTCGCAGTTATTGCTGTGCATTAATGCCACGTGTAGATGCACCATTTGACTGGGGATTAGGTATCTAACTTATTTGGGTGCTTTTGTAAATCTTAATCCCTAGCTGCACCTTTAAGTGCTTCCAGCCTCTGGCTTCTTTACTTCTCATTCCATCCAGGAAGAGCACACTCCAACTACTGAAACTTCCTTAGCCTGACAAAGGATTTTTGAACCCAAAAGCTTGCTTAATAACTATTCTCCAACTATTTGGGTTGGTCTAATAAAAGATATCAAATTCACCCAAGGGAACCTTGTCTGCCTAAGTACCTTTCCAAATACAGCCCCAATTTACTATAGAGAGAGGTAATTCGTTGCTTGAAAGCATACAATTTGAATTTTTTATTTAAAAAATTGTATATTTTTAGTTCATGAAAGCAATAGAGAAATGTTGATTTAGCCTCTTGGGTACTACAATACATGAGCAATATCAGATCAGATATGAATTCCCTGGGGCAACAGAAATTACTTGGTAGTAGAGGGCAAGTCAAACAGGTCTTTGCTTTCTTTTGACTGCTTCCTCCTTCCACCATGAGACAAGTTGTACCCAGGAAGACAGAGATTAGCAGAAGTACCTGGGGTCACAGCAGGTAGAAGCAAGTAAGACCAAATTCAGATAATGCAAGGTATTTTGAAGCATTTACAAGTGATCAAGCTGGGCACGTCAACACGTGTATTTAGGCACACCTAAATTTAACGCACATTAGCTTAATGCACATTTAGGCGATTTAGGCTCATTTCTATACATGCATGCATTAAAGCACATTAATGTCACATGCACAAACTGATGTGGGACACAAGTTAGCCCCAAGTCAATCTGTACACAGCAGTAATGCACCTTAACACAACTACAAGTATGTTAATGTGCTTCAGGTATTTGCGCCTAAATTTGATATGTGCTTTTGTAGGTATCAAATTTAGGTACAAAGAGCTTAAAATAACCATTTTAAGGTGCATTAAGGGCACACATGTGTAGATGCATGCCCTCAATGCACCTTAAGTTGTGCAAAAGTGCCTTAAATAGGCACATGTAGATGCATCTGATGTATAGGAACACATCCCATTAAACCAAATCCTGCAAAACCTCAAACAGAAGAGAGATTTAGTCTAAGCCATCAATCACCACAGTCCAGAAAAGATACAAAAGTTTTACCATAATAATAATAAGAAAACAGCAAAAATTTGGAGTCCTTTAAAATCTTGACATTTTATCACACCATGGGATTTACTTTTAGTGCAGTATTTAAAGGGTTTCCTACTCCTAGAGTGGGAAATACTGCAAATAGCACAGTAAATTTAACTACTATGAGCAGTAAATGTCAGATTTTAAAGGTGCCTACTGTATGCCATTTGGTTATGTAGCCATCCATGTGCATTTACATATAAGGCCTGATTCCCTTCTCAGTAAACCCAGAGAACATGCAATGAGATCAATTTAGTTAATAATGCAGGAAAATATGGTTGGTCTAAATTGTAAGGTATTTAGCCAGTTCTGACTCGAGCAAAATTCACCTTGTAACCATTCACTATACAAGGCAATCCATATTTTGTCCACTGTTCTTATACAAATGCTAGGCATTTCAGTACAGTTAAAACTGAGCTCTATTTTGCTCCTCTATGGCCAGAAAAACTCTACCCATATGAACAGAGTTTATATTGTCTCTCTCCTTGTTACAGGCAGACTGAAATACCAGCTGGGATGTCACAGAATGATTAGAAATAACTGAATTTCTATTGTATTGGAGGGCTTCTTTTTCCCTGCTTTCAGTTTTTAGCAATATAACCTACAATTTGCATTTTGTGCCTTGAGGAGGCTTCTTCACAGCCTTCCTGTCTACAAGAAGGCACAAAGCCAGGGAGGGAGGAACTACAGAAAAATTTCAATTAGCCTATGTAACTATGACACCAAAGGGTGGGCATTAGTGGCAAAAGGAGCGGGCTTTTTTCCTTCTTCCTGTCCTTTCCACCAACTCCACCAGCTATTGAGGCCCCCTTATTAGCCAAGTGGAAACTTACCACTTAGCAAACTGAAACCAGTGACAGTTTCAAAACTAACAATTGCAGCAATAAAAAAAATGTATTTTTTACTTGTATTCATTCACTAAAAGTATGCTGCTTTGTAGGTTGCTGGAGACAAAGAAATTCCTATTTAATTCCACTACGACTAGATCAAAATGTGAGATCAGTGTAAATGAGAATGAAAAGTAGAAAAAAAAATCTAATCCTGCCTGAAGGACTCCAATATCAGTGCCACATCTTCTACCCAAAAAAGAGCTTCAGTAGCAATAACAGTTCTTTCAAACCACCAGCCCAACAAAAACTTGATCAACCTGGAAGGCATCCTTTAACCACCGCCTAGTCCTATGGCACTGAACTGCATCATACAGAACAAATTTGAAAATAATTTTGAAGCGTCTCAAACTCTAAAAAATAGCATAGAAAGTTCAATTTGGAAATTAGTATTTTGCATTTTTTTCACTTTTCCATTTATTAATATGAGAAATGGATGCTGGGTAGTTTTCTAATTTTGGTATTTCCTTCTGAATGTGAATTTTACAGTTTTAGTACGATTGATCACATTTCCCCAGGGATACCTTGGTTCCATTATGCTATAGAAAATTGTTTCAGACCCTCAGTTTCCAGCTTATCATATGCAAAGTGTCCATCATTTTATGACACATGGGGTGCATCTACACAAGACATTTACTGTGGAATAAGCTCTGTAGTAAACATCTCACATCTGGAGTGAACTAATCAACTCCACAGCAGAGTAATACTTTTAAATACAGGTACTATCCTGCTACACAGTTTTCTTTACTCCATAGCAGTTCCTGTGTAGATGGTGACACAGCTCACTGACCCCTTGGGCTCCTTGCCAGCTGGGGCTGCTCTAACCCAGCTCAACATGCTGCGGTTCCAGGCACATGTGCAGATGAGGTATCCAGAAGCAATAAACTCCATTAATACATGTAGATGCACCTGTAATACAGTACTGTACTGTATTTACTAAAATACAAGATGAAGTCTCGTTCCCGCCCCCCTCTCCCATTGGCATTCAGGAGAAAAGTCCCTCATGGTATAATTGCATATAAGGAAATCTCATTTAATACATTATCTATCACCAAACTGCTGCCAAAAGCAGCATGTGCTCAGCAATGAAAACCAACTATGAGGTTGATTATATGCAGTCAGCACTAAGCATGACAATAAGACACGTGGCCTGCAATGGGGCAAACATGCCTATGGAAAACTTTTCTGCTTTTTTCTGTGGCCCTAAAAAAAAAAATCAGGCAGTTGCTCCTTCAGTGAGAAATGAGCACCGGGCCTGGAGGTACTGTAATACCATGCCAGCATTTGGAGAAGCTAGAGCAAGTTCTGACACCCTCCTCTGGTGCCAAAAATGCTGGTGGGAATCTACCACCAAGATAGACCAGTGCAGCTCATCTAAATAATACATATGATAGTGCCCGTTAAGCACAGTGCCCATCACCATCAATTCATTTTTCAAGTCATGGTGAGTCACCATACTGAATACATGTTGACTTCTTCATCTCACAGCTGACCTGTGCTTTTCTTTTCCATTTCCAATTATTTTTGTTTCTTCACCAGCCTTATATGCAAACATTACCAAATGGGACCTTAAACAGTTCACCCAGAATCTGTCTGTTGCTCCCTCTCTCAGCCAGGTGCATATTATTAATGCAGTCCCGCTCTCCATGAGGTGCAGCTGCACCTCATCTTATATACATTTTTGGAGCATCCCAGGACTCATGACAAGAACACTTGGTTCCAGTAATGAGTGGAGGGCTAATTAGTATACCAATCCTTTTTGTGGGGTATCTGGAGTACATCTAAACACTGAGAAGTAATGATCTATGGGGTCACCATGGCTTGAAATCCTTTTGACTCTGGTGGGGCCCAGAGCAATGACATTTCAAGAGCCAGTCCATTGAGGGGTCCATCAAGGAGGTGTATAGTTTCTGCTTGGTACAGTTAAGTTTAATAGGGCTAGGCAGAATGGCTTTTTGTGTCCAAAAGCACAAACGTTTTAGAAAAATAGTTAATGTTAATTGATGGCATTACCAAGCTAAACTTATTTTTTAGAGGTTCTATCTTCCCAGTATGCAGTAATAGTAGCCTGTGGCCATGGACTAATACCATGCATAGTTTGTACTATATCTAAGCAGATATAAAAGTGCTGCTCCAAAGTATGTCTATGGAGTATCTCTGCTAACACTTGCACTAGTTTAAAGAAAACATGCATCAATTTTGGATGAGCTAAGTATATGAGTACTATAGACAAATTGCTGTAGCTAAGGTCAGTTTCAAGGGTTGTTGTTTTTTTTAATTTGCTTTTCACTTCTGTGTGCTTAGAGGCACAAGGGTTTGATAGTAAGGGGTTGGGAAGGGGCTGCCAGGGGAAAAAGATTGGGCAAGCAGTGAGCAATGGAGCTACCTCACCCCCACTACTAGCAGTGGGAAAGGGAAAAATACAAGCAAAACTCCAATACATATATTCTGCACCTGGAAAATAATAATAACAAATTTATAAATATTCCATATCAAGAATGTAATTATTGAGGTCTTATAATCAGGGCCATCTTCTATTCAAGTAAATATGGTACTATTGTTATATTAAGATAACAATTATTAAACTTCATGTTTCGAAGTGATTACCTACTGCAATAAAGTAGCACATACAGGGCATGGCACAATAGGCTAGTTGTGTTATGAATCTTATTCACCTTTCTCAGATGTATTAGATACTGGTCACAGCCAGAAGCAAGATACAAGATTTAATGGATTAAAGGTCTGATCCATTATCACACATATTATGATTATACAAAAGCATAAGTCTTTGCAGCAATTAATCAGTAAAACATTACTGCATATTCCCACTGGGAAGATAGAACCTCTAAGAAATAAGTTTAGCTTCGTAATGCCATCAATTAGATATTGACTAATTATCTAAAATGTTTGTGCCTTTGGACACAAAAAGCCATTCTACCTAGCCCTATTAAATTTAACTGTACCAAGCAGAAACTATACACCTCCTTGATGGACCCCTCAATGGACTGGCTTTTGAAATGTCATTAGATAAATTTTGCTTTGCCTGGGACATTCCACACCAGATAACCAGGAACAGTATCAGTCCCTGCCTGAGCCTTTCCCTTTCCAGTATGATTATTTCCTATCTTTTAATGTATATGCATTTGTCTTTGAGAAAAGATTCTTTGAACCCATATGTGTTTCTGACTGTGTTCCTTTCTGATTAGCTTCTTTGAGAGTGTACCTTTCTAATATCAATTTTCATTCCAGTGAGAAGGGCTTTATGTGTTAGCAGGGAGTCAGTGTAAGGAAGTTGAGCATACTGGAAATAGGTACCCTTTTTTCTTAAGTTAGCTCCACTTGCACTTTTTATGAATTGTAATCTTTGTAAGAAACAAGAGATCTGAACAGTTTCAGCTTAATGAGATTTTATGCACATATATACACACACATAACCATTTCCTGCAACATATTTGGGCGTATGGAGAAGGGTATCACATCACTCTTACTTTTCTTTTTATTTTGATCATCATGACGGTATGTAAAAGTAAGGGAGCTATTAAAGGATATGTACCATGAGCTAACAGACATCTGGGATGAGACTGTTAGTAATACTTCATGTCAATCCAATGCAAGCATTCTATTTAGTACATAGTACGCTTGCCATATTTTTAGAGAGCCTATTAGAAAACATGAATGTTTTTGGATATCTCATAGCTTCTTTATCCTTTGCATAACTGAGTAAGACCTCGCCTATTTGAGGTCATGATAAAAAACAGATCTTTAGCTTGTGTAAATTGGCATAGTTCCATTAAAGTCAATAACATTATTATGCTCAACAACAGTTGAGGATTTGCTCAATTGCCAAGACATCGATTGGAATTTCACTTGAGATGTCATATCTTATGTACAGATATGTTTATAACAGGAAGAGAGCAAATAAAAAAATATATATGGCGAAGCATAAGAAACTGGAGGCAATGGGAAGGTGTCTTTGACAGCTTGATTCTGACTTCAAAGGTTTGATATTAAAAATAATCTTAAGCATGAAGTTTAGAATTATATAAAGCCTGCTTCTTTAAACTCAGATGCAATGTACACAGTGAGCGCATCTACATGTTCGTTAATGCACCTTAAATACAGCACAGTTAGTTCAGTACTTCCTTAATAAAGTACTAACTAACACGTAGCACCTAAAGTTACCGTGCAATAGCGCTGGCGCATGGTTATATAGTGATGCTTGCTGAGAATTAGCCAAATAACACTGTGCAGTAAGCTATTAGCACAATTTTTTCTGTGACACACTACAGAGCAGTGTTATTAGGTCAATGCGCAGTAAGCGTCTCATGTAGGCACACCCAGTGAGTCATATTCAGGTTAACACCACCAAGCAGGAAAATGAATATACCTTAGACTAGAGGAAATGGCCCAAAGTACTTAGAATGTTATATGTTGACTTGGAAGTAGGACATGGAGATTGTCAGTGTTATATGTCAAAAGACCTTTCTAAAATACACAGGAAGGAACTATTTACACAATGCAACAGACAGAGTCCTGAATTTCTACAGAACAAAAAATTGGAGACTTCAACACTCTTTCATTTCAGGCAACCGTGGCTGAATGATAGAGCTGGTCAAAATCCATTGCAACCTTTTTTTATAGCTTCTTGACAGAATCCTTTTTCTTCAAAAATGACTGCATGTTCCTACAAGATCTGAAAACCAATGCCTTTTTTTCATTTTTAGTTCTATCTAGGGCCTCCTTCATAAAGGAATAGGCTTAAGTGTCTGTCTATAAATGCCACTCATCTAATGAGATCCAAAAGTCACTAGTACAAATAGAACAGAACTGAAGTTAGGAATAGAAGTTCACAGAACCACTGCAGATCATTGCCTCTGCACACTAAATCCAGAGCATCTGAGTGAACTAAATTGGTAAAAAGAATCTGATAATTCTAAGGTAAAGCAGAAAGCCAGCAATAGGTCTGAACCTTCTGCCAGATATACAGCCAAATCAGAATATTAGGTTCTGGCCCTGAAATTTTGAGATTGGGAGCTAGCTGTGGTCTATAGAATCCAGTTTCCAGTTAATGTTCTGCCTGTTAAATGTCTCTAGGATGTGGAATACAGGGTTTTAACTGGCACTGGCAAACACCTTCCAAGCGTGGAGAAAGACAAGCGACTGATAGAGTTAATTATGATTTCCATCAATGTAAGTGTGACTATTGAAGCCTGTTCCAAAGCTTGCTGAACAGAATGAAAGCCTTGTTATGCTCATTTCCATTGCATCAAGCAATCTCTTCTTCAACTCCCTCCTCTCAGATGGTTTTCCTTCCTTATTTTCCTCAGAACTCATTTCTTCTCTATTACTTGAGCTGTGGTGTTCAATGGACTGAGTTCAATGGAACAGAGGAATGTTTTACTTGATGTGTTCTCTAAAAAGTATTTAATAACAATATTTTCCAATTCCTGGTCTTTCCTGGATGATTCCTACATAATCATTTTTATGATTTTTATGAATGGTTTTTCCCTGCATTCCAGGCAAGATATTTTTGCTAATATTTTATGTCAGCAATTAGTGGAAGATATAGATTATGGCTGCTAAATATAAAGAATAAAACACAAAAAACACTAATTACTTGGATCAAAACAAAATCTGGAGAAGTGACTCAACCCAGAAAAATGCAAGAATTTCTCCCTTTTTGTTGAAAGAAAACAACTGTCCAACTATTAAAAAAAAAAAAATTAAATGCTGCTCTTCATACACTTGGGATTATTATGATCTTAAAGGTTACCCCAACTACTAGTAGATCCTACTGCAGTTCCAAGTCTACAATTCAGAAGCGCAAGATGACTGGTAAGACCAGAAAACCAGACTGCTTGACTTTTTCACAATGCAATGAATGCTAAATAAGTGCTAAAAAAGTGCTAAATAAAATGTTTTAGTCAAAGCAGAGGTGTTGGTTGTAGCCGTATTGGTCTAAGGACATAGGCAGACAAGGCTCTTTGGGTAAATCCAATGTCTTTTTGGATTTAACCAAAGAACCTTAGTCAAAGCAGAGAACACAAACTACCTCTTTCTATGCAAAGTAAGTAGAATTGTACACCCAGTAGAGGGAGGCCTGCTTGGTGGAAGAGTCAGTTATCAGTCTATCTGACAGCTAGATAATTTGTAAATAAATACTTTTTGTCCTTGGATGTTTCTAATTTTATGGAAAACTTTCTGTACCATGCTTGTATGAATATCCCTGAATTCATCCTTGATGTAATTCCATTCCAATGTAAGGAACAAGATTCTTCTGTGTCATTTTTTAAATTCAGTAACTTTATGCACATATAGCTGCCATGCTATTAAATTATTGACAACAAAAAGTGCTCATGTTATGCCATCCAAAGCATTTCCCATGAGCACTCCAGGCCAGAACTCAGCCCACTAAACCTCATGGTCACAAGAGGTTTCTAGAAATGTTCATGAGGCAAATTACAAGACAATTTAAAGAACAGTGTAAAAAGAAACACACAGGACTTCCATTATCTTACTCCTCCTTTTGCTTTTATTAAAGTAAACACACCAGTGGTAATTTACCTTAGAGTTGATATTACACTGATTTAACTATGCAATTTGTAACACTTTTAAGGATATTTGGTTCTATCTGTATATATTTTGCCATTATCACAGTACTTATAAAGGTCTAGTTAAAACTAATAGAAGCTGAGGAAAATATGGTTTACAGGACTGGAAGTGGACTAAAACACCATTTTTGTTGGATGCCAAGTCAAACTAGTCATAATCAGAAGTCATTATCATCAAATAGCTTCTCAGAGGTTTATGGAAAACAACCATTTGGAGTTTGAAATCAAATTTACCAAGGTAGTCCCATCAAGAAAATCTCTACCACTGTTGGCAAGGTGTATAGGGGAGTTGTAGAGTAAATGGTTACAGTGACTGAGCTAACTTTTCAGTTAGCAAAAAAATACTCCTCAATGCACAAAAAACTGTGGTCACAGGCTCACTATATATGACTATATGATATATATATCACTATATATATATAATTGTCTACTCTATAGACTAAGAGTAGGCAATTATTTTGTCTGGAGGACCACTTAACGAGTTGTGGTGATCTGTTGAGGACCACCAGCATAAAATTAACGGTGAAGATATCATTTTAACAGGTTCTGGATAAAAAGCAAATTATATGCTAAAAATGAAACATCTATGATGACTTATTTTAATTTAATTTCAAAGAATCATTTTTGTCCTGATCTATGTATTTTTGAGTAGTACATACAGATGTGATTGCATAATAGCTCAAAATAAATTCTCTCTCCCAAGGGAACCAAAACCAGCCAGCAGGACACTAAGCCAAGGAAGGATGACCTACCCCCAGCAGAGCCCTGCCACTGCTCAGCTACCCCTCAAGTCACAACAGAGCTCCTGCCTCAGCCTGTACCCCAATGTACCACCCAAGAGCTACCTGCACCCCAAACTCACCCATAGATACTCCTTCCCATACACATTTCCCCCACAAAGCCTGCTCCAGCCTGCCCCAGCTCCCCCCCAGCACCATGCAGGCTGTGCCCACCCACAGCCTAGGGGTCCTCCTTCTCCCAGGAGGAGCCCCAATCCCATCTCCATAGCACTGGGGCACCTGGATGGTTGGTACAGGAACTGTGCTTGCTGCAGCCAGGAGGTGTTGGCTGGCTGAGACAGCTCACAGCGCTGCACAGGGCAAGGCGGGGAAACTCACATTCAGATGTGGAGTGCCCACTGCATGGTCCTAGCACCTGGGGCAGCTCCTGCCAGCTCCGAGCTGGAAGCAGGCAGGGCACCAGAGCCTAAGCACAGCTCATCCAGGGTGCGCCACATAGAGCCAGGTGGGCTGGTAGGGCTGCTTCCACCCAGCATCCCTTGCAACACTAGCAGAGGTCAGAGCCACCAGGGCCCAAGCATAGCTCACCTAGGTCCTGTCTCGTGCTGGGTGGGTAGGTATGCTTTGGCTTAGTGTCCCTTGTGGTGCCAGCCACAGAGACTGGAGCAGAAGCTGCTACCTTCACTGCCTGTCCATGGGCTGGATAGAATTAATCAGCAGGCCACGTGTGGCCCATGAGCTGTATTTTGGATACCCCTGTCATAGACAAACAGATTAATCTCTCTTAACCTGGGAAAAATCTCTTTCTCTGTGTTCTACAGTCAGTGCTAACTGCCTTCATCATTAAACATCTTTACTATGTCTCCTATGTATTACAACTATTTTTATAATAAAATCTGTCCCTGATGCTCTTGCAAATCTGGCAAAATATATTCTGATATTTTCATATCTTGCTCTGACCTGTAAAGATGATTCATTTGGGGGAGGGTTGAGGGCATGTCCAGGTTTGGGAAGTGTATGCTTCTCCAACCCGAGTTACAACTTTTCTGGGGTAAATGAAGGACTAAGAGAGCGGTTTTCTGCCTGGGGATCTGCAGACTATTTCCAAGGGGTTCATGAAAGATAATTACGATCAATCAACATCTTTAAATACCCACACTTACAACTGAAAGGGATCCACACCTCCATTCAAACCTTTTTAAGGGTCTGCAAATGAAAAATGTTGAAAACCACTGGACTAAGATCTTCAGAGCAAGCAATCCAGTAGCTTCCACATTATTAACTCTTAAAGACTTTGGTGGAGTTTGCAAATTTACTTAAATATCAGCTAAGGAAGATTGAGTCCATTGTAGCAGAAATAGGCCCTGATACTGCAGCTTCCCCTAGCAATTCACCCATACAAAGTTAACAGTAAGGTCAAGGCTGAGTGTTGGGTTTACTACCATATTTACTTTGAGATAAGAGGTGCTTGGATGCCAGTTTATTGAGATGAAGGTAAACCAGCATTCTCAAAAGAGATGAGTCGTACAAAAGGACTTGAAGCAGGAAAGAAAGTGAGCACTTAGTGGACAATAAATAAGAAGTTATTTCAAATGTAGGGGCATGTTCTGCTATGCATCAATGATACAGCTGAACAGTTGTTTTATTAAGTTGTATTATGAACTTTTAGATCATACTAACAGCTGCTATTTGTATCACGGTGCACTAATATGCAGTATCTTCACACATAAGGCACATTTGGGACAGTTTTGGAAAAAAATTAAAGGAAGATGATGTGCCAGAATTTTGCATTTTAAATTACACTTTATCAAATACCCTAAAATGAAAATGTTGTATTATTTTGTAAGTACATTATAAGGTATTATAATTTATATAATAAACAACACTCACAATGTACAAAAACTTCTTGCTTAGATTATATTACCAGAAGGTAAATGACAATGTACATGTAAAATGTATGCACAACTCTGAACCTAATTGGCTTACAAAGTTGCCATACAGCATACCTTTTTGATATTTGCAAGTTTAACTAGCAAGGTATACATCTAACTGATGTTTGTACATGCATATTTGAACATTCATTCATGTCCTGATTTGTGTGCGATTGCAGTAGCTGGGTACAGAGCAGGTCCAAAGTGCAAGATAATTATTGTTTTTGTAAGGGTTTTAAATTTAAAAAGTTGCACTTGACATGGCATAAAAATATGTATTCCAAACTTGTATTCCAATTAAATATTAGAATTATGTTTAAGTATGAAAAAAATTAGAAGACGTTATGATTTTTTTAAATGATCCTACATTCATATGATATTACAAAAAGGATAAGGAATTTTCCTTTAAACTGATTTTTAGAAGCTATATCTGAGATGTATATCTGCTGTTTATGGATCACAACTAACTTTATAGTCATGTATAAACTGTACTTCTGAGTGTTGTAAGAGGTATCCCCTGTCTCACAATAAAAATATTATGGAACATTATATTTCCATATAGTAATGGCACTCTTATTTTACTAGTAGGAAAGGTATTGTACTAATTTAATTGACTAACATAAAAGTCTCACAAGCAAGATCAATATTTTATTTTCTCAACAGTTTTTGTCAATGAAGATTTAATTTCACATGCATAGATGGTGTTTGTGTTTCTCACAGTTATAGTCAGGGGTGTGGCTTGCTCCATAGTGCTGGCGCTTCGACTTCCCACATCTCTCACACTGTAGTCTTGTGGCTAAAATACAAGTCTGGGAGTTGGGAGATATGAAATTTTATTCATCATTCTGCCACTGAATTGGAGTGTGTCCTGGAGCAAATCACTTACGTTCTCTATGTTTAATTCATGTTTACACCACAGAATTATTCTAGCCTGGTTATACTGGATGACATGTGTGTGCTGTCCAACTGATACAGCTGGGCTAACAGAAACTCCCAGTGAGGGCACAGTTATACTGAGAGAACTGTTTACTTACTGGTACAGTTTGTTTCACTTGAGATTGTGAAGAACATAATATTGGTCCAAAGTACAGTTCTGCCTGTATAGCAGCATGTGTACAAGCACTTTTCTGGTACCATGAACCAGTATTCTTACAATGGGAAAAGCCTTCTAGTGTAGTCATAGTCTTTATTTCAAAATCTGCAAACAAGACAATGTAAAACAGAACATGCCTATTATGTAAGAATGCCATGGTGCATTGTTCAGTAACATTTTCACAGCATTTTCACTTTCTAAGATAGAAGGCACAATAGAAGAGTAACGTATTGTTCTGCTGTCCTGGCAGTGGTGTAAATGTGGAATAACTCTACTGCCTTTTCACAAATACCAGCATGTACAAACACCCCCTGCCCTCCAAATACTGTAGATAGTGTGCCAATGTCCAGTTCTAAACTCTGCGTTTGGACAGTATTCTCTGAAAGAGTAGGTAAGATTCATGAACTTTCCCTGAACCTTAATTTAAACCTGAGCTGACTTTTAGGAGATAATCTA
This sequence comes from Caiman crocodilus, assembly GCA_030014935.1. NCBI lineage: Eukaryota > Metazoa > Chordata > Crocodylia > Alligatoridae > Caiman > Caiman crocodilus. Next base: position 199,580,538 of record JAGPOW010000261.1, read on the forward strand.
AGTGAACCCGGGCCAATTTATGAGCCTGAGTTGAAATTTGGTGGCCTGAGCTGTTTCATTTTGGGTTTTTGGTCATGTTCAAATCCAATTCCAAATCTCAACGAAAATTGAGATGGTGTGAATTAAAAGAATTAAAAGAAACTTGTGTACTATCTGTGTAGTAGGGCTATCCAACTTCTAAGCAGCCAGAGGCTGCCTACCTTGTGGGCTGCACCAGCAGGAGCCACATGTTGTGCGAGCCACACAACCATGAGACACAGGCCCCCTTGGGCCACATACCACATGGGCCCCCATCCACTCTCCGCACAGCTCTCTGCTTGCAAGCTCCCTCAATCCCATGGGCTGTGATGCATTGCCCTGCTTCTTGAGGCAGGGGCAGAAAATGGAAGCCAGAGGAGAAAGAGGGTCCAGAGCCCCTGGTTGTTGTTGCATGATGTGGGAAGCAGCAGCCAGGTGAGAGCCCAGGGCTTTGTGGCAAACATGCAGCTCATGGTCCATCAGTTGGAAACCCCTGATATGCAGGATGGAGATCAAAGAGGAGAAGGGCTTGGAGATGCTAGGCAGATGCTAGGGAGCTCTTTGGAATAGGGCTATTTTTAAAGTGTCTCTTCCTAATAGTGTCCTCATCCTTAATGTGACTTTTAGGCCCTACCACAGGCAAACAGATAACAAACACTAGCAGAAGCCTAAGAAAATCCTTATTAAAATCATATTAATATTTTTATAAAGACAGTATTTTAATACTCTGAACTATGTTGCATGAGGAGAAAAAGGGGGGAAATTTCTTTACATACCACAAAGCCAAGTTAGAGAAGAATTGAGTCTAACTATGAATACATTTGAGGAAGTATTTTGTGTTTGGTTTGGTTTTCTTTTTCTGGAGGGAAAATAAGTCTCTGTGTATTAAGAAAGTAAAAGAAGGTAGTGAGAGAATCAAGACTCTTTAGCTTCTTATTCTCTGTTCAATCACTACAGTGAAATTCCTTGTTTTACAGATTGTCCATGAGGCATATGGAATCAGATCTATTCTACCTAAAGCAAACATAGGCTTTTCCCCCATACTAAACACAAGCCTGTCAACCCAGGGCACAGACAGAAGAGCAGCTCCCTGTTGACACCCACAGTGCTTTGCAACCATCACCCAGGCCCAGCCTAGTCTCCATAGTAATGCTACTTTTCCCCTCCCAATCTGGATGCTGCTTTTAGAATGGGAGGGGAGAAAGGGAGCAGAGGGAACTCATCCCTGGGGTTGCCCAGCCAGCACTAGCAAGTGGGATGGATGGGTTGGAGCCCCCACCACCTCAGAGGGGCGTTCCAGTCCATTTGCCCCACCCTCCCTTTCCCTCTTCCCATTCTGAAAATAGTGACAGGTTAAGAGCTCTGCAGACACAAGTTACAAAACACACTCTGTTCTGGAGCATATTTATCTGAACCCTCTTACCATGAGGGTTTATATTTTCATGGGATTGAGCTCTTTTAACATGGTCTGAAGCTGTGCACTTGTTTGGTCATGACTGTAGGCCGCTTTCTGGGGCCAGATCAGGCGAAAATGGTGTGAGCCCCTAGTGTTTGTTTGCGTATTCAAAGCAAATATTCTGAATGGAATGTCTTAATGGTACAGAATAGATGTAAGTAGCTGCTAACCCATCTTGTGACCCTCCACCCAGACCCAGGATAGTATGTAATGATTGCCAATACTACATCCTTGTATTTATTTAGACCCTGATTGTGATAGTCTTACTTTGCTTACAAATGTAAGGTACTACTGAATGTGAATAAAGGTTTCACAGTCTGGGTATCAGACAACAGAAATCTTTAAAACTACCCTCAGAATTGCATTTTCCTATTCCTAGATTTGATAAATAGCATATATGGTGAGGTGGGAAAGGTGTTCATAATTTCCAGCTGAAGTATTGCCTGGTGAAGTGTCAGCTTGGGTTACATAACTCATATATAAACAGAATTTTTGTGGCTGGCAAGAGAATAGTTGGTTCACCTAATCTATTCCCTTATCTTACACAGCTGTACTGGCCTGATATTTCATCATGAAACAGAATCTGAAGTGGCCAATGTATTCATTACAAAGCAACACAAATAAAAAATGTAATGGAGGGACAAAGTAAAGTGGCAATTTTTACTATTAAAATTTCATCATAATGGTGCCAAGTGCTTATCACAGGATAGTGTTTCTTGTAAGGTCACTTTCTGGTGTCTGTTGACATTATGGTATCTATAGAATCAACTGCATTCTCATGACAGGATGGCCCTCAGGTAAAGGCACTGACCTAGGGCTCAGGATCTGAGGGTCTGAGTCCAAGTGAGGTGACATAGAAAGTTTGCCAGCACTACGCACATCTACACCTGCTGCTATAGTGCTGTAGTTGCTATGCTGTCGTTTAGTACTGTCTTTACCCGTTACATGAGGATTTGGATGAAGGTAGTCCAAAGCAATCTGTCAGCATATGGCAGGAGCAGAGATGGGCTGAAGCAGCCTAGCCCTGCCCCTGTTGCTGTCTTCAGAATGGGAGGGGAGGGAACTGTGGGGTTTCTCCAGCCTGTGCTTAAAGGTGGGACAAGTGGGTTGGAGCCTTCTCCCTCAGTCCACCAAGGTGGGGAGGAGGGGGAGGGCTCCAATCTACCCACCCCAACCTCCAACACAAGCTGGGCAAACCCACACCGAGATCTCACCGAGATCTCACCGAGATCACACCGAGATCTCTCTGCTTTCTTTCCTCCATCTGGGAAGCACAGAGCTAGGGGAGTGCGGCTGCAGACATGCAACCACTCCAAAGTGGAGCTCAGGTCCCAAAACCCAACAGGCAACATCTGCTGGGTCAGAGGGAACACTGTAACTCATGGCACTTCCTGCAAAGTGTTATAGTTACAGTGGGGAACTTCACATCTGTCAGCACCCTAATTAAATTTACAAGAACTCTGTACTAACTCCTGTGTAGATACCCTCACTGCACACTAAGTGCAAGCTAAGCAGGTCCACATGGGAAGTTAGCTGCTGAACTATAAAACTTACCTATTTGTTTACTTCAAACTAACTTTGCCTTGTTGATAAGCCTCAAGACACCTAAATGCTATTATAAAAACAAAAATAAACTGCCCTCCTTGCAGTCCTGTTTTTTGGCTGTAAGGACAGAAATATAATGTGGGACTAATGCAGTTGCTGCTGCATGGATTATAGAAGGTACTTTTTATGTCTGTGAAGGAATATGCCCCCAAAGTATTCATATGAGCAGATGGGAGGAAGGTTTATCTTATGGGCCCTCAATTCAAATCACATTGTAATGCTCTTATTTATTAATGTTTCTTACTCTTGATGTGGCAATGTCACAATGTATAGATACAGTGTTGTCAAATGACAATTCAGTATTATGATGCAAGGCATCACATCACAGAGATACTGTCATCTCAGGTGGCTGTCCACATCTTCTTCCTCAGAGACAAGCTATACAAAGGAACCACAGCTTTATAAAAATTAATCATATGTGAACTGCAGAGACCACTATCCTCGCATCCACACTACAAAAACTGTAGAGACATTTTATTTTAAGTCCTCCTTCTCCTACATAGTCCAGTCCACCAAAATTTTCTCACTTCCACCTTTCTACTTAAAAGCAAGCTACCTCACACCTTTCGATTCTCCATTTTCATCTTTCATCCACCATCCTGACCTCTTTTACTTCCGTCTGCCCCCAAGATGTAGAGACAAAATTGTACAAAGTATAATCTGCTTCCTCTCATCTGAACAAATTTTCCTTAACAGCTTAAGAATCTTCTACCTTATATCTCAATTCTCTCTTGACTTTGGTTTCTCTGCACTCCCAATAGTTCTTCCAGCATTGTTTCATTTGATCATAGGCAACAATGTTACTAACTAGGGTCATTTAAGCATATTTTACAAAAAAAAGTTGTTTGCTGTTGCAGGGGCCTAAGGCAATAGTAGCACTTATGTCTCAACTGTTCTAGTGGCATATTGTCGAGTCTTTGGGGTTTTTTTCTTTGTGTTTTTAATATAGACATTTTGTGAAGACCTGGAGTAGATAATCTTGTGTACTCTTTGGATAATGGTTGTCAGTTGCAGGCAACTGAACTGGATGACTTTGGTCTCTTTCATTCCTATGTTCCTTGCTACAAATTAAAGCACAAAACTCTGTTTCTTTTTACTTTTAGTTTCCTCTTCTCTATGCATGTATTTCCTTCCATTTGCTCTCTTTGACCTCAGAAAGGCCACTGAAATAATTTACAACTCCCTAGGATGCATGTGATGTGCATATTCAGGTCCTGAATTCTGCCTCAATTTTCCAATCTGTTAAAATGGAGATGAAATAATATTAACTAACATTATAAAATCATTATAATTAATTATATAAATACAATCCATACATAACTAAATACAATTTATAGATAATGAAATATATATTTTAAAGTTATTTTATGACATATTAACATTAAAATCTATTAAAATTATTATTATTATTATGCCTTCCCACCAATCTCTCATGGGCCTTATGAGGATTTACCACTTAATGTTAAGCATTTTATGGATGCTTAATAATAATAGTAACGGCAACATTATTTGTAAGAATGGTGGATGACACATAGGCTGCTTGCAGATATTAAAAAAACAAAACAAAATGGCACTTTATTTTAAATGTGGTACGTTCCTGTGCCAAACCCCTCCAGAAAAGGAAGCACCTTAGTTGGACCTGATTTGCTTGACATCTGAAAGATGTCACATTTGAGTTAAGATTTTTGGCACTTTTATCTAATAGGTGATTGAATCAGCTTCAACAAAAAGCGGCAAAAAGCCCTGCTGAAGTGCCCAACCTATGTAGACACTGCAGAGCCAGGCTGAAGTAACGTACTGTTTCTTCTAGTAAAGAGTGGGTGGTTGGGGGTTTTTTAATCTGCAAGCAGCCTTTATGCACTTTGGAGGCCAAACTTTTTAGCAACAACAACCTGGAATTTTCATGTAGGTGAATTTAGTACTTAAAAAAAGTAAAAAAGAGTACTAAATGACTGTGCAGTAAACCAAGTTACTGTGTAGTAGTGTCACTGAATGGCTTTAGGTGACACTGACTATGCAGTATATTGTTACTACTGTGCAGTAGTGCAGCATCACACTTCATGCCATGCAACACTACTGCACGGTAGTAACAAGCTACTGCACAGTCAGCGTCTCGTCTAGATGCAGCCAGTGAGTCTGAAAGTCTCTGTGACTATTTGAGCTCAAAAATGTCCTTCCACAAAGATTTGTTCCTGTAAAATGCAACTGTAATAAAGGTTCATAAGAAGCAGAGACAACCAGGAATGCCAAAAGTAACTAATTTTAAAAATTAACTATTTATTCACAAAAAGAGCTTTTCTGCAATATTTGCCTGGCTCTGGTTTGTAAATATATTTTTGTAACAGCAAGTCATCTCCTTCTTCAGGTGTCCAATCAAACATTACACCAAGATCCCCTTCCCCAATTCCCAGACTGCAGTGTAGAGAGGAATATGATAAGGCCCCATTGACAAAAATATTTCTTGATTGCAAGGATCTTTGATATCCTGAAAATGAGTTTTCACAACACTAGAGGTGCACTTCAGCTCACTCTGCCAGGTGTTTGCATTGCAGTAATAATTTACAGCAGTGTGCCTACCACTGTTGAACGTGGCCCATAAATAGAGAATCACCCCCTTTGGAATATTTCTTTTAGCCAGAAAAAAAATGGACGAAGACTATTTGTCTATCATTAAGGTGAGAAAGATCAGAGCACTCAAATGTGAAAGCACTGTAAGTCAATAAATATCTAATTCGGCACATAGGGAAGATCAGAAAGAATCTCAGTCAGCTCTTCACATTCAGATTCATTCTCCTATTTTGTCCTTAAGATGGGGTTAAACCAAGTTGCAAGTACATTACACAGTACCTTCCTCCACTCATACACATTACCTAAGTCTTCACTGTAAAGTCAATCCAGGTTCTTAAGGGGATGTTGCCTTAGCTCACACTGGAAAATGCAAACACACACACACAAACACACACACATGCCGACGCCTTAGCCAGCACTGGAAAATGCACTCATACATGCACACAAACTTGACCTGAAGCCTGAGTTTCACTCAAGCTGGTTATCTAGGCACTTTGCAGTACAGCTATAGTATGAACCACTGAAATGCTACCAGCCCTCCAGTGACTTCCCACAATTTCTCATGTGGGCCTTAGAAAATAGACAGGTAGTTGTGCCATTTATTGGCAAAAAATCAGAGAGAATCTCAGCTGACTACAGCAAAAAAGAAACCATGAGAAAATTTGCAACATGAAGGCTACATATGACTACATCTGCAGTGTACCCCACCTACCATGTTTTGATGGTTTCCCTCTTCAAAGGAGCTTCCAGTTCATAGTATAATTGGAGCGTATGGCTGGCCAGCCCCTCAGTCCAGGATATTTTTTTTTGAGGGACAAGGTTATTACTATATACTGCCAGATTGTTACTAGGTCTCTAAGAGTAGATAAGAGTCAGTTTCCCTACTCCCACTACAGTCATCTCATAGCCCTTCACAGATCTTTCTCCTCACCCTAGCTCAACAGGCTGTCCAAAGTTCACAGCCCTTCTGTTTTCCTCATGCTTCACACTCACTACACCACAAAAAACCTATGTACTCTTAGCAGTCCCTCTTATAGTACATGCCATGCAGCACAAACTAGTTGTCTTCTGCAGACACTCAGAAAGAAGGGTTGTTGAGAGAAGAGGGAGAGAGGACCCAGATCCACTCAACTGGATCAGGCCTCAGTTTAGGTCCCTGATTGGCTGTACAGTAGTGTCCTTCAGGTTATATTCTACCATAGCTCCATACAAATTCCCTAGGCCACAGCCATACCTGACACTTTCCAGTATGGATGCTTCATTATTCCTCCAGCAATGGTCACTGGAGTACTGTCTCACTTTCCTGGACCTGGGTTGCCACTTGGGCCTGTTACTCCATCTTATGTCTTCCTAGTCATCTCTCTGGCCCACCAGCAGTTATCTTTATCAGTCCTAAAGCTCCTTTTTTCTGGCTGGTCTAAAACCGTGGTTTTCAACTTTTTTTGATTTGTGGACCCCTAGAAAATTTTGCATGGAGTTGTAGACCCTTTTGAATTGTAAGTGTAGGTATTCACATATTTTTGATCACAGTCATCTTTTATGGACCCCTTATATACAGTCAGAAGACCCCCAGGGGTTTGAACTACAGGGTAAAAGCTAATGATCTAAAATAAACTAACCTGGCTCTTAACATTAACTCCATATATATCTCTAAATGGAACAAAGCCAGAAATAGCTAGTATTTTGTCTTAAAGGATCACACTTCCTGGTGCTAATCCTATCCTAAATAATGGGGAAGGAGGACCCCATTACAAATCTCACAAATTGGAAGCAGTTCATGCTGGTAAGTGTAGTACCAGTGAGGACGTAATAAGTCAAGTGGGGCTGCTCACACTTGGGCTAGGCCAAAGCAGGTGCTCAGGCCCTGGTGCTGACCACCAGGTAACACGTGTAAGTTATCATGAGGTAAGCAACACTGTCAGTGTACAGTGTCAGATATTCCAAGGCAACTGCTATGGCTCAGAAGCCGAGTTAGTAAGCATTTACCCTATGGCAAATGCAAGGTAAATTTCCCTAACCTTTTCACATTTACCATGGAATAAGAGCATGTGCATGGACAGTAGCTGTAAAGTAGCTGACATGCTTTAAGTTCACTCTGTAGTTCAGTGACGGCATGTAAGGGGTGCACAGGAGTGCCTGTACACCCCCTGAGAGCACTGGCACACCCCCTGACAGCCAGTGATCCCCACTTAGGCAATGGCCAGTGGGGGCAGACAGGAGCATCAGTGCCCCCCTGCAAGTGCTGGCTGAGGAGTGGGGGTGACAGGTGAAGCACCACTGGTACAACCAGCCAGCAAGATCAGCCATGGGGAGATTGCCACCCCCCTGGTCGCTGGCTGGCCGCTGGGGTGGCACACGCCCTCCCTGACTCAGGAGGCAACAGTCACCCATGCTCTAGTTTACCACTCAGTAATTTTTCATGTGCTGGTCCCCTGAATGTTGGAAAGCATCCAACATTTGAAGCCAATTAACACACACAAAAAAACTATTTTACACATCTCACCCCTTCCTTTTCAACCTAGCTAATTGCTTTTTCAGGTGCTTGTTGTTTTAATGGGGGGATAAGAGGAACGATTGTTTTAAACACTGAAGTAAGAGAGAAAAGCTCTGTCACTGTCACTGAACTTGTTACACCATCAATCTACTGGCTGAATTGCTCTTATTTGAGGTTACATCTAAACCAGGCCTGCACTCCAAAACCCATGCCATGGCTAAAAGGAAGAACACTATTATCTTATCAGTATTAGTGTGCATAGCCACTTTCTGGATACTGGATGCCCCTTATTCATCTTTGTTTTCATTTATCTCTGTAAGCAGGGGTGAGCAGATTGTAGTCCAGGTTAAAAAGCCAGAGGAAGAAAATTATGAATGCTGCCTAATAAGACACTTAAAACTCACTCATTTGGGAGGGCTTACAAAAGTTTATGAATCTCTGAATTAATTTATAAGGTGCAGCTCCTCTCTGCCTTCTATCTGACTTCAGACTGAAGCACTTAAATACCTCTCACTGCCCATTTAGGAGGAAATTGCTTCTAAGTTTCTCAAGCCTCAATCAACTGGCAAATGACATCTGATAAAAGGGAGTGATATGTTTCAGTAAGACATCCCCATCTGAGTAGCAGTTACACCTAGACAAAGATTTTTCAAAAGTGATTAGAAATTTGGGGTATTTCCAGTTCTGAGCATCCAACAGAGACCTTGATGTCCTGATTTCAGAAAGTGCTAACCAACTACCCTCTGAAAATCAGACCCCTTTACGATGTCTTACTGTTGTCAATCAGACATGGAGACCAAATCAGCTGCTCCTAGAAATGGCCTTCAGTGTCAGATATAAACATTGATTAGCTCGGATTCTCAGCCAGGGTGCTGCAGCACCCTGAGGTGATTTGAGATCCTTTAAAGGGAGGGTGCCACCAAGTGTTAGCACTGTATCATAGTATTATAGTACTTAGGGTCAGAAGGGACCTAAACAGATCATCAGGTCTGACCCTCTGCCCCAGGCAGAAATGGGTGTTGGGATCATATCACCCCCCAGATCAAATATCTGTCCAGCCTCCTCTTAAAGACCCCCAAGGTAGGAGAGAGTACCACCTCACTTGGGAGCCCATTCCAGAGCCTGGCAGCCCTACCTGTAAAGTAATGTCTCCTGATGTCAGCCGGAACCATCTCTCTAACAATTTGTGGCTGTTATTCCTAGTAACCCTGACTGGTGTCCGGGGGAACAGAGCCTCTTGCTATGTGTGCAGACATGATTCAAAGATAAACCCAAATATTTCAAATAGGAATCCAGTATGTTAAAAATGATTTTGACCAGTTGTGATGTTTCTGAGTTCTTTGCAACAAAAAAAATCTGCTGTATTATTTTTTCCACAATCAAAAACTGAGTGAAAACTAAGAGCTGGCTTTTACTGAGGGGTGCCTTGAATCTAACGAGAGGTGCCTTCAGTCTTAAAAATATTGAAAACCACAGGATTATCTAGATATGCCTTGTCTGTGATATGGTGATGCTGAAAACAACATCAGGACTAAATGGGTTAAATTTGAAGGCGTTTGCTTATCTTCTATGTTTTACAGTTATGTCATTCTGTATCAGAGACTTGTACCAGTATAAGTGAAAGGGTTAAGTTTTCATCTGGTATCAATGAGCACAAATCAAAGTTCTGGCTTTCAGACTGTTTCTTTTTTCACAATAAGTTTTTCAAAATCTGAAATGAACAGTACCATGCATCTTAGTTTGCATCTGTGAATTCTATAGATAGAAATGAAAAAAAATATATGACTAAGGAGTATACAGTATCCACAAAATGGCTGCACACACTAACATTGACAGGATAATAGTGCTTTTCCTTTTTAGTCACCGCATGGGTTTTGGAGTGCAGGCCTGGTTTAGATCAGACAGACTCTAGCAGTGTCTGGTTTGGTTGCAAGCATGACACAATAACTTGTCAACTGCAAGCCAGGAGTTTCACTCATAATTTGCTTGAAACCACATGAAATAGCAACAGCAGTCCACATATCAGCTCTTCAGCAATGTTCTTCTTCTTAAACCAGTGCAGATGGGTGATTCCCTGCATACTTGCTTTAATGGCCATGCTTCCAAAGACACTAATATTCTAAGACATATCCCTCCAGAGTGTTGTTGATGCTGTAGTAAAATGAAATTTGTGTCCAGTTTGCCTGGGCCTTACAGGTATCCTAACTGCTGAGTGATATATTAGAAAAACACCCGAGTGCACCCTTCACAGACAGATCCTGTCAGAAAAGCCTGAAAGATATACGTTATACAGCCAAGATCATAAATAGCAACTTCTACAAACAATTAAAAATATTTACACCTCCTATTTCCTTTGAGTTTAGGGTACTGCGTTCTTTGTTTTCAGTGCAGCTTGTGAGGTTTCTGTGAAATTAATTCTGCTGTCAATAGACAGAGGTTTGCTATAAACACACACTAAAATAATATGTATTTTGTCTTTCTTTCCTACCCCCAAGCTCCTGTGCTAATAATATGACTTTTACTATCAGTACAACTTGTGATTATGTAGTGATAAGCAATCCACACTCAGTATGCCACCCTATTAGGCAGTGTTAAGTAGTTCAGGTCATATTGCTGAGACTAAATAAGCCCTGGCAGGAAAGCTCACTAAATCTAGAAATCTCAGACAAAAAATAAATACGGACTAGAGGGTGGCATTCAGGTATAAATCCCAAACTATTCCTGGAGGAGCACAGTATCTGGTCTCTTTGTGCACAGGTAGTTCTTCATTTTGCAATATTAGATAGTCAAAGGCTGTTCCTTTCACTGAGCTGACCCTGCTCAGTGTGCCAGTGCAAAGACTTGTAAAGCAATTGTTTTGTTTCCTTTCACTGCTCCTTTGGTTTCCATAGTGCCAATGAAATCTAATGGTAGTCCCTGTGCTGCAGAGTAGCTCAAAGTCCTCCAGCATAGAAAACAATTGAAAGAGGAATAAACTAAAGGCATGAACTAAACTAAAGCTAAGCAGCATCCTAGATTGTACCACTTCCTAATTCATAATTTTGCTCTGAAGGCAGAACTCAGACCCTTATTGTGGGAGCCTGCTCATGTGCCTATCCCATAACCATGAGCGACTGGTGCCTCCTGAGTCTGGAGGGGCACCAAATTGATGGTGGTGGGGGTGTCCCCCCATGGCTACTGACCAACCAAGAGGATGGAGGAGGGTCCCCAAGCAGCCAAGCGCGAATCCACCAACAGCAAAACTGGAAGTGCACTGGCACTTCCAGGGGGTGCACAGCCAATCTCAGGGGGTGCACATGCACCCCCTACACATCGCCAATGCCCATAACCCTAATCCTCTCCCATTCCTAGAACTTTTTCAGATATTCAACCCTCCGATCTTCTTACAGCATTGCCCAAACTTCCCAAGGCAGTTACATACTTCCAGTAGGAAAAGCTTAGGCATGAAAACAGAAATGTGGAACAGGATCAAATAGATTGAATGAGCTATTAACAACAATAATAAACCCATAGGGTTGTCAGCATGGCACAATGCAAATAGAGTTCTGGAAGTAGTATAGCTACATTAGCACTGCACTCAGGCCAGGTTAATTAGCTTTTCTGAAAAGCCCACTATAGTGACTTTTGCACAGTGCCATGCTAACACAAGTACGTTGGTGTCAGACCTAGCTTACTTGTAGCCATCTTGGAAATCTTTACATAGCACTTCAGGTTGTTTGCATGATTCATTTTCATTCTTAAAACTCCCAGCTATGTTTCTCAGCTGAAGTGAAACTGCTCCCAGAGCACTGAAATAGGATGCCCTTCTTACAGAATTTAGGTCTGGCTCATCACAAAGCAAGCAAGAACCTTGTTGGCATGTGCCTGTAACATGCCCCAATCCCGCAGAACATTTAAATATTTTTTAGCATTAAGCAGCCAACTAGTCCTATTGAAGCCAGTGGGATTAGTCACATGCTTAAAGTCAAGCATGGGCTTTGGTAGATCAAGGGCAGAGTCAGCAGAAAGTGAGTTAAAATCTTGTCAATATGTTTAAAGTGGAAAAAAAAGAAAACCCAGCTCTTTAAAATTCCTTCTGATTTCCATACAGTGCATATCACTGGAAGCAATTGGGTACTAGTATTTTTGGGCAGTGGGAGAGCTAGGAGCTAAATCCTATTTCACCTTTATGGGCCTAAGTAGCACTGCATAGCAGTGGAAATGCATTTTTGGCACTGAGGCAGCTTTTAGATTCTGTTTCTAGACAGGAATATTCATTAGATAAAAAGCAGTGGGATAGCTTCTACCCCACAGAGAGTAGGGGCATGAGCCAGGACCAGAAGCAAGCTCAGAAGGGAAGCACAGGGCAAACATAGCTAAGCAAGTACAAACAGGATCCCAACTCCCCAGAAGTAGCAAAAATTGCACTTGCACAGCAATGTAAGGGCCCCTTAGATATATAAACAGAGAAATCAGATTTAGCCCTAGGTGTTGAATAATGGAAGCAGCAGGGACCGAAGAAGACCAACAGGGTGACAAAGCAAATGCAGCTGGGTGTCATGGCTAGAATCGCTGTGCTAATGTCACAAAGACCACTACAGTCTGGGACCAATAAGCTATGTATTTTCTCAATTTATACCAATAAAAGGCACCTGTACAACCTTCTGGATACCTTCATAATGGATTAAATTCCACAGTAGCAAATCTACTTAAGCCTAGAAGCCCCATCAGATTAACATAATTCAAATGAATCAGTTTCTGTAGCCTGTGGCACACAAGGGGGTGATACGAGTAGCATCACATCTACCTATCTGTTCTGAGTTGGTTAGGAGCAGCCCAGGCCCTACAGGACAGCTACCATCCTGAGGGGCGGAAGCTGGTGTTGGGGATGAAATTCTTTAACCACAGTTCTCGTGTAGTATATTTCTCCAACGACTCTGGCTACAGCTGTGGTATTCAAGCTCAAACAGCCAACCACATCTTCTACAAATGTCCTTATGGCCCTCCTTTGGGAACCCAAAATCTTACTGACATTGACCATTCTACCTGTTGCTAGTTTTCTGACCCTCATGCTTCAAAAATATGAGTGTGGCAACACTCACTTCATCTTCTTGAAGGTCACAGAGGGAGACAATCTCAGTGCGAGGGAAATGGGGTGGGGGGAAGAGGCCAAAAAACTTCCTTGGCTAAACAAAGAAATCCACGGAAGCCTAAGGGCAAAAAAAGAGGTGTATAGGCGGTGGAAGCAGGGGAAGCTACCAAGGAGAAGTGGAAAGGGATCTTGGAGTCATAGTGGACTCCAAGATGAACATGAGTCGTCAGTGTGATGAAATCATCAGCATAGCTAACCGCATGTTATCATACATCAGTAGATGCATGACAAATAAATCCAAAGAGGTGATACTTCCCCTCTATTGGTCAAACTGCATCTGGAGTACTACATCATTTTGGGTGCCATACTTTAAGAAGGATGTGGATAATCTCGAGGGGGTCCAGAGGAGGGCCACTCATATGGCTAAGGGTTTACAGGCCAAGCCCTATGAGGAGAGACTAAGGGATTTGGACCTCTTCAGCCTCCACAAGAGAAGGCTATAGTTCCACATTTCTGTTTTTACGCCTAAGCTTTTCCTACTGGAAGTATGTAACTGCCTTGGGAAGTTTGGGCAGTGCTGTGAGAAGATCGGAGGGTTGAACATCTGAAAAGCGTAGGTGATATTGTGGCTGCCTACAAATTCATTAGGGGGGTGTGGCAAGGAATCAGAGATGCTCTGTTCACCAGGGTGCCTTAGGGTAACAAGGAACAATGTTCACAAACTGACAGAAAGCGGATTTAGACTAGACATCAGGAAAAATTTCTTCATGATAAGGGTTGCCAAAATTTGGAATGGGCATCCAAGGGAGGTGGTGCTCTACCCTTTAAGAGAAGGCTGGATAGGCATCTAGCTGGGGTCATCTGACCCCAGCACTCTTTCCTGTCCAAGGCAGGGGGTTAGACTCAATGATCTGTTGAGGTCCCTTCAGACCTTAGCATCTATGAATCTTCATACCTACCCTGTGATTCCCAGGCTAAATATCCATTTACAATTGGGTGATTTGGGGAGGACTTTCACAGAGCAATGTTTGGATCCATACATTTGGCTCCATAGCTAAATACCAAAACTGTATTGCTATCCCAACCTTACACTCAACAAACATGACCAAATAGTTTGCCCTCTGATAAGTAATAATAAATCAGAAAATGTACCCCTTCCTCTCACTGCCTTCTGCAAATACCAGGGAAAGCAAAGGACCTTTATCTGAGAAAGAGAAGACAGTTCTAGAGCCAAGAGGCAAATTTAGATAAAGCTCATTGGCAATTTTGTGTTTTCACTACTAGTGGGGTCTTTCCAATAATCCAGTTCCCAGAAACACCTTGAATTCAATCCACCCAACAGCCAGCAGTGCCTCTGCCTTGTGGACTCTTGCAGGCCTGTCTACACATGCTGTTAGCTGTCAGCAATAAACTCTGACATATATCATGCTAGAGTTTATTGCTTCAGGGTACACTGTTTGAATGTACAACTAGGACCACAGCATGTTGAGCTAGGTCAGAGCAGCCCTGGCTGGGGGCTCCAGGGGGTCAGTCTGCCAGCCCGGGGCTCCTCCAACCTAGCTTAATGTACTGCAAAGAGGCTTGCTGGGGCATGAGGGTGCTGCAGTGCAGAAGGTAGCCAGCAGACTTTAGCAAGGTTTTGATAGAGTCTCCCACAACATTCTCATATGCAAGCTAAGGAAGTATAGGTTAGATGTATGGACTGTAAAGTGGAAAAAAAACTGGCTAAGTCACTGGGCTCAAAGAGTGCATCTATACAATATGCTATGGCGCTATAGCATCCATTGGCAAAAACCATGCTGCTGCTGCTACATCACCATAGCAATGCAGTCCCTCATTATAGTGTGTTGCTACAGTAATGTAGCAGTCAAAAATAACCATGCGCACCCGGCATGGTGCAGTATGGGCTGGTACTGAGCTGTCGTTCAGTACCTCAAGCAGTAGTAATCAATGGCTTCATGTTTAGTTGGCAGCCAGGTGGCGTGACCCGGGGTCAGTAGAGTGCCCCAGGGGTCAACCCTGGGGCCGGTTTTGTTCAATATCTTCATCAATTAACTGGAAGATGTGATAGAGTGCAGTCTTAGCAAGTCTGAGGATAACACCAAGCTGCAAGTAGTAGTAGATACACTGGAGGGTAGAGCAAGGATTCAGAGAGACCTACACAAAATGGAAGATTGGAGCAAAAGAAATCTCATAAGATTCAATAAGGACAAGTGCAAAGTCTTGCACTTAGGATGGAACAATCCCATGCACCAATACAGGCTGGGGATTGATGGGATAAGCAATTGATCTGAAGGAAATGACCTGGGGGTTACAGTGGAAAATAAGCTGAATATGAGCCAACAGTGTGCCCTTGTTGTGAAGAAGTCTAATGGCATACTACGCTACGTTATTAGGAGCATTGCCAGCAGATGGAGAGAACTGATTATTCACCTCTATTTGCAACTGATGTGGCCATATCTGGGGTAGCATGTCCAGTTTTGGGCCCCCCAGTACAGAAAGGATTTAGATAAATTGGAGAGAGTCCAGTGGAGGGCAATAAAATGGTTAGGGGAATAGGGAAGAGGACTTCTGAAGAGAAGCTGAGGGAACTAGGTTTGTTTAGTCTGGAGAAGAGAAGACTGAGAGGGGACTTAGTAGCAACCTTCTTCTATCTAAAGGGTGGTTACAAAGAGGATGGATGTAGACTGTTCTCAGTAGTAGCAGATGACAGAACAAGGAGCAATGGTCTCAAGTTACACCAAGCAGAGTTTAGGTTAGACTTCAGGGCTAGAGACAGACTTCAAAAAACCTGAGCCTGGATTGACTCAATCTTTGCAGGTTAGTCTAACCGCCAACACTTTAACTGATTTGGAGGTGAATAGATGTTCCCTTTTCATTCCAGAAATGCAGGCACAAGCCTTCAGTGGCTCAGGCTAGAAGCCAGGAGGCACTAGCGCAGCCCCCCACTACCTTCCACAGCACTGAGCTGAGGTGGGGTGTGGCCAGGCCCCAGTAGGACACTCTGATTAGCCCAGCAGGACATTAATAACAGTGTTTATCGCCCCATTGAGGAAACAACAGAGGGACATTACCTGTTGATTCTGCCTTTGTCAGAGCACGGATTGTAGCCAGCATGTGGTCTGCTAGCTGATACACAGATTTCATAGATTTCATAGACATTAGGGCTGGAAGGGACCTCGGAAGATCATCGAGTCCAGCTCCCTGCCCAAAGGGCAGGCAGTCAGCTGGGGTCATAGGATCCCAGCAAGATAAGCATCCAGTTTGCTCTTGAAGGTGTTCAATGAAGGTGCTTGAACCACCTCCGGTGGCAGGCTGTTCCAGACCTTGGGGGCTCGAATAGTAAAGAAATTCTTTCTTATGTCCAGCCTGAAATGGTCTTGTAGTAGTTTGTGACCATTCGACCTAGTCGTCCTGCCTTGGGGAGCTCTGGTGAACAAACATTCCCCCAGATACTGGTGGTCACCCCTGATCAACTTATAGGTGGCCATCAGATCACCCCTGAGCCTGCGCTTTTCCAGGCTA
>JAGPOW010000261.1:199597374-199623429 GCA_030014935.1 Caiman crocodilus
ACAAACATTCCCCCAGATACTGGTGGTCACCCCTGATCAACTTATAGGTGGCCATCAGATCACCCCTGAGCCTGCGCTTTTCCAGGCTAAAGAGCCCCATGACTCTCAGCCTGTCATCATAGGGTCAGCTTCCCTGACCTCTGATCATGCGCGTGGCTCTTCTCTGGACTCTCTCAAGCTTCTCCACATCCTTTTTGAATTGTGGAGCCTAAAACTGGACGCAGTACTCCAGCTGCAGCCTCACTAAGGCCGAGTACAAAGGGAAAATGACGTCCCAGGATTTGCTTGAGAGATCCCGGAATTTGTTTGCAGATACCTCCAGCAAAGCACAGGGGAGGAAGTGGTGCTTACTAGGGAGTGGTAAGTGGGACAGAGGGAGGGGGGATCAGCCTGCAAATCTCTGCCGGAGCTGCAGCCAGGGAGTTGGGGGAGAGGAGAACAACTGTGTTGGGCAAGAGAGAGCCCTGCCCAGCCCAGAGAGCATGCTGGGATGCTGGGGGAGTATGGTTTATCTTAAACCAGCAAGGGGTTTGGGACAGTCTTTGCATAAACCAGTTTGAGCCAAATCAGTTAAGTCTGATACTATTTTCAACCAGGTTTATCTGAAACCAGTTTCAGCCATTTTCAAACTGGCTTATGTGCACTGAACATCTGTTCTGTTACAGGTTTAAACCAGTTTTTGATCACTTAAATTGATTTATGTGTGATGTATGTCCCTAGCCTAGGATAAGCTTTCTCACTGGAAGGGTAGTGAAACACTGGACTAGGTTACCCAGAGAGATTGTGGAATCTCCATCCTTGGAGGTTTTAAAGACCAGGCTAAACAAAGCCTTGGCTGGAATGATCTAGTTGGTGATGGTCCTGCTTTGAGTAGGGGTTGGACTGCATGACCTCTTGAGGTCCCTTCCAACACTAATTTTCTATGATTCTATGACATACCAAGTACTAGATCACTGCCTCCTGAGATTTTACCTTTTTTCCACCATTGCAGCCATAGATGGGCAGCTCTTTTACAATATTTTTAGTGAGGAAAAATAAAAGTGATGAGTGAAAATTTTCCCACAATCACAGTAAACAAATCAGTTTCAGGTGTAATTCACCAGCAGATATTTCTGTCAGAAAATGCCATCATGACATTCATGGCAGAAATGACTGGAGGCTTTCTTCTTTTCACCCTGCTCTGATGTTTTTGGAAACAGTCTAAATGAATCCAATAATCAGAATAAGGTGTAGAAATATTCCAGAGATCCAAGCATCTGGAAAACTCCAAATTTGTTAAAGTCAGGAATGTAAGCTATACCATGATGCTCTGGTATTGTTTGGTTTCATCATCTGTCTCCCTCTTTGCCCAACTTTTATCAGACAAGACAGAAAGCAGGCACTCTTTATTCTGTATGCACAGTAGCTCTCTCAAAAACATCTTTATTCAGCTACTTCGCTAATGTCTCCGGCAAAGGCATCAACATGCTTTGTGCAAAATGAATTACTGCTAATTAAAAATCAACAGAAATGAGCATGCAACACTCTGTGCCCCATTAATATTTTAACCAGCAGCATGAGTAATTAAAGCTGCGCTAATTTTTTCCTCTCTCGCACAGCATCTATAACCAGTCAATAAATTACATAAAAAGTACAGGTGTGTTTCGCTGTCAGAGGCATAATATAATGATAAATCGACATCATTTCTCATACTTAACGGTCCCCCATTTGGTGCCAACTAAGAACTTGCTGTTATCTTTGCATTTGTAAATGACACACACGCATACCACACACACACACACACACACACACACACACACACACACACATGCTCTTCCTCTTTCTTGCTCTCTCTTTCTCACACAAACACACATAGTGCTAAAAGAAAGGCCATACGCCAACACTGGCCTAGGCTCCTCTTCATCTATAACGCAGAGTGAGGGAATCTGACAAGGTACATGGTTCTGGGTTTGTTAATGGTTCTCTGTAAAATGGTGTAGCTCGCATCAGGTTTTGTTGAGAAAGATGATGGAAGAGACAGTGATTAGAAGGCTCCGTCCTTTTCCATTTGTCAACAGATTTCTTAAAAACACAATTTACAGGACTCCAGCCCTGTACTCAAACAGATATCTTCAAGGAAGCTGTTTAGACATATCCATTTTACTGATTCCTCCTTTGAGGGATTTTCTTTTCCATGCAGTCTACTGATATTGTCATTCTTTTCTTCTTGCTTAAAAAAAATTAAGAGGTATTTACTTCTCCCTTCTGAAAATTTGTAATTATTTTGTGCTCAGTACTTTTGCACCCTGAATTCCATGCTTTGTGCCTCTGCAGAGTGCAGAGTGGAGCCAATGTGGACAGTGAATGGAAACAAAAGGGGACATGAGAGACTGAAAGGTGTCTAAGCAATAGCATCTCCTCTACACAGATCTTTCCAGGGATGCAATTACTTCCTCCCAGGAAAAAAGTGAAGTTGCTAAAGGACAGAGAAGGAGCAACTGGGGAGCAGACACTTCATATTTCAGAGGAGTTTTAGTTAACATTGTAAAAAAATTCCTGAGTCACTACTGATTAGCAGTACTTACCCCTCCATAATTTTCTAACCTCATATATATATGTATGGAGGGTGGTTTGGGCAGGTTGATATTGGCCTAACCTATGGCAACAAAACCAAGAGCCTGGATTATGCTGCCAAGGTTGCAGAAGGCCCAAAAGAGCATAATCCTCAGAAAAGCATTTTTGTTTTTTGGTCCCAGGGATCTCTGCCCTCTGCTAAGCCTGTCGGTCACACTTCCCAGCCGTCCCACCCTGCTGCCAACCCTCTTTGCAATGCAAGGCAAATGTCTACCCAACAAGGACCCTGTGTGTCTAGGGGATTAGCACTCTCTTTCTGGGCTAGCTTTATGCTTGAAGGGTAGCATATAGCCTTAAGAATTAATGTGATTTTACAGGCTCCCCTGTGAGGAATGAACATACCACATACTGTACATGCTTGGGTGCATGCTTTGCCTGGGGGTATCCTCAGACACAGACTGCCCCAACCCACTGGCAGCTCACCCAGATCTTACTCCATTAATTCAGCAGAAGCTTGAAGGTTCTGTATTTAAGACTAAAAAAAAACAAACTAAGTTTCCTTGTAAAATTGATGGTTTGTTTCTACAAGTTAACTAAATGTAAGAGACCATTTCTAAATTCAGTATTACTTAAGCAGCAAGTAAGTCCCTCATTCACTCGTCCTGTAAGTAGCTTTTTTATTTTTACTAATTAAACAATTGTTTACTTTATAGTGGCAGTAAAAAATACTGAAAGTACTTTTAGCCTAAGGCAACCAGATGCCCCAGATTCATCAGGCCAGTCCCATTTTTTTAATGGACCTTCCTGTTGTCTGTTGCAAACTGTCCGGGTGCTAAGCTGTTCCATTTTTCACAGCCCCTTTCCCGTCCTCACAAACAGTCAATTTTCCAGCCCTGGTTCACTTCCTTTGTGTCTGACATCTGCACCATTAGACACCGGACAGGTGGGCAGGTAGCCCAATGGCCACAAAACCTGTTTCATATCTTGGCCAGACCCCAACAATCCTGCTGCCCTAGCCACAAAAATCTTCCAGGATGCTAAGACCGCAAATCTGGTCAGCTTATTTTAGCCAACTGTACTATTTAGAAAAATTTAAACAATTATTGTTTACTTCAAAACATTTATCTGCCTTTTTGGTTTGCATGGAGTGCTTCCTTACTTTATGGTTAACACTTGACTGTGTAAAACAATTTTTTTTTTCCCAAGAAAATAAAAATATAACTGTCCAAATATATTTGAACTCAGTGCCATTAATGCTTTTTTTTTTAAACTGTTGACCTTGAATAAAATAGACATAGTGGCAATAAAAGGTAGTCACATAAGGGGGGGAGGTTTGCTAGTGTGAAGCCCTCTAGATTAACACTGAACACTAATATTATTGGGAACCAAAGGAATTACTCAAAATCTAGGCTGCCGTTCTTCCTCGGGGAAACTGTATTTAACAAAAAAAAAGACACAAAGCACACATAAGTGCCTCTCATAACGTGAAAGATTTCTGTTTAATTTTGTTTAAGTGTTCTGTGCTATCAGTTGCTGCTTGAATTAAATGAAAAGCAATTTCAGTGGTAAACTGAACCCTTAAATGTAAGAAAAAATTTCCATTTTCTTCTGAGCTATGATCTTAAATTATAGCAGCGCCCACTAGAGCTGTTTGAGCTCAGGTTGTGTTGGTGTGTTTGTTATAATAAACCCCCTACTTAAGCAGGATTATGACTTGGCCACAACAATACCTCGTAGAATAAAAGGTGACAAGCAAAGCTTAGCCTGAGAAAAGAAAAATTATACATTAAAAAAAAAACCTCTAAATTTTATCGCTGTAATGAAGATACTGATAAGATTGTTATATGTTAAAACAAACAGATTTTGACAGCTGCTTCATTTGATCACAAGTACAATTAGGACTTTTAAATGATCTTTGTTGCAATATTCATTTTTAAAATGGAACAAATTATGACCAAAAATCTTTTTTTTATATACACAATATAAACCATAATAGTGATCTTTAGTCTTTAAGAGAAAAGTAAAATGGATATAAATAATTAAAGGAGCAACCCAATTGTACAAAGCCTCATACAATCTATTGTTGCAGTGCTTGGAAATCATTTTCAAATCAAGGTGATATTAGCAGCATAAGCTTATATACACCATAAAGTTCCATGCAGAATTCTACCTAAAGGTATGCAATAATTTTAAAAGTATAGTGTTATGCTTGAGACTGAGTTTGAATAGCCACAGCTGATGCAAAATGGCCCCCACCAGTAAGAGGCAGCCATTTTAGGTATTCAGGTTGTTCTGTTGTTTGCTACTAGCAGTCATCAGTACAAATATAAATATTTGCAATATGATAAACCAAAGTGTCATATTGGTAATGTGATGCCATGTTACAGTATAGTGGCTTGCCTCAAACTGTCCTTTTTAAAGGGAGTTTCCTATTTTTATATGAATATGTAAAAATATATTGAGAATAAAATGTGTGCCTAGATAAAGGCTTAAATTATCCAAAATTTCCCTAATAATGCTTTCCACACAAAATGAGTTTTACAAATATGATTTAATTTCGTTTCCAATGCCTGTAAGGTATTGCAAATGTTGATTAGCCCCATTTCACAGATTAAAGAACTGAGAATCAATGACTTGTTCAAAACCAAGAAGGAAGTCTGTGGTAGGAGCTGGCCATGGAAACCTCATCACTGGATTCTAAATTCAGGAACCGTAATCACAAAATGTTCTTTCTTTTTCAGCTTCCCTTCCAAAGCATGTCCCATCTTGAAATGAATATATGATACAGATGTGTACATATGCAGTAAGTATTTGTAAATATAAAATATAGCAATTGCACTTCATGGCAGCGCACATACGTTTTGTAGCTGCAACTTAGGAAGTCAGTTTTTAAAATTAGATCTGTCTACAAATCCATTGTATGCTCATCACCATGATTTCTAGATCTGTAGTAGCTGAAAGTAACAGCCCCATGACATTCAGACTTTGTCCTATTATGCCATTGCTATCGTTCATAAGGTTTATGACATCAGCTGCTTTTTCACAGCGAAAGCAGGAGAGAGAATGAAGAGAAAGTGGAGGAAATTGAGGTAATTTTTTGTGAATTGCCAGCAGGTAAAGGGTGGGCAAAAATTTAGTGGGCCAATTTGAATACCCCTCTTAACAAGTCACAGTTCTTGAGTTTCAAGCTATAACCTGATTACTGCAATCTCCTCCTTTCCGGACTAAACGAGTGTTGTTTTACCCCCTCTGCTACTGTTACTTTGAATGCATGCAAAATGTGCTACAAAGATCGTGTTTTTACTTGTCATGCTAACTACACTACCTGCCTCTTTGCATCCCTTCACTAATTGGTCCTTTTTTACCACACCAAAAACAAACTACTTGTTTTTATTTTTGAGACCCATAGTAGTTTAGCCCCTCCCTATCTGTCATCTCTTTTTCTGGCATAGAGCCACTGACCCTCACCTGTGCTCTGCCAATGATGGCAGCCTCTACTGCTCATCAATCTAATTTTCCTTAAAGCACCTTCACCTTCATAGGCTGCCCTTCCACTTGAGAGGAGCTCCCCATAAATCCTGAAAAAACTCTCCTATACCTTCCTTCATATCTCTCCTTGAAACTCACCTGTGCTACAGTTCCTACAAAAGTCATTTCAAGAGCTGGCACACTTGTGAGTTGTCATTATTTTGCCATTTACAATAATTTTGTACTTGTCTTGTACTATTGTTTCTTGTCATATAAGTAAAGCCTCACGGGAAACTAATTTGTTTAATTCAGTGTATAATCTCTTATGGATTTCAGAGGACTTTGGATCAGGCCTGTGGATTGTAAACTTTTTGGTTCAGGGAGCAAGTTTTTATTATGTTTGTAATGTGACAAGCACGTTGGGATCCCAGTCCTGCCAGTCACTATCATAGTATGAGTAAATAATAGGTCTGACAGCACTTCTAGTTCTTCCAGTTTGCAGCTGGGCCTGGAATTACTGCATTGTATCTCTTTAAGCATTCAAGCTCCCTTCTTGTCTTGCAGAGGGGAGAAAAGGTGTAAATTACTTTAAATAAATAAGTTATTATTAACTTCCCTCAGTTCCCCAAATATTCTTTGAAGTCTCATTTAGGGTTTTCAGGATAAAGTTCACGTTAGCTCCTATCTTAATCTTAACCCACTTATCCAGACCTAATTTTAATGTTTGTCGTTTTATTTAGGAATGGGATCAATCCAGGAATATTGATTTAAGAGGGTCTCCACTTTCTAGATGTTTGCAATCCAACCCCAGGACTGTGTTTAGATTTATCCATATAAAGGGCAACCCAAAACTGTGACACAAAACCCTCCAAACCCTGGGCCCAGAAATACCTAGAGATCTCATGCTAGCACAAAGGTCTGCCACATGGGGTTTTCAATTCAGGTCACAGGATGATTCCTCATTTCTAGACCAGCAGGGGCTATGGAATTCGTACTCTCAGCCTGTCCTAGCAACGCTGGACCTCTCTGCTCTCTTCTCAAGAGTGAACTTCTTTGAGTCACTGTTGACCAAGACCAAAAATCAGTCTCCCAGTTCTAGATAGAGGGCAACTCTTCTTCTGTGACAAGGAAAAATGGAAAAAGAAAGAACAGATTTTAAAATCATTCCTGGAAGAGTTTGAGAGTTGAAACAAGAGGCTGTAATGGCTCCAGACCTTTAGCATTATTTTAATGCTATATTTAAATATATATATGTATATATATGTATGTGTCATTTAAAATAACTCCCATGCCCTCCTCCAATTTGCTATTATTCATTTCAGCACTGATGCAACAGCCAAATGGTTTACCAGCCTGTGTCGCTAACACTTGCATAATAACTTGAGATCTCACAACCCCTCTATTTATCAAGCAACAATGTTACCAAAAATAACTATATGCATAACTAACTATAAGGGGAGATGTGGTGGGGAGGGGGAAAAGGGATGGGGAGATTTGTCAATATGGTTTGAAACCTGCAATAAAGAGCTCGTGTTAAAGCTTGAACATCATGTAAGTCACTTTTTCTGATGGGGCACTTATCACAATATGTAGTCAGAAGAAAGAGGGCCATGCAGGCCATTGTACATGCTGCTCCAATCACTTGGATGGGGGCCAAGACTGGCAGGTTGAAATAGGGCTTCAGTACTGTGCCACCAACATGTGTCACTTCAAACCAGCAGCAAGCTAAATGGGGGAGGGCTTTGAAGCAGGATTCACAATATCAACTTAATAAACCCTCTGAAACCCTGTCTGCGCCGTATCTTCACAATACATGGCTAATCATTATTATTTTCCTTTGCTATTCACCTATTCTTAATATCATTAATCAAGGCAGACTTGCTTAGTTTCAGTGCAAAATGTAATAGGTTAATCAAGAAGGAATGTCACTGCCATGCACATTGTCCACTTACTGTAAATTGTTTCTGTGCGTGTGTGTTTGTGTTTCTTTTCAAAGCCTGAACATTCCTGGGGGTGGGAGGGAAGGAGGAAGGGAGGCAGCAGCACTTTAGAAAGCCTGCTTCATCTGTGAAGTTTACAGAATACCATCAGCATTGCTGAACTAATGAATAATGAGAATGTGTTGTCTCTAGCTTTTATGCAGACTGTTCTGAAAAGATTCAAAACTGTGTGGGACCTGCAGTGTTGATCTGCCTATTCCAGGTACAGCTTCAATGATTTTTATCTCAGCTTGGAACACAGAGTGTGTTCTGATACTAATACTGATAAAAGCATAAAGGCTGATGCCATCTGCCATGGCAACTATCAAGATGGCAGCTGCTTTTCATCAGCTTTATCTGAACTTTGCATTAATGGGAATTCAGACACTGTGGGTGCGTTTTCAAAAAGGACATAAAAATGATAGCACTCCTCTGAATAAAACCAATTCGTCAAATATCAACCTACCCTTATCTCCTTTATCTTCCTGGTAAGAAAAATGGGGGGGGGAATGTATTTTTCGCTGTGTAATCTCTTTAGATCACCTTCTCTTTATCAGCCCTAGTCTCTGATGCCAGTGGCATTAGAGGCTTCCACTCATATAGGAGCAGCAGCAGGGCTGTAACCCTAAGAGGCTCTGACTTTGAATCCCAGCACTGGCACTGCTGCTACAAATGGGATTCAAATGTGCAGTCTCTGAGGGCAGTGCAATCAACAAAATAGCATGCTAGTGTTCAGAGCCTACCACAGGTAATAATAGAGGCATTTTTCAAAAAAGGGAAATCATGTTCTAGTAGTAATGCTACATTTTTTTTTCTCGGCAACAGTTTACAGTGGGTACACCTTCTCCACATTCATTAGCAGTGGTAGAACATGACAATTCACTACAGAAAGGATGCTAATTACAGCGCATGAGCTTTATGTTGCTGGCTACAAAAGCATATAGGAAATATAAATATGGTAGCACACTAACGTATTAGAATGCTGTTGCACTTCTACCGATTACTATGTTATTTTCCAGAAGGTTATTTCCCTGTTTTTTTTTCCTTTGCTAATTAAATCTTTATTTATTTTATTTTTTTGGTTAAAGTTAGCATCTGGCTCTCTCCTTCTCTGAATAAATTTTATTGAATTTTAAGTAGATGTAGATATATAATGGATGTATCTAAACAAAATACTATAGAAAATAACAATGCAAG
Organism: Caiman crocodilus; assembly: GCA_030014935.1. NCBI lineage: Eukaryota > Metazoa > Chordata > Crocodylia > Alligatoridae > Caiman > Caiman crocodilus. The sequence continues at coordinate 199,606,572 of JAGPOW010000261.1, forward strand.
ACTATGTACATTGGAATCCTAAAAGGCACAGAACATATTACTGAAAGTGTATTTGTTACTAGTACAGATTGCTTTGGCAAGTCAAACTGAAATGCTTTAATATTAGTAAAGAGAAAGCCTAGTTAAAGAGCGAAATCATGAGGGCATGGCTACAGACAGAAAAGAGGACCAGGCTGGCTTGTGTAAGACACAGACTGCCTTCAGCTTTACTGAAGTGTGCAGCACTTGAGCTCTCTGTCTTCCAGGATCACATTCCAGAGGAACAGATATGATAAAGGAAAGGACAAGGGGACCAGATCCTCTGCCGACATAAATCAGTTTAACTCCGGTGAAGTCAACAAGCCAGATTTTGAGTGGGTACAAAGTCAGTGGACTAACACTGATTTACATAAACTGAGGATCTGGCCCAACATTTCTGACGGCTGGTTGATTGGAATCTGCTGACCTACATCTGGTGTGGAATCTTTTTTTTTTATCAGCAGTACTGGTGGTGAGGCTAGAAGGGCCAAGATAGAATAATTTCACTCCTCCTCAGCATCTGCATCTGGGAAGGGCGCTCTGAAAGTAGCTGACTGTCATAAAGACATGATTGTCGCTTTTTTTTTCATACTTACTAGAAGGATGATTGTTTTCTTCCCTGCAATCTGCCATTTCAAATATGCACTCATTTTGAGCTCTCTTTTTGTGTCATGAACCAGACAGAAGGACCAGAACCTCTGTTTTCAATAGTTTAAGCTTCCAGAGCAGAAGAGCTTACTGCATGTCAGTAGAGCAACAAAGCATTATTTAAAGTATACATTTTCTGAGGACTTTATATTTCCAGTGGTTCAAATCCAGCCCAGATCACTAGTGACTGAAACCTGTGCTCATTTGACAGCAGTGTGGTAGCCTATGTAAATTAGTTTGGCATTTCCATTTCAATTCCCTGTAGATAGACACACAGGGAGAAAAAAAAACCCAACAGCAACAACAACAATATTAATTGGCATCCTTGTTGTACATCTTGGTTATCAGTCCAGGTACTGAGGCGTATGGAATCTGGCCTACCTTCTCATCCTTTCCAGTCTGGGTTGAGGCAGCATAATCAGCAGACTAGTAACATATGCACTATCATTGCCCTTGTTCTTCCTACTGTGTGAACAGAAGACCTGATCTTCAGGACTGTCAGACCAAGAACATTCATGAGCACTAAAAACTCTTTAAAAAAAACTTGGGTTAGAAAGTTATCACATTACAGCTGTAAAATGCAAAATAGAAAGAAATCGCAGTTGGCAGGCTGGACTGGAATTGACACCAAATAGACTTTTAGAACACAAATTTGTATGTGAAAAAGTTGATTCACCTCTCCCCTTGCAAGAACATAATATTAATGTTTAATGCCTGTAGCAAAAGATCAACGCTTTTTGGAACAGGGTGAATAAAAGTGTATACAGAGCCAACGCACTGCTCTGTGCTGGCTACTCTTCATGGGAGCTAGAAGGGCATTGATTTTACAATAAAGAAAACAACAGGGAAAGCTCTAAATGTCTATGTTACCAAAAGAAAGGCAATTCCATTCTCTAATAAACCCAACTTCATGATCCTAGCTCCTCACTCCATATGGCTCTAATACTAGGCTCCATTGCTTCCACCCACTGAAGCCTGGCAGAATTATACCATTATTTTCTATGGAAGCAGGATTTCAGCCATAATCAACAAGATCAAAGAAACTCAGATCTCCTGAAAAATCTTTCAGACATTCATAAGCACAAGTATGTCTAATGGACTAGTTTTCAGATAAAGTTGTTCAGATAAGACCCCATACCAGAAAGAAATCTGCAGGTAGTGGCAGATAAAACACTAAACCATCAGTTAAAGAAGCAAACACAATTGTTAGTTGTGCAAATAGAGCTATTGAACAAAGGTCAAAGCAAATTATCTGAGAGCTGCATAAGTAGCTGATTAGGAGACCACAATTGGACTACAGTGCATAGCACCGGTCACATTAATATGAAAAGGATATTATAGAAATTGAGAAGGTACAACAAAGGGCAACCAGAATGATACAAGGACTCAAGGATCTTAATTATTTAAAATTGTAGGAAATATTTGCTCTATGCTCTTTGGTAGAGAAGAAACTAAAAGGGATTTAAACAAATCCGAAGAGAACAGAATAGAAGGAAATCAAATAGCAGATAGAAAAAAGTGTCAAATGGAAAAATTAAGACAAGGATAAACTACCTATTAAAGACGTTAGAGTGAAATGCTGGCCCTACTAAAGCTAATAAGAGTTTCACCACTGACTTCAATGGACCATAGATTTCACTGCTTTGAAAACAATTCCTTGATAAAAAAAGGGACGAATTTCCAGTATCTTTACTAGCTCATTAGGCTGATCTGTGAAGATTATGAAGCAGTTAGGTAAGAGTTTGGAAGGGGAAATCAATACAAGAGAGTATCCTTGTAAATTCAGAGAGAGACAGAACTTTCGGTTCAGTTCTATAGTACATTGCACTGAAGTAAGCAGAGCTACACTGATTCATACCATCATCAGCTGGCCATCTTTGGAATCTTTACTTCAATGCAAGATACACTAAACCCCAAAATATATTTGTTGAAATACCTACCTACCAAATCCAGCATCTGAGCATGGGCTATGGCTGTACCTCTAGCTTAGCTTTAAAAGATCAGATTTTAAATGGAACTTAGGGCATCTTTGGGCACCTAAATCCCTTTGCAAATCTGACTCAATGAACCAAAGCACAACAGTTTGTTCATAATGCTCATGGATGTACTTCTGCTATTGTAGAAGGCTATCTAAACCCAGTAGGATCTAGCCATGCAGTCTTTTATGGCTAAAATGGGACGTGTAATTATTTCAAATTTCTCTTATATGATGCTGCTCAGGTTGTGTGTGTTGTTCTTAATATTGCATACAGAATTTGAATTTAACACTTGTTATAATTTAAGTTTTATACCAGTCTGACAACAAAGATCCTGGCAGGCAGCACCCCATAGTTCTCTGCAGCTCAGATACTAGCCTTTCAAAATGGTAGATTACCTTTGACCTGCGTAGCCCTATGACAGCAATTTCCCATGTGGCAGGCTTACCGGTGGCAGCCCAGCTTGCTGGTTTGAGCTGGCAGATTCAGATTGATTGGTGAGGACATTCCCCTTCCCTAGCAATCAGGAGAAGGTAGGAGAGAGGCTTTCCCTGCCCTGACCTAGGATCAAGGTGAAGAAGAGAAGCTGAGGGGGAATTAAGTCCTCAGGCTTTCCATTGGTCCACTCCCAATCTGAGGCAGAGCCACAGAAGGAATAAAAAGCCAGCGTGCCCAGCACACAGGCAGCTTTCATCGAGGGACAACAAAGACAAGGACAGTAGAAGAGCTGGTTGAGCTGACCAGCAGGGGCAGAACAGTTGTCCCAGAAGTGCCCTAAGATGCCTCCGGTGGGGAGAAGCGGCAGGCGGTTGCATCCCAGCTGCCACGTGAAGAGTGGCAACAGTGAATGGGTCAGTGCACAAAGGGTCCAGAGGGCAGATGGGACCAGGCAGCTGCATGAGGCAGCACAGGTTCCCAACCCTGCACAAGGCAGGAGCTTTTGGTGCACAGGTTAGTGCCCATGGCTGTTGAGGGTTTAGGAGTGAATGGGACCTCATCAGCTGCACAGGACAGTGCCAGTCCCCAACCCTGTACAAGGCAGGAGCCCAGCACCCTTTGGTGCACAGAACAGTGCATGAGGCTGGTGGACAGCTGAAAGGGACTTCAGCGGCTGCATGAGGCAGTGCGGGTCTCCAGCCCTGCCTGAGGCAGGAGCCAACCTCCTGGTGCATGGATCAGTGCATGGGGCTGGAGATCTGATGGGACTCTGGAACTGTCCAAGGTAGCTTGGGTCTCTGACACTGCAAATAGCAGAGGTCCCCATGGTGCATGGATCAGTGCACGGGGCTGAAAGGGGCCGCAGCTGCTGCCTGAGGCAGTGCGGGTTCCCCAACCTGCACAAGGTGGGAGCCCTCCATGCACAAAACAGTACACAGGGCTGACAGACCCTTGTGGCTGCACGAGGCAGCTTGGGCCTTTCTGTCATGAACCGCAATTAGACAGGTCAACCCTACTGCGAGGGAGGAACCTGGGAGTCCCGAGTTACCTGGGGAAGAGGATTCCCATGGGGGAGAAGGGACCTTCCTCACTACTGTGATCCAGGGAAAGCTCTTCAGGAGAGGGTGGTTTCAAGGTTATGGGCCCCTCCTAATTGAGTGACCTGGGAGAGGGTAATGATGTGTTATTAAGTAACAGTATCCTTCACCGGATTGTCATTTCTTCTTTGGGCACAGTTGTTGTGCCATTGCGGTGTTCTGGTTTCTCATGTTGTTGGGATTCTTGATGTAACCCACGTCCTTATTGTTGTATTAGAAAGCTGTTTTATATTTGAATTCATTGTATTGGTTATGTATATGTTTGCGACCCTTTTGATATAACCTGATCATGTATGTTCAATTATTGCCCCATCACTGCCAACTATTCCTGTCATTGATTTGTTAATTAATCTGTGTTTTATCCTAAAGTGCTCCTTTGCCTGCTGCCTAGAGGGCCCACTGCAGACCAATCAGAAGGCCACAAAGGATAGGCCTGTGCCTAGGTTCAAGGTTGAGAAGCGCTATCACCTGTGTTAACCTACATTTGTAAATAATGTGTGTGTGTGTGCATGCGTGCATAAACAATGTGTGCTCCTAGAGGCTGGGGAGGCAAGCTGCAGCGGTGGTGAGCGGGGAGTTCCCGCAGGCAGCCAGTGGTGGGGAGGCGGGGTGATGGTAAGCAGTGACTGCCCACAGGTGCCACTGGCGGTGTTGACAGCGCTTCTCTCAGGGAGTGGGCCGCCAGTCTCAGGGGGTCCACATGCACCTCCTATGTGTCACCAATGTATATATGCATATAGATATATGTATGTAAGCTTATGGTTATAAGTTTTATATTATTTGTATTCATTAAACCTGTACATAGTTAAATGTCACTGAGTGTCCTAGGTCTCTGCTCTGCTCTGCTCTGTTTTGCTCTGCTCTGTAGGGAAAGGAAGATGAGTGGGCCTATAGTTAAGCGGCCACACAACCCACCAACCCCCAACAGCATACATGCACCCACTGACATCCCTTCTACTGGAGAGGGGGTACTTTCTGTACAACCTGGGTTACACCCATTTTATGCAAGTAGTCTTTTTGCAATTCAGGAGGAGAATCTGCATAAGCAAAGAAAGTGAGATACAATCCTGCATGTAAAATGTGCTGTCTAATATTAATAGTAAAAATCTAATGTGTGGCATTGAAATTATTTTAACATATTAATATCACATTGTAACTGTGTCACCAAAGACAGAGGGTCTGTGCGCTCCTGTGCTTCAATTAGTCTGCAATTGTAATGGACTGGTAATGGGCCTTCAGTAGAGTTATACTGAAATTGCTTTCTCCATCCTCCTCTTACATTGTAATGGCATTGGAGCAGTCTTCATAGACATGCCTTGCAGTCATCGTTCATCATCATGAAACTGGTGTTCTGATAAATAAACTTTCCGTGACTTTTTACATATGATATGAACCAATCATTCAAGTGAAAAGAAAGTTTATACCACACTGAAAAACCTGAGGGTAGGAGGTTTGGAAGATATTTTGCTAAACCTTTTCTGTTTTTCAGAGATCAAAAGGTGCTTAGTCTATTTTAAGGATTAAAGCTCTTAAGGATTTTTGTTAGAAAAAATTCCTGTAGTAGCCACGATTGATTTGATTTAAACAAAATATTTTTATTGAAATAATATTTCCAAGCTTATTGTTGAGCTTATAATATATGGATTAAATATGTATATATGTGTATTTACTACAAAGTAAGTAACCAACTATATTATTTAACAGATTTCTATATTTTCCTGTGCACTCTTATCTGGCCCAAATTTCCTCCAAAATATTTCCTCAGTAAAAATGGGGAAATGGGTGAGCCATTTGTGTCAAACTGCATGGTGCTTTTGTAAGATGGACAGACATCCATTTTAGGTTAGGTTGGGAAGGGCAGGCTTTCATTCACAGCTTACATGAGACAGATTTCATAGTTCTCTAAATAAATTCACCTTTGAAGACCTGAAGACCTTTGGTTTGCTTAGTCAGCTGTGCTCTAGGCCTTGTCTCCACCAGAGAAGGTATTGTGAAATATGGATGGGTGTGCATTCAACAGGCATTCACACCCCAAGAGGACACACTTTTTCCATAATGAGTACCTTTGTGTGATTTAACTTAAGCACACTTAAACACAAACACGAGTAAACAGACCACCAAATTTCTTTTGATACAGAATAAGAACATCCACCTAGGGAACTTATGCAAAATACTTTTGCAGAAGAAATGTTCACATTTTTTTCCCCCCTATGTAGCCAAACTCTCATTCATAAGAGATTGTGGGCCTGAATTTGACCTCAGTTGACCTGATTTTACATTAGTGGAACTCCATATTTTTAAGGGAACTACTCCTAACAATCAGACAGTCAGTGAGACCTGAGACTGTTACTACAAATAGGATTGAAATACTCAGCCTAAGTCCTGCATAAATACTTCTCAACTCACAATGCAAACATCTGCGACCTAACACCGGTCGCTGAGAAAAAGATTATACTGATATAACATTGGACAGAATTATGGGTACAAGAAATATAGTGAGGGTTTTTTCCATTTAAAGCAAGTTTATTGAAATTCTACATCCAGGCCACAAAAATACTTCAGGGCCAGTGTCCATGTCACCATATGGAATGCATTCCCCTGCTAATAGAGGATCATAAGAATGAGCAATAGTGAGACTACACTAGCTTTCCTGAGTTGGAGAAGGCCATGTTTGCGGGGGGGAGGGGAGTCTTCAAATAAAGCTAAGAAAAAGGGAAAAGGCAAGGGAGAAATCCATAAGACTACTGAGTCTGATGCTTTTCTGCCTTGCATCTTGTTCAATAATATATCCGTCTGCAAAATGGGTGTGCAAAATGATATCAAATGCTCCTGTTCAGATTTGGTAGCAATTTCCACTCACCGCATGCATGTGTCAATGAACCACAAAAGATGCAAGATGCTATGCCACCAGTGTACTGTGGGAGGGCCCCAGATTCTCAGTGCTTTCACCTGGTTTCAGCTCCTGCCAGTTGGTGACAGAAGCCTTACAACCCTCAGCAGAGGTGGGGTAACTTTTCAGTAGAGTGGAGAGTTCTGCCATTGCAGAGGGTCTTTTTGTGTGCATGCTCACAAAGTTTTGCCAGCACTCTGAAGGAGAAAACTGTGTCATACAGAAAAGGGCTCGGTAATTTTTGACAACTCCCAGTATAGTAATAAACAGAAGAAGTAGGCCAGATGATAGTTTAACAAGTTAGCAACAACACACAGAAGAAAGGAAGTAAAAAGGCAGGACATTATTACCTCTGGTAATTTAATGGCACAACATACAGTACATGGATACTACAGTGCTTCACAAGACAAAAGGAATGCATTTTAGCATTCTAAGAGGAGGCAGCATAGTGAGTCATGACAATATGCAAACTACCCTGGCTTACATCAAGCTTTACAACTGCTGCAGACTTAGGCTAAGTACAGACAGTCAAAAAGCCCAAGGGTGAATTGATTCAGCCTTTGCAGGTTGGTCTAAGCTGCAAGATTGGACCAATAAGCAAATGAACATTCACTTTTTATTCAGGAAATGCAACCACATGCCTGGAGTGGTTCAAGCCAGAAGCCTGGGGGCACTAGATCAAGGCTGTCTGGCACCTAGCCAGCATGGGCTGCATGTTTGCTTCCTCTTCCTGCTGCCCCTGAGGTCTCTGGGATTTGTAGTCCACAATCACAGCAGCAAGACTCTGCAGGGTTGCTCATCACTTCCCCTTCCTGTTTCCAGGTGCCTCTGGGATTTGTAGTCCACAGTCACATGCAGCACTAAACAAGCAGGGCAAGGCAGCACCATACTCGGAGGAATAGAAGTTTAACCCCACTTCCTGGCCCCAGATCCCTGCAGGGGTTTGCCTGGGGGGCCAATGAGCCAGCCCTCACTGCTTCCGCTAGAGAGCAGAAGGGTGGAGCCAACCCTGCTCTCTGGAGCAGACAGCACAGTCTAACCCAAGGCTGCAAAGCATGCTGGGATGCTGGGGGGACTCTGATTTAACTTGAACCAGGAACAGGTCTGGGACAGAAGTTTCATAAACTGGTTTGACCTAAATCAGTTATGTCTGATTTCACATTCAACCAGGTTTATCTTAAACCAGTTGCAGCAATTTTGAAACTGGTTTATGTCCACTGAGCTTCAGTTTTTAAACCAGTTTCTGATCACTTAAACCCATTTGTCTGTAACTTCTGTCCCTAGCCTTATTTCTCCAGGTCACAAGTATTTCCTGTATTGCTTGCATAAAAATTCTGCAGCAAACAAAAACGTGAAGTTTCTTAGGATATCACAAAAAATAAAATTAAACAATCAAGAGGTTTATCACCTGTTTCAATGTACAGACAAACTGAAAATACTTTTTTTCTACTGGAAGTGATCATGCTGAGACTAGAATTTAAGATACAGATTGATTGATCTCTTTAATCTAATATTTGTTCATGGGGAGGCTGTTATCTTTATTGTGGTGACACCTGCTAGTGTCGTTATGGTTAAAGGCTTACTGTATTTCTATTATAAATGCTGGTTTGGGGATTTAATATCTCACTGGGTATGCAGTGTGTTGGGCAACAGACTGGCCTAGAAGTTGTCAGTCCAAAGGCAAACAGACAATTTTTTGGAAAACAAAACTCTATACATTCACTTGCTTGTTTTAAAAAAAAATAGAGCTACTGAAATAAGGAGGGAAGAAAAAGCTGTAGATTGAACAAATTTCAGTAAAGCAACTGATACAGTATTTCACAAAATTTTACTTTTGATATGTATTAAAAGCAACATGGGTATGAGCATACTGTCCCCTGGACTGAAAAAGTGCTGAGGAACTATACAATGAGGTCATATCAACTTCTGTACTAGATTTTGCATTCCATAAAGGCTGTCTTGACCCATACTTCTATTTCAAAGCAATCCTAATGTCAGCATTTTTTCCAGTTTAGGTGGTTGAAATCTGGTCTATACCCATAATAAAACAGAAGCTTGGGGCACATAGACTACTTAAAAAATGGCAGATCCCTTTCTAAGATAGACATGGATCAGTGTAGTATAAGTCTTACTCAATCAAGGTAGACAGGTCTATTGAACATCGGTGCCAGTTGGGTCACAATTCAAGGTAGGTCACTGTCCACCAGTATCCTAGTTGCCTATACAGGGCCTCTGCTAACCTTCCCCTGTAGTGAGTCACGGCTCAGCTGTTTCAGCCAAGTGCCTAGCTGGCCCTGCTCCAAGTTCTCTATCAGCTGTAGGCACGACAGAGGTGGCAGGAGGAGAGGGGCTCAAGAACTGCTGGGGGAAGAAAGTGCCAGCAGTGCATCCTGCATTCCCAGCCAGGTCAGTGTGGCACAGAGAGTCCCTTCCCTGTCCTGAGTCCTGGGATGCTGCCATGCCCTACAGCTGCAGAAAAGTGGCTTCAGGCAGGAATTCAGCACTAGCTCTGGTGGGAAAATCCTATGATCCCTCCCCAGAGCTCCTCCAGTGCAGGGTCCTGGGACTCAGGACAGGGGAGAGACATGCTGTGCTCCACTGACCCAGCCAGTAATACAGGGTGCACTGCTGGTACCTCCTCCCCCAAGCAGCTCACAAGCCCCACTTTCCTCCTGCCTCTGTCGTGCCTGGAGTAGACCTCTGTGCCCTGACAAAGTCCAGGAACCCCCATGCCACCAAACTGGAGCAAGCATGCCTTCTTCCACTGGCTGCCCGTAGCTGCCAGCTGCTTGACAGATGACAGGGCAGCAGGGGGGAGGCATCCCTGACAAGCATTCACGGATGGCCCAGCCACTTGCTGCATTCAGCTGCCCTTGGCAGTCTCCAAACCACTTGGATGCATGCAGGAGCACCCTGTGCCTTCTGGCCTTGGCCAGTGCAGGCATCTGCCTCCCTTCCCCAACTAAAAAGTGAACATGAGTCCCGTTTGCTCCCAGTCCAATCTACTAATCTTAGAGAAACCTGCGTAGATTCAATCAATTCCACCATAGGCTTTCTGAATTACTGTACTTAGCCTTGAGAATTTGCTGCACCTAAAAAAAAAAAGAAAATCACCTGGTGGCACAAAGCTGCTGTAATGGCTCCTGCTTCACATGCATGTAACTGCTATTATAGAGGGCAGGTTTTCCAGCAACTACTGTAAATTAGAGCAAAACTGAGGCTGCTCTGAAGAATTTCAGAGGCTGTCCAACAAAGACACACAAAGGCAGCCTGTAGCTGGCTTTGACAGTCTTTCGAAAATGGGCCCAGCACCCTTTCATTGCAGCTCAGAACCTGGAGTAAATGTATCAAGCAGTGGGAACTGCCTAGCATTATACTGTAAGGCTTAGAGATAGATCCATTCACTATTTTCACCAACAATCTGAAAATCAAAGCATGTAGCATGGAATATGATCAGAAAATTGTAGGTCTACTCTGAAAAATGCAAATTAATAGATCCTCAGGCAAGCGCCTAAAACTAAGATATTCACCACAATGGAGAAAATTTAGACAAAATGACTTCATGATGAAGGGCAGGATTGATCCTAGATATCAACTTAGAGGCATGTTTGCAAAATGCTATTCATTTCATGCATTCACATTTATATCCGCCTCACTCAGACTCTGTAAGCAATATAAAAAATGTTGCCCAGTCAAAGATTCAATCTATAAATTGGAAGGGACAAAAAGACTAAACCCTCTTGGGTAAAGTCTGTTTTCATTTTTTTTTTTTTATACTGGTTTGGACAGTGCCTTCTGCAATGGAACCCTAATTCTTGATTGGTGTTTCTAGGTATCACTAATATAGAAATAATAAACAATAACAAGAAATCCTTTGGATGCTCCTTAGAATGAGAAATAATAGTGCTGGCAATGTCTAGCTATCTGACTGGTTGAGTAGCCCTAGATGCTTTGCCAAAATAAGAATGAAAACCTTACATACGGCAATGTTGGATGCCACACAAAACCCTAAGATCCAAGACAGTTCTTTTTCAGTTTTTCCTTTCTTTTTTTAAGTGAAACTTTCTAAATCCCCCCCTCCACGCCATCCCCCAACTCAGTTGTCAGCTGTACCTGTACCCAGTTGCAATGCCTTTATTCAATTTCCATGCAGTATACAACCCCGTCTCTCCACAGAGATGAGGAGTTCTCAAAGACGATGATGTGAAACATGGTAAGATTTTTTTTTAAATTAGCATCTAAATTGTGCCTGTGACTTATTTTTACTTTGCAAAATGGCGTGGTCCTCATCCCACTCTCCCATATGCTACATGTATCTTTATTTGAATGCACAGACAGATACCTAGGGATAGTGTCCAAACCTCATCCTTTTCCCAGAATTAAGTGCATCACATATAAACCTTAGCATGGACTAGCTATTTCTGGATGGTCCTACCCTCAAGATCCCTTTTTCTTCTGCTTAACCTCAGGGGCTTTTCAGCTTCTATTATTCTGTTTTGGACCTAATGAGACTCACCCGAAATGGAACCAGGATGAATCAGCAGATTAGCGCTGCATCATCACTGAGGGCCCTAGAAACCAGCATGCTGTCACATGCATCTGCAAAAAGGTTACTGTTAAGGCAAAACACACGTTAGTGGGTATAAATCAGGTGCCAATTTTTGACCCAAAATTACCCTTCTTGACCATGCCTCCAAGAGAATTCAGCAACTCATTTGTAAGAAGAGGTATAAGCAGAAATCCACCTTGCTCTAAATTGTTCCCTAGCTCTGTTCCATAGCTCTACTTCGCAACAAGGTAATGTATTTTCCCTGTTGCTATCCATCTTTTTCTGTAGTTTACATTCTTACTGAGTAACTATTTTTTTTTTTTTTTTTTACAAATTATTTACCTTGTTCTCCATCTTCAAAATCTTTGTGCAGCTTCTACCTCTCTAGGAATTTCACCAATTCATCACTGTGAGCATGGTTATTTTTTAATTGCTATCCATACTGGAGTAAATATAAATGACAAAAATCATCAAACATATGTTGCCTAAGTTGTATAAATATGCATATATGTTAAAGACGTGGTAGCAGGCAGGTGCACAAGAAATCTTCATAAAGTTAACAGCTACTGCAGTAATAATAAACTGATGTTACCCTTTCAAATGCTAGTCAGGATTTTGCAAACATTAGCCACCACTGTGATTTGAACAGTGTCACTGATACTGTATATCGTCAAGCTGGCAACCCTTTTTTCCCCCTCAGTAACAAAGAAATAGAGTGAGTTTATTAAAGTACAAATGCCATTTTCATCTTGCAACATTAACTGTGTTGTCTGTATCCCAAAGGTACTAAGCCAGTCAACGCAAACAGCTGTGCCACCTACTTGCAACAGTTGTACGCCCACCACAAAGCACCAGTAGGAGGAGCAGGTTAGAGAGCCGTAAAGCTGATAGTGTACCTCACTTAGCAGTTTACCCAGTAGCTCGAGGGAAATTTCATCCCTTTAGAGAATTTGCATTGTATGGAGAGCTCGTAGCACTGAGTATTCTTTTGCACTCAGCTCCTATAAACCACCTACTGCATTTTTATGTTCTACAATCACATACACCAAAACAGTGTTTAGCAAATTAACATCAAGCTAAATAAAAGGCATATCAACCAACTTAGCAGGCAGCTTTAGATGCTTCTCTAGTGAGGGTGTTGCATGATCCTTAGGCTAAGTTAGTTGCATTTCCCTCACATTCGCATTATTTACTTTTGGAATAATTGACAAGGTGAACAACCAAATTAATTTATTTTCATAGGCTTTATTAGTAGCCCTGATTCCTGCTTGGGGGAATGAGACAAGCTGGTGGAGGGAGGAACTAGTTCAGCCCATACCCTAAAGCAGCCTCCACAGACAAGGTTTCTGTAGAAGTCCGACCACAGAATAAAACTGCCCTCTCACCCCATCCTTTCCTGAGGATGACTCTGAGGTACGGTGACTCCCAGTGGCTCCAAAAAATGCAACGTGCACTTGAATGTGTGTGTGTGAATTCAGCCCAGGATCTGTAAATTTCCACAGGCAGACAAAATGTGCTTTGTTTTCATGCTAGGAGAAGCAATCAATAAGTTTCTCTCCTCTTCCCTTTCAGTCTCTACTTTCTTGCCCTTCATAATGCTACAGAAAGAAAATGCGTATGCTCAACACAGCTATGGGTTTTTTTGAGCTTCAAACCAAGAAAGATATTGCAATGAAAAGGAATCAGAGCAAATAACATATACGGACATTAAAGCACATGCCCTGAACTTTTGTTCTGTTAGTCTTAAAATGCTTAAAAGTGACATCCCTGCTCACAGCCTCTCCTACAGTATTATTACAGGAATAAGGCATCACTAACACCATTGACATCCATAGAACAAATAAAACTCCTGACGCTCTTCTAAGTGATGTTTATTTGAGGACAATATCTGCATATCAATGGATATTTAGGCCCTGTAATCCTGATCCTCTGATAGAGTAACAGGAACCACACAATCAGTATTGAGTGTTCATTTAAAAAAAAAAGAAAGAAAAAAGAAAACACTTTTAACTACAGCATGATTAGTTGCAAGTTTCTTCCTGCCTGTTCAATATAATTAACTAGGGCTTTATCTTACCATTATCCTTGTAGGCATTAGGGAATCAGTCTAGGAACTTCCTCCTCACAGGACTCTAATATACTCTTATCTTTCTGTACTAATTGAGTTATCTCAAACTGTCACACAAGCTGCAGCTAAGGGAAGATGGATAAAGAGAACTGAAATCACTCTTGCATACTACTTTAATTCAAAGAACTTCAGCTGGGAAAGTATTTGATCACCCACTGGAACCGTTTCAATGTTCTGATTTCCTGACCTTTCTGGACATGATTAGGGAACTCCCACTGCTTAGCAGAGCCCCATTATCCTACTTACATTGTATTACTATTGCTTTTATACCAGCTACCTAACTTTCCCTGGATACCACTGATGACCACTGTTGCTTTTCTAATTCAATATTCATAAACTTTATTGGGATGCCAGGGCACACAGGCATTGCCAAAATAAATACAGCCAGAATCTTGTATGGGTTATGTTTAGCAACAGTAATGAAGTAAGTTGGTTTTATACAATATCTCTGTTTTGCAATACTGTCCATATCTCTTTTGGCTACAGGAGGCCTACTGTCAGGTTGTTCCTACTGATGGTTTCTTTTTCCAACCTCACCTCCTACTGAATTCTTATTTTCTTACATTTAAGGAAGTTTTTGATGCTGTAGTCTTAAAAGTAAGAATGTGTTTGCAAGTAAAGTGACACTAACAAAAGTACCCAGGAAAAAAACATTTAAAAGTGCCATAAAATATGTTATTGAGCATACAGAAAAACTACTGTTTTAAGTACTCAAAGCAAAAAATAATGGATTGGCTTTCTTCAAATTGATTTTAAGTTGCAGCTAGAGCTATAAAACACGTTGTTTAGCTACTTTTAATGCTTGAATAGCTAAAACAATGAATTAACAAATCATTAAAGGAAATTTCAAGCCAAAAGTTATTTGTTTGAGATAACTTTGAACAACTGAACCAGGCTGGGACATAGTGTAGAAGTGGGATCACAGACTTAGTATAGCATGCTATTGCCATGTTGTATAATACACCGTGTACTTCCATGATATTACAGGAAGTGTCTTTTAAACAAGAAGTCCATTTTTTACTGATAATGGGATATATAAAGTTAATTGTTAGGAGTGGTCAAAAAGGACAAGAAATAAAAATGAACACAATACATTTCACTGGAATGAAGATAAATGAGAAAACTGGCTTTAGAATATTAAATTTTCTAAACTGGCCATGGGAAAGGAGCAATACATAGATTAATTCCAACAGATTAATGATTAATTCAGATTTCAGCATTTAATTCAAACATAGTCAAGATAGTATGTTTCCTGTAGCCCTGCTAAAAATAATTCCTTTTTTTCTGGAATAAGAGTGTTTTGTCACGGACATTTTCATGAAAAAGCAAAACTTTAGAATATTTGTATGCATTCAGCACCCAAAACACAAATGTTTTCAGCAATTACTTCTGGGGAAAAAAGTATTTGAATTTTCAGTTTTTCAATAAAAACTAAAAACATTCTGGTCACAATTTTTTAAAAATAACATCAACATTTTCAACGGACAGAAATAATTTCTTGTCTACCCCTAGTTTAGTGTGGCTTCTGAATTCTCTATTTGGTAGTACAATCGACCCCATTTTTAAACATGCATTCTAGAATCTAAGCTTTCTTTTAATTGCAAACAAACAGATAAAAATCTTTCTGGCCTTTGTAGTTGCAGGTAAATGTCAACCAACAATAATGCCTACAGAACAACAAATGAATGGATCAGTATTTAGCTTCTCAGAGGGGAAGGTGGTGAATGGGAAACCACATAACAAGCCGAAGGGATGGAATCAGAATGGCATCAGCATACCATTGTATGGATTGTATGGTTGTAGAGGATTTTCTAGCTATTTGCTTAGCAGTCCAATGACAAATTCAGAATATGGAAAGCCTTAAACTGTATACCTCTTGATGGAGAATGAATCAGAGTAACTGAGAATCAATAGTGAATAGTGAAAGCATACTGGATTATCTGGTTCCTGGTGGGTGGTGTTAAGACACTCCACTGAGTGGTGGAGAACTCAGAGTTTGAGAATCCCTAAATATTCCAGCAAGTCCCCTGTTCCTTTAGCTCACACAGATTTCAGCTCTAAATTTAGGAGCCTCACTAGCTGACATAATATCAACATACAAACCTGCATGGCTTTAGAGCCAAAGAACATAGGTAAGATAAGTCAGTCACAATAACATATGACTTTAAGAACTTGTCTATGCTTCCTACATGCCGAGTCCCAGGACTACTGCTGAGAAGCAAGCCTCACCAACTCTCTCCCACTAAGTGAACCAAAGCCCAGAAACCAGATAGAAAAGCTGGCTTAGAGAAGCCCAGAGTAAACATGCTGGAACTGATCAAAGACTATCTGTCTCACATTTGCTTCTTGGCACCCAGTCAGTCACTAGTCAGTCACTAAACACTGCCTAATTTCTAGGTTTGGTGCTAAGCAGGGGTAAGCAGACAGGTCATAGATCTTGGCATCATGGCAGTGGCGTTGAAATGATCTAAGTCAATTGATGCCTGGAATAGAATCCAAGGCCTACAGTTAAAAGCCCATATTCCTTCTACAGGGCATGGAGAGAGTTAGGCACTTCAGAAGGGTGAACAAAGTAACCTGCCCACCAAGTAGGAACACAAAAGGAGATGATAAGCACAGAGGTGTGCCTGAACTCCTCTGTGGAATATAGGCACTTCTGTCCATTTAGGATCCAGATGCTAGAACCCACTTCTGGGAGTATAAGCCTTCTTTTTTAGAGAATTGAGTAATTCTCACTCTTTTTGAAATACAGCAGCTAGAAAGGGGTGTCCTGGCTTTTTCTTCCATTGAAGAAAGGCCTTCAATATGGTATCCCACCTCATATTGGTGAACAAGTTAAGAGGCTGTGACTTGGATAACTACACAGTCCGGTGGGTGGTGAATTGGCTAGAGGGTCACACCCAGAGAGTCGTGGTGGATGGGTCAGTTTTGACCTGGAAGGGCGTGGGCAGTGGGGTCCCACAGGGCTCGGTCCTTGGACCAATACCTTTCAATGTCTTCATCAGCAACTTGGATGAAGGAGTGAAATGTACTCTGTCCAAGTTTGCAGATGACACAAAGCTATGGGGAGAAGTGGACACGCCGGAGGGCAGGGAACAGCTGCAAGCAGACCTG
>JAGPOW010000261.1:199623529-199656652 GCA_030014935.1 Caiman crocodilus
TTTATCGTGCATCAGCAGATGCATGACAAATAGATCCAAGGAGGTGATACTTCCCCTCTATCGGGTGCTGGTCAGACCGCAGTTGGAGTACTGCGTGCAGTTCTGGGCACCACACTTCAAGAGGGATGCGGATAACCTGGAGAGGGTCCAGAGAAGGGCCACTCGTATGGTTAAGGGCTTGCAGACCAAGCCCTACAAGAAGAGACTGGGGCACCTGGACCTCTTCAGCCTCCGCAAGAGAAGGTCAAGAGGCAACCTTGTGGCTGCCTATAAGTTCATCACAGGGGCACAGAAGGGAATTGGTGAGTTTTTATTCGCCAAGGCGCCCCCAGGGGTTACAAGAAATAATGGCCACAAGGTAGCAGAGAGCAGATTTAGACTGGACATTAGGAGGAACTTCTTCACAGTTAGAGTGGCCAAGGTCTGGAACGGGCTCCCAAGGGAGGTGGTGCTCCCCTCCTATGCAGGGGGTCGGACTCAATGATCTATTGAGATCCCTTCCGACCCTAACATCTATGAATCTATGAACTATTTCTGCTTTTATCCACTTACAGTTTAAGGAAATGCATAAAGAATCTTTCTAGCAACCCAAGATTCCCTCCTCACCCATGCAACAAAGTACCCTTAGCTGCTAGGCTCCAGGTTATAGTCCCTCCCTTCTGGAGCTTGGTTGCTTGCATTGATTGCTGCACAACAGTATAGCTTCAACAGATTTTAAAGCACTCTCCAAAGGGATAGAAGAGAGAGGTTCGAATGTTCTCAGGCTGAAGGGGACATAGAGCCCTGGTCTCTCACTTGTGAGGCCACTGCTATAGGTTCTATGTTAGTACATCCTCATGTCCTTTAGCTATGTTGGGGGTTTTTTTTAATGAAAGAGGTAGTGGTTACTATATTTTGGCTGAACTCAATACTTTAGCTGCACATTAAGTGTAGGGTGAGCATACTTACCAAATGGGACCCTTCAGGAAACTTAAGTATCACTCCATTAGGTTTCTGGATCCAAATGAAGCTTGGGTAGGAGCTAGGTACCTAGCAACTCAGGTGGGGCAACTCAGGTATAGACTGGTAGTTTAGCAGACTCCAGGGTTGAGCAGGAGCTGAGCAGCACATTTCCAGGTTGTACGTCTCTGTTTGAGCTCCTAGGCTGCGTCCACATGAATGTGGATGTTTGGTTTCCTAGGGACAATTAGTGGCACTACCTGTCCCTGGGAATGCCCATGCCACATGTGCTTTCGTGAGCAGCAAGTTTATCCAGCTGGGATGGGGGGCTAGGGCCAGCATCAGGGTGGCCCCAGAAGCCTTACCTGGGGTCCTCCCAGGGCTGCAGCAGCAGTAACTGTGCCACACAGAGCCTGGCCAGCAGCTGCAGTGTGGCTCTAGGCAGCCCGGTTCCGCTTTTGAGTGGCACATGCTACCTGTGTGTATGCTGCTCTGCTTTTTCTTTTCCACAGGTTTTTTTTTATATCTAGAGGTCAAAAAAACCCATAATAAAAAAAAGAGCAGAGCAGTGCATGCATGGGCAGCAGTCCCTTGCAGAGTGGAAAACATCTAATGATGTGATGTTGCAGCCGGCAAAGTAAGCAAAACTCTAGCTTGCATCCGTAGATGCTTCTCTAGCAAATCCCAGGATGTCATCCTCCCGCTGTACTTGGCCTTGGTGAGACCACAGCTGGAGTACTGTATCCAATTCTGAGCGCCACAATTTAAAAAAGATGTGGAGAAGCTTGAGAGAGTCTACAGGAGAGCCACGTGCATCATGAGAGGGCAGGAAAACAGACCTTATGATGAAAGGCTAAGAGCTATGGGACTCTTCAGCCTGGAAAAGCACAGGCTCAGGGGGGACCTGGTGGCTGCCTATAAGGGGTGTACATCAGGATCTGGGGGAACACCTGTTCACTAGATCACCCCAATGACAAGGTCCAATGGTCACATACTTCGCCAACACCGTTTCAAGCTGGACATAAGAAAGAACTTCTTTACAGTCCGAGCTCTCAAGACCTGGAACAAACTGCTGTCAGAGGTGTTGCAAGCACCTACTCTGGATTCATTTAAGAGTCAATTGGCCATTTATTTTGCTGGGTTCCTGTAACCCCAGCTGACTTCCTGGCCCTGGGGCAGGGGGCCGGACTCAATGATCTTCCGAGGTCCCTTCCAGTCCAAATGTGTATGAAATAAATGTAGACATGCTAAGATGCATTAATGCAGTGTGCATCAATAGATAGAAAATGCTCATGTGCATTAACATGTCTGCACACACTCTAATGTGACTTAACTATTCACACCTAAATTTTATGTACTGTAATGCATGTTAGTGCGTTGTGTAGATGTGCACCTAAATGGACTTAAGCAAAGGCACATTGAGTTCAATCAATGTAAATACACATGTAAATAGGCCCTGTGAGTCAGTAACTGAATGGGATATAAAAACTGAAAGAACCTGCTACTTCTCTAAAGAAGAATGCAAAGGCTGATGCCTGAGTGCTTGAAGATTAAGGATATACATCCAGTAACTAAAGCACTGGCATATGATATAGGAATTAGCATTTATGAAGATGTTAAAGCAGAGAGCTCAAAGCTAGTTGTAAGCGGGCAGGAACCCATACTGAGAAGCCTCCATCTTAATTGGGGAACTGTGGTCAGAGATACCTCCAAAAGCCGGGAAGTCTGAAGAAGTAATAGAAGGGTTGTAGGAGGGTGCTGCAGGAGTCTGTGTGGCTGGCTGGAAAGCCAAAAAGGTGAAAGGAGCCAGCAAGGTATAGGAACAAGTGAAGAACGTTAATTCTCTTCCTTTTCTTGGTTGTAGTGTGAAGATCAAATTAAAAACTGTTGTGGAAATTCATCCTGTTTGTTGCATGGAGTTTGCACCCGGCTACTTAAACTGACATTACAATGTGAACCCAAAGGCCAGGTTGACCATGGTGGAGGAAATGATGCACCTTCTAGTACAGTGTACAGGGTGCTGCTAGACACAAAAAAGTTCAGCTAGAACAGAAGGGTTGTAGCTCCTGTAAATGCTATTGTGACTCATACTTAACAGAAACAGGCATAGATTGACTGAAACTGACCCAAATGGGCCACAGCAAAGAATCTGTTATGACAGAGAACTGGAATAAGAAAGCACTTGTCAAAGCTTCAGGAAAATATTGTTCCTCAAACTGCCTGTCCAAGTAGTCATGATACCTGGAGTTGGCAGGGGTTCTGTAGTGAAAAAGACTAAAGATGAAGGAAGCGGGACATAGAACATGTTAGGAAAGGTAGGAAGACAATCTTAAGACTATGAATAAGAGTCTTGATGCAGAAATGTAGAAAGGTGTGTCTGAGGGATTGATTTGAGTCTGTTCAGGAGTGGAGGGACATGTAAATGAGAGCCCAGGTTCAGTATCCTGGTTATGGGCTGGCCACAAACTCCTGGGTCCCTGTACCTCCCTACTAAACACAATCTGGTCAGTGCAAGTCATACCAGTATACCCATAAGATTGGGCAAAAAGCCAGTGGAGCTGTAAAGCAGCCGAGAAGATACACAGAGTAGACTCTGAGTGCAGACAGTAGGCAAAAGCTTGCAAGGGAGAAAGGTAGGCCTATATGCAAAGGTAGCAGGTCCTATGCAGAAGTAGGCCAACTACTGAAAAATCTAGATCCTAGGATAAGAAGGCACAGAGTGAAGAAGGAAGGCAAATAACAGCCCAAAAAAGGGACACACCTGTTATTCAGGAGAGGCAGGACTGATGTAGCTGAGGCAGTATCCTTTTAAGGTTGTGCCTATGCTGCTTACTCCTCCTTTTATGGGTACATACAAAGAGAACCAGCAAACAAGTGGATGGGTATAGTCCAGCCATCATGAAGTCCAGTGCTCCCACTCAGGGAGTCTTCCAGATGCTTGCTGGAGCAGAGAAGATCAAGACACCACTGCTGAGGCTTGTAGCCAAAGAGACTGCATGACATGAGTGACTGAAGTTTAGTGTGGACATAAGGGAAATAACTATGTAGCCCCATTAGTCATCTCAGAAGCATTTAAACCACTACCAGTGTGTGACCTAGACAGTCAGAGAACTTCACTATTGATAGGAAGCCTTTTCCAATATTGGATTAAGATGTGGTATTCAAGCTATCAGATCAAGGGCATGGTGATATACGCCAATCCTGGCACCTCTGTTATATTAGGACGTCCCCCTGTAGCTCCATACTTCCAACTGCAGCAGAAATAGTTAAATTGCTAAAGATCAGGTAGTCACAACTAATTCATTTCCAGATCCTATGGAAAAAAGTACATTTTTTTTTAAATAACAAAAGGCTTATTATTCTACATGGGTATGCTTGAAAGGAATATGAGAAGGACTTAGACAAATGGACTAGGTCCAAATAATAAAGTACCAGTTTAAGAAAAATGCACAGGCCAAGATTACAGCAAATTATACACTCCTGTTCTCAAGCAGCATTCGTACTCTTGAATTAGAGATATGCATGCTTAACTCTGAGGATCAGCACAGAGCCCTTAGCCTATAATGATATTTCCTTAGAAAAGAATTACATTTTTTCACTCCTTTTGCAAATGGCTAAACTATTCTAAATTAAACTTTCAGTAAAAACAAATGAATCCCTGACAGGGAATTTCAGCCCCAAAAGTTCCAAATTGAAGTAAATTAAAAGTATTGGAAAATGGCCCTTTTTCTTAGGAGTACAGTTAAGTAGCCTTAAGTACAGATTTTTATTCTCTCAGCCTATAACCCTATGAAACACTACATTTCTGTATAAGAGTAAATAGAGCTCATTAGCTCATAAAATGTAACAGGATCTGAAAACCAACCTTAAAGTTAGAAAGATAAGATGAAGTAGGAAGAGGAAACAGTATACCTTCATCTTCATTCTTCCTTAGTCTTCTTCCCCAGTAAATCCATTGTTCTGCTTCAAGTTTATGAAACATCCATCACTCAAAGGGAAACAATTGGAATCTGCTAGGAAGGCTGACTTGAGGGCTCAGATTATGATCTCTGGTACACTATACTTCTATCAGGATTTAGGAATAGCTCCCAGTTGTGATTCTTTCTAGTAAAACCAGCAGTTCCCAATCTTATTTTTCTAAGGGGAGAACCAAAGTCCAACATCTATTAACTTACTGCCCTACTTGGTCTGAAGCCACTTCCTGAAATTGATTAATTCCCCTATTTTGGGAGCCATTACTTCAGACTAAGAAAAAAAAAAAGACAAATTGTTTTTATATGAAAAAGAAGCAGGGGGAGGGAGGGTTGTAACTCAAGAACTAGATGTAAGATTTCTGCTAATAACAAAAACGGAAGTTAACCAAAACCAAAAAGGTTACAAGAAAAAAACTGTATGCAGGACATAGGCTGTCCTCTGTAGCTATAGAGTGCCCTTTTAAGAATGGCTGCTCGCTCTGCAAGGGCACCTGACTCCAAGTGCCACTTGATCAATAATAAGATATTCAGAAGGATTTTATCTGACCAAAAGGATGTGGATATCATCTTTCCTGACAACCAAGAACCCAGCAGAGATCTCCTAAAGGAAATCATCTCCATTAAGTTGTTGCCTCCTTACAAGCGGTAGCAGCAGTGGCACTTACCAGTTTTCAGCTGTAAATGATCAAAGGAGAATACACCCTAGCAAAGCATTAAATTTACCAGCTATTATATATCACAGGTACTCAAATTCCAGCCCCTAGGCCAAATACAGCCCATGGAGTCTTGGCATCTGGCCTGTAGAGATCCCCACGAGTCAGGAAATTTGGTGGTGGGAGAGTAGTGGCCATTAATATGGCCATCCTTCCCCCTGCCAAATTTCCAAACCCCAAGCCCACAGTGGGTAAACGCCAGGCTATGCCCCCCACCCTACCCTGGGCTGTTTTGGGAGTCAGCCACTCCCTCTCTCTCCCCCGCCAGGTTGGGTTGGGGCCAGGCTACTCCATCTCCCTCCTCTCCCTCCCAGGGCCACATAAAGCCCCCTTCCCCCTGTGGGGCTGCGATGGAGCCAGGCTGCCCACCTCCACATGGCTGGATGGGGCCCTGCTGTGCTGGTGCCAAGCACTGGATTGGGATCACCAGCCAGATCTGGCCTGTGAATGGTCTAGGCATTGCCCATCTGGCCCACCTAGCAGAAAGGTGGAGCACCACTGTTATACATGTGCCTTTGGAATTAGTTCACTGCAATACTTTACTAGTCTTCCTGGACTCTAAATCTATTACTTCTAAGGCTGTGGCAGAGGTACCATGATCTTTCAGAAGTAAAGCATATTGCCACAATGTGTGTGTGAAGGCTGCTTTCATACATGGGTCATAATTCACTGTCATTTTGCCTTTCAATGAAAAATTGAATTTAAAATACAGTGTACTGAACGGGCATTTGCAGCCTACAAGAGTACAAATGATTGGTATTTTAAACTTTTTTTAAACTTTTATATTACAGTAGTTTGATCCTGGATAACTATCATACTAAAAGTAAAAGTTTTAAAGTGGTAAATGGGTGACTACACTTTTTATGGTGTCTAAGTGCATTGGAGGGGGAGAGAGGTAGAAACAGTATTCTTTAAGAAAGTAATTTTTTATCATTATTGCAGGTTGTCATACTCCTTTTTCTAAATATTTTTGGATTTTTAGTTTATTTCAAGCTGTTCTCACTATCAGATTCCTCTCAGAAGTTTTAAAATGCCTATTTGGGGCTATTACTTGGAAACCAAGTGACTGGTTAGGGCAAAGGTAGGTGGACGATTGGGAAAAAAAAGATTTCCATAGACCATGAGTATTATGGAACCAAAATCTTCTAAACAATGGAAGAGAGGAGCTACAGAGGGGGAAAAGAAAATTGAGGGTTGGCCTAGAAGAAGAGATGTGATGTGGAGATTAGAGTAATAAATGATGAATAACAACAAGCAAAATAGAACAATATGAGGAAAGGAGGAAAGTCTACTTAAAAACAAAAGAGGAAATCTGGGAAGACTTCCTTTTAACTAGATCACTACAATCATCATCAGTGCTCTTCCAGCACTCTTCTGGGATACTAATCTTAACTTCTGTTGATGAAATAATTAGACCACTAAATTCCTGACAGGTTAGACTTCTTCCTAAGGTAACCCTGTCATGCTTAACCACTCCCGCCCTAGGAATCTTAAGAATCTTAACATCAATTCAATTTATCTTAAATCTAAAAAAGCTTGGTCCAGTCCTACAAAGCACTTCCCATCTCAGATGTCCTTGACTATCTCAAAGTGACCTGTATCCTGCAGACACTTGGTGCTCCCTTACTTGTATTGTTGAAAAATAGTTGCATTAGAAATAAAGGTTAATTAAAGATTATAAAAGAGTCCTTTATGCAGAAGGAATGAGTACCACGCCACTTTAAATACCCTACATGATCAGTTTGCTTGCAGCCATTGGTTTTTAAGTCTTATTATCCATTACCTCCTACATCTGGGGATTGGTAGGTTGTCTGGTAACCTAAACACCCTCAAATGTGCTAAGTCTCAGAGGGAGCAGAATATGCTTAGTACCTTTCAGCACATGTTCAGCACTACACAGAATTAAGATGCTAATTGGTCAATGTGACATTTGTGGACCTCGATGACGCCCCTCGTGGGTAGTCCTGCCCCCTCATCTCACCTGCCATGACTTTGATGGAATGGATTGTTTAAAGGAGGGGTTCAGTGGAGATCTTATTACTGGAGGGGTCTTGCCGCCGACGGGTTCTCACGGTTGCAAAGTCCACCCCTACACCCCGTCCACTCACCAACCACTCACTTGATGGTTTGCTGGGACCACGATGATGGACACAGGTTCGTCAGGCAGTCGGTGTTTGCCACTTCCTGGGTTTGAGCTGATACTGGCTCCCAGTCTGCGTGCCCTCCGACCTGGCCGTATTCCACACTATTGCGGGACTTGTTCCCTTCTTGGCTTTAGAAATAATACTCTTCGGCCCCAGAGAAGCTTCCTCGGGCAGAGTATGGATCCGGGCAATCCCCGGAGGCCAAACCCTCCGTGACTTCCCAGACTCTGGTTGCCTGACTCAGCTGCTGGGCTGACTGAGTGCTGCCCGCCTGTGAGGCAGCCTCCAGGGGAGCTGCAGCAACACAAGCGTGCTGCCTACCTGCCCCTTTCTCTCCTATCTGCCCCCCCGCCGCAGGGCTTGCTGGGGCTTTTAAGCTTTCCCGCGGCAGCCGTTGGAGCCTCTGTTCCCTTTGCCGGGAACAGCTGTTTAAATACGCAGCGCAGCAGCGTATCGCGGGGCTGTAATGGCAGCCGCTGCTGCCGCTGCTTTCCCAGCTCTGGCACTGTTGGCCCCCTGGCAGGTAAGCGGGTCGCCTCGGGGGCTTCTAGTGAGCCTGCCGGTCCCCTGGGACCCTACTCTTGCCCTACCTGTGCCCACGAAGGCGGCAAGCCGCCATCACAGTCAAGTAAAGAAGACAAGAATAAAACTGGAAAATAAAATTATTTGAAACAAATGCAGTGAGAGCCTGTAAGAACTTAGCATTACTAAATATGATAGCATTATATTTTGGATGACAGTATCTCTGTCATGCTAACAGGTTGTCTATTGCTATGGCTTCTTAGTCAAGAGATGTGTATCTAGTTGTTCCATCAAGGTCCAAATACAGATTACGTAAATGTCCACACGTTACGGAAAGTGCCCATTCTCTTACCAAAGGCTTCACTTCATATCCAAGGCATCCCATCTTAACCAATTTCATCATCTTCCAACCATCAGTTTTTATATAAATCATCTTTTATCCTTGAATAATCTGTAGAGATATTAGCTAATCCCTACAGGCTACTATCTAGCTAGTACAAAATGGATCTACAGTCAATAAATGTGCAAGTTGTAACATTTAAGCAGGAAACATATCTATCTATGGATCAATAGAGAGATAGACAGAGAGAGAACCAATAACACTTGAATCAGATCAAATAGTCTGTGACAAGTCTATAGAAATCTGGTGAGATTTTGGTAGTGAAATCTTGCATCGTTAAAACTTCAAGTTCAGTTAACCACCATGATGGTTATGGTAGAATTAATTGCTTAAATAGTATATTCATGACTTACAGTTTATAGTTTCATTGCACCAACAGACTTGAAACCTATTGGTCTTCATTTACACTAAGTTAATAGCTGGGCACACCTCCTTTCACAAGAACCAATAAAAAATATGTAATTTTTTTCCCATAGAAACATTGCTACCAATAGCCTGAATATGTTGAAATAACCAATTACATCCTGGCACACTCAAAAAATACATAGCAACAGCAATGACAGCATGGCAACAGCAGCTGCTACACAAAGGAAAAATTAGAAAATTACTCTCTAGAAAAAATACATTCCGTTAATTCACTTTGTTTATATTTTCTTTCATGGAAGAGTTATAGAAAACACAGGAAGATATACACTTTATGTACAGCTAACCAGTTTTATATATTCTCTTACTGTATAGTGAATTATTTTTATTTAAAGAAAAACATCTCTACAGCGGAGGTTCACTATAACCATAACTCAAACTGCATATTGAAATTCATTTAAAAAAACCCCTCTCCTTAACTACAAATGGAGTTTTTACTATATCACAGTATATAAGTGGTTTGTACTGTATGTAAAATGCATGATGACTTAAGTATGACAAGTCAATTATATTCAACAATGGGAAGACAGCTGATAACTTGCAAATGGCCCAGCCACAACCGAGACACTGGGCTCCATTAAGATAAATACTACATCAGATTAAACCATTGTATATATTCTTTATACAGTACAGATTTTGCTATGTCATCAGATGTATTTACAGGAGTTTTCACATAAAATAGAAAAGTAAAGGGTTTTTTTCATAGCTGTAAGTGAACATGAAGTCATCCAAAATAATCTTAAACTTTTATGACCAGTTTCAGTCTTTGGAAGCCCCATGTATGGTTGCCATTCCTTTCCAGTGTGAATTTGCCCATGAAAAAGAGGCAGTACTGCTTGATTTATACCACACTAACTATGAGATAGTAAGGGGCTGTCCTCATGACTGCCCTTGATTGATACCAAACTAATCATGAAACAAGCAAAGGACTGTCCTCAGTCTCTTCAGAGTAAGAGGAATGAGCACCTCCTCATCAAGGTCTGCTGTGTTTAAAAACAAAAGCACAAGATGCAGAAACACACAATGTTTATTTCTACCATTAGAAGCAAAACAATGCCTCAAAGAAACTCTATACAGTCAAAGTAATTATGCCATAGCTAAATATGTTGCTTATGTTTTTTTGTCTTATATGTAGCTTTCTAGAATACTAAGACCCTGGACACATGACACCTTAATATTTTTAATAACTTTGCACCAGTTGTGTACACCAATGCATATCACACCAAAATCTGGAACAAACAAACAACCATTTATCTTAGCATAGCTGCAAGACCTCCTAAGGCCTTATGTGGCAAGCAAGCAATAATAGATTTGTATTGAGGCAACTGCTCCACCAGGATGATAGTGTACACACAGCATCTATAACCAGTGTAGCTTAACAGGGGATTTTTATCATTGTGTCTGCTCCCTTTTTACATTGATATAATGGCAGGTTATAATAGTGTAAATGTTTTGTTTGTCCAGACCCTAAGTAACTTATTTGTGCTGCTATAGTTAGCATAATTATTTAGTCTAAATCCTAATATTTGATAGGTATTATTACAAGCAAAATTAATCTCTGCCACGCTTAGGCACAAAAGCTTTTGCCTTGTTAGAAAAATGGCTAAATGTGATTTCATCATGCAATAATTGAATATAGTTATTTTAGTTATGCAAATAATATGCAAAGTCATCTAATGATTTCTATTCATGCCAGTTATAACATTTCAGCATTATCCTACACTTCTTGGCTATCACAGTTCAAGTCTCTCTCTTAATGTTTGCCCATTTTCTGTGAATGAATATGTACTAATTTTTTCTCATTCTGAAAACCCTGAATTTTTTTGTTTAATTATGTTAACTTATTAACATTGAGGTATTGATGCTGGCAGTTCAATATGGGCTACTTTGTGTGATGACAAGATTTTTTTTAAGTTAGGCTTTGGAATTTGGGGGGGTCCTACACTTGGTAGACAGTTACTACTATAACCACCATTTTACCAAGACTGACCCCCATGCTTATTTTATGCACTTATTAATCTCGTTGATTCAGTGGTATGACACTAACGTCATTAAATCCACTCAAGGTGGCTAAAATAAAGAACATTTATAAGCCTTTGCAAGATTAGAGCCAACCTCACAATAAGACCCTCACTATGAGTGAAGTAACACAAATGGCATGGAAAATGGTATAGATCAGGATAAATCTCTGATATTCTAATAGCAGTCCAACCAAAGGCATAGATCTCTCCACATTGATCTAATGCTACCTGTGATAGTTCTTATTATTTAATGTTGTTCTATGGTCCTGCCCAGAGGCACCAGTCAGGATCAAGGCCCCATTTTGCAAGGCACTGCAAAAAAACCAGAGCCAGACACACTCTCTGTAGAGCTTTAAATCTTATTCATGCTTTAATGCATTAGACAATCACCATTTGATGCCAAGAAGGTACTTTATATCATTTATGTTATTGCACAGTTAGATGCACTGAGGTTTTGTAAAGATTCAGCCTTAATCTTCTGGTATGTAATTTCCTCTGCCTCTTGTCCTGCTTAAGAGGTTGTTTCATCAGTTCTGAATTTTATTTTTGTGCCCCAGAAAGCAGCACTCAGTAAAGAACTTCAAGCATGACTACTCTGAAAGAAAGCAGTATTCTCTGAAGTATTGTCCTTGTGTTCCTTTTTGTATTCACACACTTGGTATTCCTGTTTTTATTCCATTGACCAGGTTCACAGTGAACATAACTGTGATAAGGATCATTATCATCAGCTAGTTACCCTCTCATTTTTAGATAATGCTTCTCTTGGTTGTGAATGGAGAGTAAGGCAGTGCTACTAAGCAAAATACCTAATGGCTGATTTGGCAATTTTCATTGCTAAAACCATGAGTGAACAGTCATTAATGTCCTTACACTTCTTTTTATTTTATTGTGAGTACAGTTACTTACCTTATTTCTCAGAGAGCTCTCTCTTGTGGATTCACTGCCATTCTAATCCTCTTTATTTCTAATATGAAAAGTTGTTCAATTCTTCTTCTCTAACATGCTCCCTTTACAGACACGAAAGGGACAATATAATTACCCACTGGTCTCATGAATCAAAGGTGGATGTAAAATCTATAAACTTTAAAAAATAAACCAACTAAATTCCCCCATACCTACGCAGTACTCAGAAGCAGTCTTGCTCTTGTCAAGTCTTCCTCTGACAACTTATCTTTTCTCTCACACCATACCTTTTCCCACACCTCTACACCTCTGCTTTTTGCGCAACTCTCCTCTGTTAGCTGATGGATTTGTACTCTGCTTTTTGTAAATGGTTGTGTGTCGCTGCACCATCCCAGAAACAATGCAAGGCAGGAAAGTTCCCTCTGGGAAACATAATTTTATTCCTGCTTCCTCCTTTTCTCTTTCCATTGACTTAGCTGCCACTGCCAGCTGCAGTGCTGGGAGGAAAAGATATGAGGACAGTGGACTAAAACAAAGTTCCATATAACTTTGCTTGTGTTTGGTGCACAGGGAGTTATATACACTTAATGCTCTCTCATATATACATACGCTGACCCCAGATCCAATGCTTCACTAGAACAAAAGCAGACAGATTGACAAGAATCATCAAGAAAACTGTTCTGTCTGCCTTTGTTCCAGTGAAATTGGAGA
This sequence comes from Caiman crocodilus, assembly GCA_030014935.1. Taxonomy (NCBI): domain Eukaryota; kingdom Metazoa; phylum Chordata; order Crocodylia; family Alligatoridae; genus Caiman; species Caiman crocodilus. Next base: position 199,636,280 of record JAGPOW010000261.1, read on the forward strand.
CACACACACAGACACCTCTCAGCATTAGCTAGCATGTGGGTGGTGTGGCCAGATGCTGGCTGGGGAGAGGGGGGATTCCTGCTTGAGCAGTGAGCAAGGGAGGGGATGGGGGCAGGGGGAAGCCAAGCAGACTCAGCTGTGCCTGCAGTGTCCACCTCCTTCTCAGCCAGCCGAGCTCCAGCTAGGGAGGAGAGGGCAAGGGCAGCCCTGCTCTCTGGAGCAGACAACTGAGCCCAGGGCTAAAAAGCATGCTGGGATGCTGGAGGACTCTGATTTAAATTAGACCAGGAAGGGATCTAGGACAGAAGTTCTATAAACCAATTTGACCCAAATCAGTTAAGTCTGATACTACATTCAACCCAGCTTATCTTAAACCAGTTTCGGCCATTTTTTAACTGGTTTTTGTGCACTGAACTTATGTTCTGTTACAAGTTTAAACTAGTTTCTGATCACTTAAACCAGTTTATGTGTAACTTCTGCCCCTAGCCTGACAGAACACCTTTCAGTGTTCAGGTTGGCTCCCACTAGGTAAAAACAGTTGTACTACTAAAATTACCAAGGGCCAACTGTTTCCTTTTCCTCTTCCTCCACATAACAGTTCTTAAAAAAATCAAGATCAATAGCAGTGCTGAGCAGACAAGAACTGATGAATATGCTGCAGGTGGCAACACCTGGTCCTTCTAATTCTAGCTCAGAAGCTATACAGGAGGAGTAGAGAATGTGATAATGACACAAAGTCAGAAGGGAAAGTGAGATTTGGGTAATGTCTAAAGCAATGACCCTGACATGTGGGAAGATCATTGCTACGACAGGGGCAGTTAAAATGACCTGGGCAATTCTTTCTCCAATTGTCTGTATGACAAAAAGGGTGACACATTCTACAAAATCTGCCTGCTTTAATCCAAACTATTCTATAAAAGCAGATAACACCTGTGTGCCAGATACATAAAGATGCATGTAATCTGCTCATGATCTATTTGCAGAATGTGCTAGCTGTCATTTGCTTGATGTACAGTGGGTTGGTGGGGGAAAAAAGAAAACGAGAGACTGGCTGACTGTTGCACAAACTTGGAAAGCTTTCTTTAACTTTCTTGCTGTTTGCTTTTCTCCTTCAGTCAATGCCGGTTCTGACCCCACATAATTTGCTAGATAAAACATCAAGTACTGAACACTTAATCCACACTTTTTGTAAACTGACAGGTTGGACTATCCATTTAGCTGCCTAATATATTTTTGTGGTACCGCCAGATCCAACCAAGTTGGGTATCTCAATACATGATCAACTTTAATACATCAACAGATAATGACAATGAATACATACATCACTGAAATGAAAGATTTTTGAGTTTTCATATAAGTGCAGTAATACATTCCAGCATTGTAAGAGCAGTAGTTTCTGTCAATCATCCTGAATTCTCTGTAAGCCTCAGACATATAAGTCACATTGAGAGGGTTATGCATTTCACAAGTGGATTTATATATAAATACTTTCTCTGGCTCCAGTTCAACACAACAAAAGAAGTCAAACATTAGTCTGTATTTGTATTTCTTCACTGAAGTGTTTTGACATAAACTGCATACAATCCTAGCTGAAAAGTGCCATACATTTTGGAACAAACTGCTACTTATACTTCTATTCTTCATGAAATGCCAAAGTTTTTGCTTCTTAGAAACTTAGGCCCCATTTCCAAAAGCTGCATAGGAACAGTGTGCTTTCTAAAAGCAACAAAAATCTGAACAAATCCCTCCTTTCTCCCTTACCCCACTACTTTTCTTTTTACATAGTCTCAGAGTATCCCCTACCTTATCAACAGAACTGAAAAGTGCAGTTGGAATTTGTTATACAGTGAAATGTGTGCGAGACATGGTGCTAAATTTCTATTCAATCAGAAGGGAAATGCATATTTAGAAAGTATATAATATAGCAATATTTCCACTCATGAGTGACAAATGTGCTATATATATTGATTTCCTAGGTCAAATACTCCTCTTAGTTGCATTGCTTGAAATCTGGGATAATACAGTGACAAGAATCATTTCTATAAATCCACAGGTTTGTAATGGACAATGGTCTTAGACCCAGCCAAGCCCAGTAAAACATGCATAGGCCATTCCTATGGCATAATTATCCTCCATGTAATACAAAGTAGTCTAAACTTTATCAATGCTCTAAATGGCATTGGCCAGCAAAGTCCTCAAGGGACTGATATTTCAGCTGAAGATCATTGGAGCACAATGGTGCCACTTTCTTTCCCTCTCAGGATCAGAGAGCCATAATGGTGTCCCTAATACCATCTATCGCTCCCCTGTGCAAAACATGCCTGAGACAGAAAGCATGCTAGCCCCATATCTCTAGAGACTAGCATGGGGGAATGCTGCTAGGAACAGAATAGCAGAAAATATTAAGAACATGTTCCATTTTATAAGCATCCTCCTTTCATTAAATTATGCTGAAAAGCACAGCATATTCATTGGCTTCAACTAGCCAGTGGTCCTTATGAAAATGTGCTGGTTTCATTAGACATCCAGTACTGTAGTTTAGTTCAATGAGTTTAATTGTGAGAAAGGAAAAAATGTAAGAAAGACATATATGAGACTGAATTGAAATGGCTGGTTCTGGAAAACAAAGCATTGTTTTCAGTGAAAAGCTACTAGTGTCAGTGAAAATATTCTGTCTTGAAAGGAAATCTATTCATTTCCATAAAAATATACTGGCTTGAGTATGCATGGATTGGTTCCACTGGGGATGTATTGGATTCAGTGAAACTGCATTAGTTTCAAAGCATGTTTATCCATGCACTAAAAATGCATAGGTTAGAAGAATTAAAGAGGCATGATGATGGCTACCCTGAAGCCTGTGAACTGAAATGTAATTCTTATTAAAATTGATTAAATTGCCTAAACAATGATATAGACATATTGGTGCCTTATATCACTTTTGTGAAAAAAATGGTATCAAGACTCTTAGCAGAAGCTATGAATACACAACACTATTTACCTTTACCACACCACTAAAAATGTAATTGTGGGCATCTAATGTTTTTTTCCAAAAAAAAGTGCAAGCAGAACATAATCGTGATTTTTTTCTCTTATCTCAATGAGTGGCATTCATTCCAGACTAGCACAAGGTAATATATGATTAAAATCTAAGGGATGCCCTATTTTGAGATTTTAAGAGGGACTCAAGGGATATGTGGGCTTGTGCTTACTATCTGCATGTGAGTGAAATCATTCTTTTTGACAAAAAAGATAAACCCAAGATATACTATGCAGAGGTACTGGACCCAGTCCTGCATTCTTACTCAAAGAGAGAGCTTTGCCCGCATAAAGAAAGTAGGCTCAGGCCTATAATTTTGGGTTATGTTGTAACATAACATGTTTGCTGCATTGATCTGCTCACAAGTGCTTGTTTCTGTGACCAATGAAAATGGAGTTTTAAAAATATCTTGCATTATATTGTTTCATGTAAATAATGGTGTTTATGAAATACAATTATTAGATAGGTATTTCAGCTGCATCTAGTGTTACACAATAAGGCTTTGGTTAACCTGCTGTTGTAAGTAATATGTCATACACATCATTTAGAACCAATTGGGCTTCTCTGGCTGCTTCTATTGTAAAAGAAGAATTGTGAGTGATTCTAAAAGCTCAGGTGCTTGTTTTGATTTGTCTATAAAAATGTATCAGTAACTTTATTATTTAGTTTGTCCTGCTGACTAATGCAGCTACCTACTCATGCTAAAGAATGCACATAATACAAAGGCTGTTAAGTGTCTGTACTATTTTTATAAGCAAAAACATCAATAAGTACTTGACTTTGAAGTTTTTACCATCCATTTTCCAGTATGACTCTAAATGGTAAAACATCTTCTGCTTGCCTTTTTGTGACACAGAATAGAGCTCTGTTTACTATATAGCTTTTTTCATGATAGGACCATTGTTTTTCCCCAGATGAAAACACTTCCCCTAACTAACTACTTACGTATGAGGGATGTAATTTTTACATGTTTATTGAATTAGGCCTTTCTGATAGCTAGCAGTACGCACTAATTTCATATTAGTCAGGTATAAATATCCCAGGCCCCAATCCTGCAACTGGATCCCTCTGGGAAGATCCTTTCATGTCTGTGCAGATCTCATGGCAAATATATGGGTCAAATCAGTATAGAAGTACTTACTTTTTACAGGGAAGAGCAAAATTGTTGGTATATCATGGCAGAGAATATTCCTGCCTTGATATGCCCCTGTTTTTTCTGTATGTTGTAAGTTAAGAGCTCATGGCTACAACTGAAAAATAGACAATAATTTTGACTGTATTTTAAAGCAGCAGTTAAGCTAGGGTTAGAGCATCTTTTGCTTAGAAAAGGAAAAAAATACAGAAATAATGAAAGGGTTATAATACACGAGCAATGGAAACACTTCTCATTTAATTCCATGTTTTCTAGAGTTAGTTATGCCATATTCTTAGTTGGTGTAAATGTTTGTAGCTCAGTGGAACTGACTTGAGTGGAACTCTGCTCTTTTAACAACAGCTGAGGATCTCTCTTAGTTGACTGCAGTTTTGTAACTTTAACACATTGCTTAGAGTTGTCCAGTAAGCTTCATCACAATTCATCAGAGTTCTAAAATAAGATGTATTCCTGGCTGACTGGTTTACATTTTCTTTAATTTTTGGTTGGAAGGCAGGAAACAAAGTGGCAGAGGGAAGCCCTAGTTCCATTTTTTTTTAAATATTGCTTTTTAGAGCTTACCATTGAAAAGGTGCTCACCAGTCTGTCTCATATGGCAAACTGTAGAAGTGATATATGTTTAAAACACAATATAAATACTCTATCATCAGTATTGAGATATGAGAAGTTTTTTGGTTAATGTTAACTTTGTAATGGCAGTCACTGTATATGAAGGAGAAAGTCTTCTCAAGATAAGGAGAATATTCTTCAATTAAGCATCTTCTAAACACAACTTTTTTTAAGTTCCTTCCAAATGTTTCATTTATCCATAGTCTTTCATGATGCATTAATCTAGCTGTGTATATTAAATAGAGCCATTATGAAACCTTACTGCTTTTTTTTATATCTACTGTTTATTTTACTGTCCCTATTATTTATTATTATTGGCCTTTATTATTATTATAGATTCATTATGTTATGAATTGTATAGTAAGACAGTCTTGTTAAAAAGAATTTATAGTCTAAGAGTGCCTCTACACGTCACCATACAGTGATGTTGCTATGGCTCCATACTTTCGTACTTCCTTTTGGCCTTTTGGAAGTACTAAAGCACAGTGCAGTACAGGTGGTTACTGTGGCCTGCACGTAGCACACAGTTAAATTTTGTCACTACATCACTGTAGTGGTAACTATGCCAAGGAAATGACATAGCCGGCAATCATGTGTAGACCCATGTGATCACTATGCTGCTATAGCTTGCTATATGATGACATAGCACATTTCTACATCATTGCAGGGCAATGTGTAGATGTGCCCTGAGGTCCTAATCCTATAAACCAGCACAGGAGTAACTTCATATACATACATGCTTCAGTTAAACTGCTAACATAAGTAAAAATTTCTTATGCATGTGTATTTACAGGAGTGACCAAGAATTTGAGTCAAGGTAAAAAAGCAGATAAGACAAACTTTCAACACAAATCTATAAACCGAAATAATAAAATTGCCCAGAAATCAAAGAGTTCTGCATGGGTGAAGTGGTCCAACCTCCATGGACCTCACTGCTAGGTAAAAGGCTATAGCTAGGCTGACCACGTGGAAATCCCAGAAATCTAGGATACCATCCTGGAAATCCAGAACATTGTCCTCCACCTCCTCCCCATACTTTCAGAACTTGATGGGGGTAGGGCTATGTGCCAGGCAGGCAGCAGTGCCTCCTTGCCTGCCCACCTGCAAGGTGCTCTGCGCTGCTCCAACTCCTGGCTAGACTCTGGCCTGCGCCCCTGCATTGCCAGAATGCCTGTTTTCATTTTCAACATCCAGCTGGGACCAGCCTCTGTAATACAAGACTGTCCCAGCTATCCTGGGATATATGTTTACACGAGATAAAGGAGTGGGGACAGAAAGGCAAAGCCAAGGGAAACAGTAAGATCAGTGTTATGCTGGCTAGAGAGTATATGACTTCACTATTCAATTCAGTTCAAAGTAGGGGATAGGTTGAACCTTTTCCTATTGCAAAGGCTGTTTCCACAACCACACACAAATCTGTGCTCGTGTCCATGTTTTAAGGCCATTTAAAAAATTTACAACTTAAATATTAAAACGTTACACAACAGCATCGTAAGATTTCTGTCTATCAGTATCCTCTTTATCTCCTGGCCTCTCAAATGTCAAGCCCTCTTAAGCAAAAACGAACACAAAATAGAACACCTGCTGTTATGTACAGTGATATCTCTGGAGCCTTTAATGTATGTATATTAAGGGTATGTACAAGCATTACATTTAGATCACCCTAGCTAAGGTTAGGCCTGGTGTGTAAACATACAGAGGGCTTGGATAGCCCTAAAAATGGCATGCCTTGTCTAAATTTAGTTCACTTTAGAGAAACTAACTTTAGATTGGCCTGGGGTTAACCTGATCTAGCAAGATGTAGTGAATTCCTGCACTCATTCATAGCACAGCCCTAAGACTGAGAAAGCTGACCCACTGTCATGTCCAATGTCATGACCCCAGGACTATGCTGTTTTGACACCCCCCACCACTGAATGGGCTGTTTCCCCACCAGCCTCCATCCCACCCCTGTGTACCCACCAGACCCTATGATCCTGCCAGCCCATCTCCACCCCCCCACACAACTTACTTCTAGCCACCCATGCCTTCTCCCAGCAAGTAATGAATGCTAGCATGCATGGGACCCAGCTTAAGAATAGGCAGCTTACACTAATGGAGCACTTGTTTGCACCCTGTATGTCATTCTCTGATGCTCCAGCTGGTACTGCACTTCTCTGCCCATCTGCTAGAAAGCAATATATAACATATGTAATATATTATATACAATAAATAGATATTAATATACTACACACATGTTAGTTAAAATTTCAAGAAGTGCTTAATGTCAAGCAGTCTCAATTTTGACTGAAACAACTGTACAGATGAGTTCTACATTTGGGGGGAAAAACATACAAACAAAACAAAAAACATTACTGCCTTACCCTATCATTTTAAATCCTCAAAGCTGAATTTAAATCCTGGCAAGACAAACTCCCTTTGCACCAGGACTGGATTTAACCTTCTGTCTATCTAACCTCTTAAATGTATTTGTTTATATACCTTAAGAGCTGTAGATGACAGCATATAAGATAATATTCTGGAAAAGAGGACTAGGAAAGCATAAAGCACAGAAATATTTCTCTCAGACCAACAGCTCCAAGCTACACTTTAGGCAAAAATTCTGCACTAAGTTCCACTAAGATACATTTGGAATAATTCCACTGACTTCCCTATATTTACTTCAGATTTCCATTGGTGTAAATGAGAAAAGAATTGATCCAGAATCTCTAGACAAGCTGAGAAAGTCTTCCCAGAACACATATCATACCTTGGGTAATGATGAAATCACTGTCTTTATGTTTCTTTCATGCACTATCAAGCTTCCATGAGTGATACAGCTTTGTGTTTCTTTAGCTGCTTCTTTAGCAGTTTTAAATAAACGTTGGGTTGCACCCCCCCACCCTTCTATTTTACAAGAATATACGTTTTTCAAGTCTAAACAAACAACATGTATTCACTCCTTAATTGGCTTTTGTCAGGAGACATTCTTATTTTCCACTAAGAAAGATGTATTCTTTGATGTCTTCATTAAAAGATCTCACAATTTTTTTTCAGAGAAATATATATATATTTTGGTAGGGCATGCTTTTGTCTCTGACTTTGATTGTTCCAAAATGCCAAGAATGCCATTTTAAATGTGTGTTATTTTTAACAGAATTAATGTTAAGGAACAAGGTGGATATTATTTGTTACTTTAAACAGTATAAAGAGTAGAGCCAATTGAAGTAAATCATAATTGCTAAACAGGATTAAGTTTGCAACAGCTTCTTAAAAGTCTGTAAGAAAGCAGATATAAAAATAGATCTAAACAGAGGAAACACATTTTGTATGTAGTTTCTATCCCAGACCTCTGTTCTCTAAAATGTCAGTACTATGAATCAATGTTAGTGAAACAATAACCTTAGTTGTCTTCTATTTTCACTCTGTGCAAATTATTTGTATTTCACATCATACTGCTTTCTCCCTGAACTGGCAGATATTTTCTTACTCCTTGATATGTGTGCTACTAATGGCGATATCCTATCAGACTGAATTACTTTTCTTACATATTTGCAAGTTAGGACAATCCTACTCATTCGGTTTTAGCTCATACATATTCTGGATGAATCCTACAGATCCTCCATTCACAGATCGCCTACTACCTATTATGGGAGTACTGCTCATGACATGTCACTCTCCCATGGTGGAAAAGGCACTTATGCCCTGAATAGGACATGTTCAAAGAGACTATTCAGAGTAGATGATGGAGAGTTCCTGTGTACCTACAGAGAACCGTGGAAAAAGTTTCTGTACAAGCTTTGTGTAGGTTGCTGTAGAAGCCTGCAACAGGGCACTTAGATTCATAGATAGTAAAACTGGAAGGGATCTCAGAAGATGATTGGGTCCAGCCCCCTGCACCAAGCAGGAAAGATAACTGGGGGTCAGGTGATGCCACCAAGGTGACAGTCTGGTCTCCTTTTGAAGATTTCCAGAGTAGGTGATTGCACCACATCTGGAGGGAGCTTATTCCACAGTATGGACACCCTGACTATGAAGAAGTTTTTCCTAATGTTGAGCCTGAGTCAACCTTCCAGGAGTTTGTGGCCATTACTCCTGGTTTTCCCCTCAGGTGCACTGGTGAACAATTGCTCACCAAGCCCTTGATTTAGTCCCTTAGTGTAGCGATAAGCTGCTACCAGGTCCCCTCTCAGCCTTCTTTTCCTCAGACTAAAGAGTCCCAAATCCCTAGGCCTTTCCTTGTATGCCTGCCTTTTAAGACTGTAATCATATGGGTGGCTCTTCTTTGGACTCTCTCAAACTTGTCCATGTCCTTGCTAATGTCTGGTGCCCAGAATTGGACGCAGTACTCCAGCCATGGTCTCACCAGTGCAAAGTAGAGCAGAAGAATTACCTCATTGGTTTTGCTGGAGATGTATCGATTGATGCATGCCAGAGTATTATTTGCCCTACTGGCTAGAGCATCACACTGCCGGCTCATATTCATATTAGCACTCCTTTCATTTTAAGAGAAGAGAAGGCTTTAGAAACAGCTGAGGCAGCAATCAAGGAAGACACCTGACCAGAAGGGAGCGGGACTTGACGTATATATGAGCCCAGGGCCTGAAGTAGGAAAGGAGTCTTACCCTGGTAGGTAGCAGGGAAGGAGTTTCTAAGCAGGTCACTGAGAGAATGACTCTGATTCACACCAAATATGTCTGTGGGTAGGGGTCTGTCTCCTTAGGGCTGGGAGTGCAGCCTTAGGGCCAGTGGAACAGCCAGCATGCAGCCTTAGGACTGAGGAGCATCTGGTGGTTTCTAGAAGGGACTAAGTAAAGGTAACAAGGTCCCATCTGGCCCAGGGAGAGAGGGCCCAGAGAGGGAACAGAGGGCCAGAGGTTCTGGGGAAAAGGTAGAGCCAGGGTGCCCATATATGTCACTGGTCTAGAAGCAGAACCAGGGCTCTGAAGGGCCAAAGGCCAAGAAGGACCACAGTCAGAGGTTGGAGAGCCCATGGATCTCAACTGGCCTAGGAGCAGGGCCAGTGTCTAAGGAGAAGAATTGAAGGCCAGGGTAGGGGAGGAGGCATAGCCAGCTATGTAGGGGGCCAGAGTGCCCATAGCCCAGAGAGGGGCTGGTATAAGGACAAACAGAGCCAGGAGACTGCAGCCCATAAGGGCGTTTATGATTTATTAGAATGTGTGGCATCTGCGAGGCATAGGCATGTGCGCTAGGAAGGATGGCGCCCATGTAATTAGCCCTTAAAGCAATGAGCATGGGAATCTGTAGGTTCAGGAGTGTGAGACCAGGCTCAGGAAGCCCTGGGGCAGCCTCCCTTTTCTAAAAAAATCATAAAAACATCAAGTTTTTATTGATTATGGCAGGTGAAGGGAAGGAGATGTTGGCCAAGCATTACACCTGCATTAACACACACACACACACACACACACTTATCTAAATATACTCAAATGCAATTGCCTCTGTTGGTGGGCCCTTGAGCAAACTATAAAGCAGAACCTGTGGTTACTAAGTACCTAAAAAGCGAATCCAGCTCTTGTATTCATTATGGAAACACTCCTGCAGATTCCTGTGGGGAGTTGGATCAAGCACTGTGGAGATAGTGCCCCTACCTCAGCTCTGTAGAAAAAAATCCACAAACTCTCCGTGTCCACAGCCCAGCCAAGCATGAAAACTTCCATCTCAATATACAGGAGTTTCAAGTCATGGCAGTCTACCCACTACTGGGTTCACACGGAGCTCTGCATAAGCTAGGGCTTCCTCTGCATTTACATCCTTTACAATCATACAAAGACAGACCCACTGCAGTATTGGAGCCACCTATCTCCAGTATCGCTAATACACAAATGCCAGGCTTGTCATCCACTTACTGTCCTCAGGATATAGAAGATCGTCCAGCAACACACTACAATTAATGGCATTCGATTGTATACAAAATTCAGTAATTTGCAAAGGGTCTCCCAGTCATTAGTGAGAATTAATGAGGTTCTACTGTAATAAAATCTTTCTTCAAAATACAGAGTTTTACTGGAACATATGGGATTATAAAAGTAAATGTGCATCACACATAATCTTATGCCATATTATATAGCACATTTTTAAAAAGGAAACACCCACAGGTCTGAACAACTTTATTTTTATGCAAACTCAGTATGCACTAAGACGTGCTTACTTGTCACTTTTTTGTTATATCACCACGGTGCCCCAGGGAGGTATCATGTCTCACTTTGTCTTGCCATTATCAGCCTACCTTTGCAAACACTCTTACCATTTACAGGGTAAAGGACTTCTGGCACTGCAAAACAGTTTTCTATTCACATCCATCTTATGTGACATGCAGAAGGAAGCCACCGCAAGAGCTTTGTAACCCAATCCTCCTTGGGAATTCAATATGCTGTACAACTTACGCCCAACCCTGCACGATTTTTATAATCATAGCCATCATCTTTTTATTATGTCTTGGACTTGAAGAGTCCTGAAAGCAGATGTAACTCATGATGACCTGACTTCAATGGGAGAATGAACCAGGTGGCTAATTGTCTCTAAAACAAATACACTGATAATTAGTAGGAGAGCACAATGCAACAGAAGCCTAACCACCAACCTTTATTTAAGTTAAGCAAATGGGTGAGCAAATGATGCAGCTGCATCGTACTTTGACAAGTTAATAAGGGAGCCATACTTCATCCAGTCAGCTACACTAGCCAAAGCATGCCCTCAGGACCTGATATCAATGCTTCTGAAATTGTGAACATAGACAAAATGTGGAAAATGATCTGAACTCGCATGATAAAACATCTTCTTTAAAGGCTCCCTGTTAAGGCAGGTTAATGCTTTAGCCTATCACCTTTTGGAACTTATGTTCAAATCCTCCCTTAAGTCACAGATATAAATTATTGTGATGGTCTCATCTCACTTTCCATTTCTTCATATTAAAAAACCAAGCACAGTTGGCAGTCTCTGCTGAGGACTAGCCTAGGAATGAACAACAGAGGGGTTGCCAATCAGGACTGAATTGTATTGGCAGTGCAGAGTACAGAAGCTTACACATTGAGCGCTCACATTATGCCTAGTTTTAGCTGCCATCACCAACCCCTTGCCTTTACAAGCACTGCACTTCACTAGATGTACCCCCTTGTAATATAAAGAAAGAAAATACATGGAATGAAGGGTTGAGTTCACTTTAAAAGTATTAAAAGTACAGTGAATGTGCTCGCCTTGTTAAAGTACTGATTCCTTTGCAAATAATGTCAAAACGACAGTCAGAACATACAACAATGGAAAGTACTGAGTGAGATCCTAAAACAGTATTGACAGAGGTGGAAAGCAAACATTTTCAGGTAATTTCTAATGGTCTTTTTTTTCAAAAATGTGACAGTGATCAGAATATTCAGTCTCTTCAACTAAGGAATATAACATTCTCACCTGTGTCATTTTACTTCTGCATTAACCGGTTTTAGTGGGTAAAAGGGACTACAAATTAAAGGGGGCTTGGCTGATGATCTGAAAATGTGCTGAAGAGATTAAGCCTTGATATGGAGAAACTAGGTATCCATTACATATTTATTGTCTTAGGTGTCTATACAACAAAAAAAGGAATACTTATTTAATGCTTCAAGTCCAATTTGGAAGGAAAGAGAGTTCAGATGTGTCTCCTGTTGGGAAACCAAAATACCACAGAATTGTTGTAGTGGATGAAAACTAGAAGCCAGACAGAGCCATCAGTATGCCACCGTATTACTCCAGTTTTATTCCCTTGTACAATCTTCTACGGAGAAAACAGCAGAATGGGATTCCTCCCACAAGTGCACAAAGAACTGAGACTGGATAGTGCCCAACTCACACCCCACATCAGTTCTCCCACTCTGTTTAGCTGAGTCATATTGGTACAAGGCTGGGTGAAGACAGTGATTAAACAGACCCCAAATATGAAATTGGCTTAGTTTCCCTGAGCCAATCATAGGACGTAAATAGACAAGGTAAACATTGAAACAGATATAATTTTCAATAATATGGTTCAAACCTCCAGATTTAATAGTCTGAAAATCTGGTATAAACATGGACAAAAGAAAAATTATAACTTTTCAACCAGTCAGTCTAGATGGCAAAATAGATTCCTTCAGTTTGCACTTCATCACTGCTACTGAACTCCATTTTAATCTGGATTTTACAAACTTCTCGCTGTATTTCAGCTTCTGGTACAGAGGCCTATGGAAAGAAAATGAATAAAGAATGTTTGGGGACTGTCAGAACAATAGCTGATTTAAAAAACTAAGGCGTCTGCTACGGCTTTATAGTTGCAGAGTTTACTTTGGCAAATAGAGAAAACATTGGGGAAAAGCCTCTTGTCTGGTCTTGCTGCCTTTTAAAACAATTGACTGTTCACTAAGCCTCATATACTTTCTTCTTAACTTATAAATAATTAGCTCTGATTTAATAGTCTAGATAAAGAATAAGTTAAACACTGTTCCTTTCATTTCTATGTAAGCTGTTAACTAGGGAATACAATAGCAGGTAGGATTTGATTTTTCGTTCCAGATCATCTATCGTTTCATTGTCATGTTAAAAGAGAAAGATCTAGACCCCTGCCAAGTTCAAAATAAGCGTGGCATGTGTTATTTGCTCACTGAACTTAGTGCAAAATTATTAAATAAATAAACAGAAGAAAATAAGCAGTCTGCTAGCTTTGAATATGCTCCTACAAGATGAAGTCGTTTCTAGCTTAGCCATTTACTGTTTTACCATGGTAAAAGTTAGACTCATCAAAATGCCCACAAGGGCTCAAGTTTTCTTCAGTCAGCTCAGAAAACCATGCCTTACTATTGCTTGGCTCCCACTCAGCATTTGTTCTTTGAATCAATTAATTTGCTGAATAGCTGGCACAGTGCCAGTTTTGGAGCCACTTGTGATTTTTTTTTTTAGCTCCAGCAAGTTTTGAACTTCCTTGTTATTAGCTAGGCTCCCCCTTCTCTTTTCTGTGTCTCTGGGAAAACTGTCTTTCTGTTGAGAAAAATGAAAAGTAATACATTGTGGGAACTGGGATTCTAAAGTTCTTTTATTTTTTAAGGACTATATCAAAGATACTTCATGATTTAGACACGTAATGTTAGAAAACATTAGGCCTGTGTGAAGTGGCTAGAATTTGCTTCAGATTCAGATTCGGCTGATTCGGGGGACAGTGATTCAATTTGGTGATTCAAATCACTGTCCTGATTTGATTTGGCCGGCACGGGCCAGCTCCAGCCCTTTAAGAAAAAAAACCTGAAGGAAACCCCAGGACTCACCACTCCTGCCGGTGGGGGGCAATCTCTGCTGCTCTGCACCACATGGGGGCTCTGCAGGAGCCCCCAAAGCCCCGGCACTGCACCAGGAACAGTGAGTCCCAGGGCTTTCCTCTGCTTTTTTTTTTTTCCTTAAAGGTCCAGAGCTTTGGCAGGCGGGGCAGCCATAGGAGGGATGGGGGAGCGGGGGGGGGTCGAGGGGGCTCATGCAGAGCCCCCCATGCAGTGTGGGGCAGTGGAGATCACCTCCTGCCCAGCAGCACCCGGTGAGCATCAGGGCTTCTTTTTAAAGCACCAGGAGCTGGGGCAGGTGGAGCAGCCATGTTGGGGCTGGGGGAGTGGGGAGGTCAGGAGGGCTGGCAGGGGTCCCCCCATGGTCCCCTCCCCTGCTCCTAGTACTTACCAGCTCGAAGTGACTGCAGCTCCCTGCTGCAACCACCAGGGAATGCCTGAATCATCAAAGCTCTCCAAATCTTTGCTGAAGATACAGACAGCTTTGGTCCTGATTTGGACCTTGAAATTGGTCCCCTGATTCAATTCAGATTTGGAGATTCAGCCACCAAATCAGGCCAAATCTCCTTCAAATCAAATCACCACCCAAAGCTTCGCACAGTCCTAGAAAACATCTGTCTTCATATGCCCAGCACACTATTTTCCTGAAAAACACAATAATCTTGTTCCAAGAGGTACCAATAAACTCTGATCCAGTTCTTAAGCCTTTTCATTTGGGAGAGAAGTGTATAGTCTCTATCACAGCACACCTTCCTAGCTGGAGGTACAGTATCATCAGAATTGGCTCTGATGGCTATTCTGAAGCAGAATTGATTGGCAATTCTGAAGCAGAATTGGCTCTGCTTCCATAGCAGTTATGCAGCAGTTGACGTCTGAAAATGAAAGGCCAATGTTCAAAGTCACCAAATTAATTTATTAGCATGGATTCAAGGATTGGTGAAATATTTGTTCCTCTGAAAAATAATTGTTATAAAAATGGCAACACATAAGAAGTTTTTCTTTAAAGATAATGCAACCTCTCTTCAAAATAAACTATATATTTGCAGGAGGGGTCATATTTAAAAACAATGAAAATCATATTTCTCTTTTAACCTTCTGTTGATATCAGCCTAGGTACCAAACCACATTATTGCTTTTAAAATGTAAGGCTCTATACTTTCCCCATTCAGCATTGAAGCAAATTCTCCTTTGCAGTCTGCTGCTGACTTCTGTCCTCCCCTCTTCCCCCCCCCCCGGATCTCTTCCTTATTTCATAAGAGAAGCATGAAAATTTTTTCTTTCTTCTCTAGTCATCTTCAAAATTACAATTGACACATCAAAGTGCCGGTGCTTTCAGATGCTACTCACCTGTTGATTGCCTGGACTTTATCTGAATAGATGGTGACCCAAAGTGCTCATAGCATGTTTATGTTTAGCATGTTTATGTTCATCCTGCAGGTACCCACTGTGGTACATTTTAGCTTCATTTCCCTTTTCCCAGTGACTTAAAAACAAAACCAAATCGTGAAGGAAAGGAGGAAGTTGTGAGTGTAACAGTATGTCATTTCTCTAGAAACCACTTCCCTAGAATAGATGGGTGGGTCAGAGACCTTTCTTTCCTTCTGTCACACTTTTGCAAAAGTGAATGATAGTCAACCAGATTCTGTCCTCAATTGCTTCAGTCTCTAATGTCAGGAAATATACCACACTACCCTAGTGATACTGAACATAACATACCACTTTATTGATACCATTTTTTACAATTTTGGAATAAAGATTTTGGTTGCATGTTAAGGATTCTGAACTTTCTGCACCACACAGACTTGCAACAGGTTAACTGATTTGTGAAAATCATTGTCAGAAGATATTGAGCTAGCCAAGAATTTAGTCAAATTTTTAAAAATTGTCATGCATTTCTACGAATAACCAGAATATTCAGTTATAATAGCAAAGATTTTTTTTTAAATGTGTGAACAGATATAATTCCAGGAATAAACCAAGTTCTAAAATGGAGGTTAGGGATCCAGATATTTTGTAAGTACCTCTTGCATTTTCCTCTGCAACATCTATTACTAGCTACTCTTGGACATGGGACCATAAATCCATGGCCCACAGGCTAGATCCAGCCCATGGAGCAACTGGGTCCAGCTCATGGAGCTGAAGGGCCTTGGGAGCATTCTAGTGGTGAAGGGCTTCACCCATGCTGCAGCCAGGCAGTAGGGAGAAGCAGCAGGGCAGGGTTCTAGAACTGGCTGAAGGCAGGGTAGAGGTGCACTTACAGGCTAACTAAATCAGAGATACATGGGCCTGCCTCAGACCCAAGCTAAGTCATTCCAGCCCACCATCGGAAGATGTTGCCATCCACTGCACTAGATGGATCGGAATAATTTAATACAGGATGACAATTCCTATTCATTTTTTTTGTGTCCACTCATTTGGTGTTAAAGGAACTGCAGATTACAGGTGATCTCATAGAACCCACAATGACCATGCTTCCTCCATTTGTCCCACAGAGGGACACTGAGTCACTTGTTCAGGGTCAGACAGGATTTCAATGGCAGGGCAGGGCATGGAATGTGAGTGTTTTAAGTTCCAGGCTAGCTAGTACTGAGCCATCCTTCCATCCCTGAGAAATCCCATCTTCCAGGAGAATGTAGGCTGATATTTTTGCACCAACTAAACCTGAAATAAATTTAACTTTGTTGTGCTTTTTTTATACGGTTGCCATGATTGTCTGAGGCTGATGGGGAAGAAGGGGCATCTTTTCTCCAAATCAAAGAACATGGCTCAAAGAAAGTACAGCAACACCACAACATCACAGTCAACCAGGTGGCTTGCCAACTTCTGCTCTATGGTAAAGCTTCAAACAAACAGCCTAAAATATGGGTTAAACCTCAAACTGATCTTGAGGAAAATCATTTTAGCATGGCATACACAATAGATTAACCTGACATCAGAATAAATCACTTGAAGAATGGCAAAGCAGCTGGACTCAAATGATATATACATGGAGCAGAACAAACACTTTGGTCTCATAACCAAGTTATGGGTATTATGCCTTTTTAACAATTGTTCAGAAACCCTTAGAATACCTAAATTATGACAACAGGTTCATGTAATAGCTCCATTAAAGCCAGGGAAAGATGCCTCTGGCCCACAACATTTTAGGCCAGTGTCACTTCTGTGCCATCTTTATAAGCTTTACAAATGCCTTATTCTCAATTGCCTTTCACCTCATATCAACCAACATCTAATATCAGAGCAAGCTGGATTTAGACCAGGAAAGTCCTACAGTGGCCAAACAATAACATTATCCATCATATAGAAAATGGATTTGAGAAAGGTCTACAAACACAGCACCTGTTATCATCCCTATCACAAGCATGTGACACAGTCAACCACAGAAACCTGCTTGCCAAAGTCTACAATATGATGAACAACTACCACCTAGTGTAGCTCATCTGTTCTCTTTTGGAGATTAGACTTTTTACATAGAAATGTGCAAGAAATGGAGATACTGGAGAAGACAATGAACTGGCCTCCCACCAGGTAGTGTGCTGGCACCATTCCTTTTTAACATATATACCAATGACCAACCCATACAGAGCAATACAAGGAGATTCATATATGCTGATGATCTGGGCATGACATTGCAGGAGAAGGACTTCACCACTGTCGAGAACAGACTGACAAGCCCACTGAGCAACCTCAGATTACTACAATAACAACCAGCTTTGTGCCAAACTAACCAAGACACAGGTCACAGGTTTTCACCTACCCAATAGAGAAGCCAAGTGGAAATTAAACATCATCAGGGATGGAATCCCACTGACTAATCACCCAAGCCCTTGCACTTAGGGGTTACATTTGACCGAATCCTTACCTTCAAAGCACATGTAGAGAAGAAAGGGAAACTCAGTGCCTGCAACAACAATGCCTGTATTTTGAAAGTTTGTCACCTCAACGTGGGGAGCAAACCTAGCAACATTGGGAACCAACACTATTGCCTGGTGCTACTCCACTATACAGCATGCTTGTCCAGCATGCAAACAGTAAATTCATGCCAAGAAAAAATGACCAGTTCTAAACAACAGCTGTTGTGAAATAACAATATTTCTAAAGCCAACACCAAAGAATAGCTTATACGTACTGGCTACCTGATATCAGAAGAAAGGTAGCAAGACAAAAAGAAAGATCACAGCAGATGGAAGACTCCAAGCATCCACTGCATGGTCACACAGAAGTAACTAAACAGCTCGAAAAGCAAAAGAGTTTTGTGACCAGCGTTGCGCTGTTGGCTGACATGGAGTGACTGAAGTAATGGAAGGAAAAATTACGTGCAATCAGGTGCTCTGAAATGAACCCGGAATCCCATAAGACCTTCCAAGACAGGCAGATTTAGTTTGGCCAGCACAGCAATACCTGAATCGCCTGCACACACAAAGTTGAAGTTCAAAAACAGACATAAACAAATAGGGTACTCTAATGATACAAATATATGCAAGTGCAATGAAGTACAGGCTATGGTGCACATGCTCATTTGCCAACTCCTTGGTGAGATCTGTAAGATGGAGGACCTCACTGCAGTAATGGAAAAAGCCATTGCTTGTGCATGATTCTGGAAAAACATCTAATTTATGACAAAGACATGAGAAGAAGGAAGAACACACCAAAATAAGAGAGATTTTTAAAGAGATGCCATGTAGAGAGTAATAGTTTACATAGCCATCAGAAAGATGTGGCACATTGAAGCAATTAATGTGGAAAGGGGCTTTCGATGTAAACTCCAACAGGACACCCAGCATACACTATTACATTTCTCAAGAAAAAAACAGTTCACTCAAAAGGTATTTTTCATCACTTCTGCATCTTCTCAAGCAGCTGAAGTCAGTAGATTCAACTTCAATGAAGGACATACCTTGTAACAGAGGTGCTGTTTAAATGCTGTGTTGATGTTGAGCCATGCAAGTAGGAAGGATGAATGAGTCTTCCATGGGGAGTAGCCTTGTATTGCCTATTTCTAGCTTTGTTTTTAGCATCTACCTCTAGTACCTCTTTTTGAAAATAAAAAGATGTTAAAAGATAAAATATTAAGATTAGATTCAACCTAGCCTATGAGCATCAGGTCTTGCAGAGTATGAGGCCTTCAGCTATCTTTAGGCCTTAACGTGAGTGAATTTATCTTCTATGCAGGGGTGCAGGTTGTAGCTGTGTTAGTCTAATGATATAGGCAGACAAGGTTCTTTGGGTGAATCTGATATCTTTTATTAGACCAACTTATATAGTTGGAAAACAATTATTAAGCAAGGTTTCAGGTTCAAAAACCCTTCATCAAGCTAAGGAAGTTTCAGCAGTTGGTGCGTACTCTTCCTGGATGGAATGAAAAGTAAAGAAACCAGCGGCTGGGCTGGTATGCATACAAGACAGGTAGTCAGTCAAAATGTAGATTGAGGAGTCAGTGGGTGAGAAACAGGCAGGGGGTGCATGGAAAAGAGAGAAGGGGGATGAGTAGTGGAGAGAGACCTGGGGAGTCAGATGTCAGGCAGGTTATAATACGTTCTCCAAATAGTTGGAGAATAGTTATTAAGCGAGCTTTCGGGTTCAAAAACCCTTTGTCAGGCTAAGGAAGTTTCAGCAGTTGGTGTTTGCTCTTTCTGGATGGAATGAAAAGTAAAGAAGCCAGAGGCTGGGCTGGGGAGTCAGTTGCCAGGCAGAGTATAATGTGTCAAAAATCCAATGTCTGTATTTAGTCCATGATTTTTAGTATCCAGGAGGTTGATGAAGTGCAGTTCACAGGCTTATCTCTGGAAAGTGTTGTGTAAGTTTCCCTTGAGGATCAGGACTGAGAAATTGGAAAGAGAGTGGCCCTCCTGTGAGAAATGTGCCCCCACCCGTAACTGGGTATTTCTGTCTTTGATAGATTTCCGGTGTGCGTTCATTCCGGTACGCAGTTGTTTGGTCTCTCATACGTATTTTCCATCAGGCCATTTGGTGCATTGAATGAGGTATATTACATTTCTGGAGGTGCAGCTGTAAAATCCAGGAATGCTGATGGCTCTGTTGTGGGGTGTAGTAATTATGGGGATGGTGGAGATGTGTTGGCAGGTTTTGCATTTCTTGTTATGGCATGGTCTGGATCCTTTTGTTGTGTTCTGGGCCTGACGAAGTTTGCTTCTGGTGATGAGGTTGGCGAGGTTCGGTGCTTGTTTGAAGGCTAGGATGGGTGACTCTGGGAAGATCTTTTTAAGAATAGGGTCTCTTTCTAGTATGGGTTGCAATTGTTTGAGGATTTTTCATACAGGTTCAAGGGAGGGGTGATATGTCAT
>JAGPOW010000261.1:199656752-199682144 GCA_030014935.1 Caiman crocodilus
GAAGATCTTTTTAAGAATAGGGTCTCTTTCTAGTATGGGTTGCAATTGTTTGAGGATTTTTCATACAGGTTCAAGGGAGGGGTGATATGTCATAACCAGTGGTGTGTGATTTGTAGGGGGGGGTTCTTCTGTACTGCAGCAGTTCTTCACACGGTATCCAGGTGGCTCTTTTAAATGTGATCTATCTCAAGGAGGAGTTTGCTTGTTGGGTGAAAGCCTTTTTAAGATTGGTGAGGTGGCAAAACTGGGTGTTCTCTTCAGTTCTTTATCTTCTGTAAGCAAGGCTGTCTTTATTGCCTATGAACAGAGCTATTGTGCAAATTGTTTTTCATTTGTTAAAAGTATACTGTAAGTGTATGCCCAAGTCATTAGGTCATTAGGTCAGTTAATTCCAAAATTGTAAAAATCACCAACCACAAAATTATCACAAGCTGTTCCTATTTAGGAAGAGTTGTGGGTTTTATGTCTAGAACACCAAATTTGACACCATTAGGTCACAGATTTTAGAAAAAATAGTGTCAGCAACCTTTGCAGTCCCTGTTTTCATATTCACATATGAAATATGAAATATGAATATGAAATTATTTCCTTATTAGGCAAAAGACCCCTTATAGACAAGAGTAACATATCAAACATAACATAACATCATGTACATAATATAACATAACATCATGTACATATCAAATTAGCAAGGAACCCAACTGAGGGACCCTACTGGGAAGTTAGGAGGAGCTACCTTTGCATTCTGGAAGTCACCTTACCTTTCCTTCCTAGAGGTTATAAATTTGTTCTCTGTGGGTATGTTCACATGTTCATTTACTGCTCAGTAAGTTACTGCACAGTAAGTGGTTTTTATGCTGGTATCTACATGTGCAGGCGTACAGCACAGTAATGCTGTGTGTGGACTGACCTGGGACTAAAGTTAGTCCCAGGTCAGTTCACACATACAGGGTTAATGCATAGTAAGGTGTCTATATGTGCCTTACTGCACAGTAACTACTCAGAAGGAAATTTGAACCTGTAAATTTATGCCCAAGGTAGCAAATTTATGCCCAAAGTGGTGCAAGTCACCATAGTTACTGCACAGTACAGGTGCACACGTATAGACGCATACCTATATTGCACAGTAACTTTTGATTAATGTGCAGTAACTGTGCATGTGTAGATGCACCTGTTACTATTAGGCATATCTCTGCACCCATGAATGCTATCTAGCTTGAGGACTTGGCTTCCAATAAAGAAGTGATTTTCTTGGTTGAAAGGACAGGTGTGCTCTCTCAAGTGTATGCTTTACTCCAGAAAACCCATCATAGAACAGTAAGTGAGGTCCTTATCCTAATCACAGTTTCAGATCTTCCCAACACTGAAGACGTGCAAGGGGGAAGGGAAAGGCTCAAACCAGTTCTGGCCAAAAAAATTTATCCAGGGACCCCTCCTGCACTGAATCGCCTTCCTCTTTCTCCTCTTTTTTCATTTCACACTGTCTTGAATGCTACAACCTCAGGCTATATATAATCAAGTTTTCTTAGTATAGTTAAAAACTAGATAAAAGCATAAAAAAACTCTTCAGTGGGCTTGTTGTTCAAATTTCTAGGGATATGGGTGAATTATAAGACAGAGAAAGGTGGGTAGTGGAAAGAGGGCAATGTTTCGAACCAGGTGTTCCACTCCCACGCCAGGAAGCTCTTTTAGACAGGAGCATTTTTGTAAGTTGTTTGAAGGAAGTCACAAAACACAGCCCAGTTTCCACAAACTCTATTTATGGAGGGTGTCCCAAAAGCACAGTAGTGAGTTCAGCAGAGATCTGTGTCCCTCTGCCCTCTTTAGCAAACTTTCAAACCTTAAAGAGACAAGATGCTGAAAAATCTCTGATACTAAATCCAATCCTTAAAGCAAGAAAAAGCAGGCAATATTTAGCATACAGATGATAACTTGTGTGCTACAAAAGGAGGTGCCTTGCTTTATTACTCTAATTAGTACTGATTGCTGTCAGGGATGGATTTTTTTTAGTCAGCCTTTACTCACTCTCCTCTCTTTTCTTGTATCTTTTATTAGTTGACACTGTCTGTAACTGAGCATATAAATCAGCTAGGAAAAAGAAAAAAAAAGAATAAACTCCACGTCTTTTGCCTAATTTCTTTCACTCACGTGCAAATTTTAGATCCTTTTTAGATTTTTTTTTCTTCTTTAGCTGCTATAGGGATTGCTGCTAAAAGAATAATTCACTAAGCTACATTCTTAGAAACGGTTTGGAGTCCTTTAAACACTTCAGTCCCCATCACCAACCCCATGCTCCACTGTGAAGTGATAATTAGGTGTTAAAAGCCAAGTCAGATAATCACAGAAGTCTCTCCAGGCAGCCATTAAACATCTAAACAAGAGTTAAAGTAATAAAATATGAGGTTCTCAGGAGCATTCAGAATCTAATAAATTTTAAAACAGTTTAAAACATTTGGAGTTACTGGCTTGTCTTTATAACCTCACACTGCTATGACACAGCCTAGTATGCTTTAAAGGAATCACCTACTCAGAGATCTCAGTATTCGTGACAAATACATGACTCTAAAAACAGTAAAGCCTACACTAGCCCTTTCTCTCCAGTGGGGATAACACACTTAAAACACAGTTTTGTAGCCACTGATAACACAAGTTCACTCCTCCATACAGGATAATTTTAAAAATGTGTTTTCCTTATTGCATAGAAATCCTGTTTTCAAAAGCAAAGGTTCCGCTTTAATTGTTCTCCAAATTGACTGTAATTCCGTCATGCAGTGCCTCTATCTGATGAATTCATAGAAATATGAGACTTGCCGTTACAAGATCTTTATCATGTGAAAAACAAAGAGGGTTTGTAATGGGTTAGATTTCTGATGCTTTCAGTCTTTCATGCTGATGTCATTTTCACAATGATTCTCGTTTTCTGCAAAGATTTCAAGTTTTAAATCACATACAATGGGGAATATTTAAGAAGCTATGCCCTGAATTTTGAAGTTATTTTTTTTAAATCAGAGTATTAAGACTTATCTGTGAAATCATGATAGTCACAATTATTAAAACAGGATATGTACCTACAGGATTAATCATTTGACCGAAAAGTGTATTACCTGATATAGTGAGAAGTCTCTGATGAATTGCGTCATGAATGAAAAACA
Source organism: Caiman crocodilus (assembly GCA_030014935.1). Taxonomy (NCBI): domain Eukaryota; kingdom Metazoa; phylum Chordata; order Crocodylia; family Alligatoridae; genus Caiman; species Caiman crocodilus. The sequence continues at coordinate 199,659,905 of JAGPOW010000261.1, forward strand.
ACATGAGTGTTTTCCAATAATTTGATAATGTCCCAACCATATAAATGAAAAAGTGAAGTAAATGTAACTATCATAGGAAAAAAAGAATTATGCCAGGGATGGATTTGGAGGTTGTGCTTCACTTAAAAAAAAAGAGAACTGCTTCTTCACTGCATCTGGGATAGCAAGGCAGATGCAGAGAGCATTCTGCTTAACACCTAGCATGGCTTGGACCAAACGGCAGCAAATTTATTTGTAAGTTCTCCATGTGGCTTCATGCTATTTGGACTGCTGGGTGCTGGTGTAGCCCTGAAAAACAACTTTAAAGGCTGACCTAAATTGTGCTGTGTTGGTTCTCAAAGGGCTTTTCCAGCAGCTGGATATTGCCAGAGTGCAAGAGTGCCCTCTTGTGCCCCTCAGGCCGACAGGGTGCAGGAAGGAGTGGCATGCTAGATTGGTCCTATACCAATCAGGAGAGTCCCACAGTACAGCAGTACTCTGTCCAAGTCTCCTTTTCCTGATGATACCCCTTAGCAAGAGTGCAAGAAGGTGATGTGTTGGCTCTCCACCGTTGGAGGTTTCCCCTTCATTGGGGTATTCCTCAAGTTAGGGAGATCCCCAGCTTACTGACAGTTCAGCTGGCTTTTAGACTGCTTTACAGTGCAGAAAGGTGCAAACTATACTTTTAGCATTCACAAGGCTAAATTAAGTCACACTCATTTTGTTTAGACCAGTTCACTTTAGTTCAGGCTCATAATTCTTGCAAACTTTGCCTGAAAAGATGTACCTATGATCTAGCTAACACACAATTCAATATTTTCATATTCCCAAAGTAATTAGCATTAAGACAACTAATAATTACTTCTTGAGACACTTTAAAAACATACCATACACATTTATGTAGAAATTACCATAATAATATCACAAACACAAATATGCACATATGAAAACATCTGAAAGTAAACAACATTTGCACATAGTAAATACCCATATGTTTCAATAAACACAATTGAAAACTTTATATAGCAAACATGTAATGTCTGTAATTGAAGCTGAAAGATTAAGAGTGTGACATTTTAGGACTACATCTCACCACTTGTTGGATGCAACTTCACATTATGCCTTGCATGTTCATATGGCAGTTAGGCATAATCTAAACCTAAAGCTTTGCTGAATAACTAGCAGGAAGCTGTAACTATTCCTAATAAATGTGGGTGATGGTTTTGGGGATGGTGATTTTTAGGATTCCTTTGGTTTGGGAGCCTCTTGTCAACACAGGGGGCTGGACTTAGTAGCCTAGGATGCCATGTTTTGAGTTCTGCATTTTTGTGACTAATAGATCTGACAAAATTATACAAAGGCTGGCCCTTTTCATTCTTGAGCAATATATTGACTCCCTTTTACATTTTTACAAAGCAAAGGGTATTTCCAGCTTCGGTAGATGTTGCAGAAGGATGTAATTTTACCATTGACATCTTCAGGTACAGCTAGATATTTACAGCTTTATTTTCAGACAAGAAGCTGAGCTTCCATTGCTGGACATTAAGCAAAATAAAAATAATCACTTAACTTGTCAACTGAACCAGTATGATATGGACATTACTGATAGACAGTAAGTTGTACTTTGTGAAAGAAACACAACAGGGTGTATGTACTATCTACTCTTTCTACCTACAGCACATAGAATTGGTGTCATTACATAAATGGGTAATGTTGTGGGGTCTAGTAAATCAGGAGTCCTGCATACCTCAAAACATCTTTTACAGATTCTAAGATGGACCTGCTAACTGCTTTTTCTTGAAATCCCGCAGCAGAGAATTGAGAGTGGGCAATAATATTTATAATTTTACCTGGGCATTCATAAACCTCTGCAATAATTCATACTTTTGCTTGAAAAAAAAGAAAGAAGATTCACACTGTCATGTCATTTTTGGTTACAAACATTAGAAAAGCGCGCAGAGCTGAATCCCAATGTTCTGAGTTTGGGAAATTTCAGGCAAGGCCAAAACCCCATATTATGTTGTCACATTTGGAGCAATGGTCTCATAACCATCTGATTGACTGTTGCAAAAGCACTTCCCAGGGCCAGAAATTGATCCCCATGTTGATCCTCAGTGGCAGGGGACAAGGCAATAAAGGAAGGAGGTGTGTACTGGGGAGGGAATGGTTAACAGGCCATAATAAGACAGGCAGGGAGGGAGGGAAGCAACACCATTGTAACAAACAAACTATTAACACTAAGCAATTTAGCAGCTCAACTTAGAATAAGCAACACATTGGGCACTGAGTACACAGTGGCAGACTGTCTATGACTTTCCATTTTCAGTCAGCCAGCAAATTTTATTTTTTGACCTAAAAAGAGTTCTTGTAAAATTCAACTGTAATAGTCAATTCCATCCCAGGCACATTTTATAAAGGGCTGAGTCATAGACTCCCTTTTTGCAGGTGCAAATTGGAGTGCGTACACTTCCAACTACCAGACTGATGATCAAAATTGTGTAGCTGGCTGTGGTGCCTTCACCAAGTGTAATGATACTGAAGTTACAAATCTTACATAGGCAAATCTGAACCCAAAAAAAGGTAGCCATCTCTTCTCAAAAAGCAGGTCCCTACTGTGTATTCTGCATATTTGGTTAAGTGAGCATGTGTTTTTGCAGGAGAAATTTAGGCCTCAGGTTCTAAAAATTTGGCACATAGGAACAACTACTTGAATCAACATAGTGCTGTTATTTTTCAAAAGATACAATTCTGTCATACTTCACACTTTTCAGCTTCTGTTTAGCTAACTACAAAACAGCCTGTTAATACTGAAAGCAATCCCTTAAAATCTGTGTTTGTTTGACCAACACTGACTAAAATTAGAAAAATATTAAATGAAAGCAGCTGGTCATCTACCAGTCATAATATTATTTCAAGTTCCTTTACAGGAAATATTATAATAACCTTTTGTTTGTTTCCCCCGCCGCCCCCTGGTTGCTGTCACTGGGGCACAATATTTCTTTCATGCTGCTGATAGATCAAGAGCACAACTGTATTGCATATGAGCACGAAGACACACAGAGGAGTGTCTTAATTGAAGAGGTTTGATCCTATTGTCATCTTGTAACTACTCAGCCAGGAGGACATCACCCCAATTTTGTTCATTCTGTAGCACAGGCACGCAATTATTTTGGGCTTACTGAATTTTGGCAAGTCATTGAGAGCCAGGCAGCCAGGGGCAGGAAAATATTAATTTTCAAAAATTTTTAGGAGCCCTGCAGGCTGGATAAAATGGCCCAGCCAGCTACATTCGGCCCATGGACCACATTTTGCCTTGGGGCTCCAATCGCTCTGGGTACCAGCTCTCTACATGGGGACCAGACCCCTCTAGCCCTAATAGCCTTAAGAATTAAAATTGCGGCCTCTGTCCTCCCCTACAGCCATGCCTATGTCTCACAGGTGTTAGTCTGTTGACGTTTGCTTTCCCATGTAGGCCTAAGCGCTTTAGCTCACTGTTATTCTAACTGAATGCCTCCAGCCCTGGCCCATCTTTCTCAGCCTAAGTCCCTCACCTTTGTTTCATTCTCCATGCCCTGCCTTATCTTGTTTTCCGGGTTTCTGGCCCCTGGCATCCTTGACCATGGCAAGGCTGCCTTTGTTTTGTGGCAGCCCCTGGCCCTTTAACTGGGCTCAGCCTCCTGAGCCCCCGACTCTGTAGGGCTGCCATCTCCTGTCTCTGAACTGTTTGGGCTTCAGCCCCGCACAGCTTACCAGGTCCTAGACCCTGGAAGGACTGTATCCTGGGTGCCTCTCAAGTTTAGAGAAAAGAAACCTCTGTGGCTTCCTATCCACCCCTATACACCACATCCAGTCCTCTGGCTCTCTATGCCAACTACTCTGTGATCATATAAAGCCCCCCTGGTGTCTCTTAGGATCCCATCATTTCCTACCCTGTAGCTGCTAGCTATTGTGGCTTCCCCAGGTGCTTGTGTTGCTTGGGTTCCCCTCTGTTTCAGTCCAGACCAGTGGAAGCTCTGCCCACAGTGGGAATCAGAGCCAGACTGAGCTGTCTGGCTAAAGGCCAGGATTTTAGTAGGCTAGGCTCCACCCCTCCTGGGTCACAGACAAGGCTAATTGGAAAACTTGGCCAGAAGTTTCTAATTAGCCCAGTATCCAGCCTGCCCTCAGGTATTGTCACTTAAACTGTGAGCGGCAGCCCTTACTCCCTCCCTGTTGCACTTTTATCCCTAGTTTTTCCAGGCTGTAAGTTACTCTGCAACCGACTGTTGCCCTGCTGCCTACCTGCTTGCAGCTCTTTGCTGGCCTCCTGCCTCCCAAGTTGCAGGTGTTAGGAGTCTCTGCTGAAGACCCCCACTCCTTCTCATAACTCAGTAAAGGGAGGGGGAAGGAAATCCAGCCACTCCTGGTGTCTCTTATTTTCCAGACCACCATACCAGGCGCAGGTTGTTTGACTTCCATTTTAGTGGCTCGGGGTCAGTTGGCTCCCACACAACCCATCTTCCTATTTCTGGTAGGATCTGATTATTCCAGCACTTACTCATTCCTCCCCATTGGACCCTTTGTTTGTGCAAGTCTATTCTGCTGCTCAAAGTGCTGACTCCAAAGACCAGTTGGATCATGGTCTCTAATAAATTCTGAGCAGCGTCCTCATCTTTACATTTAACCACCTTCCAGCCACTGGGTCTTCTGCCAGAATCTTTAAACAGTTTCACAAATGTCATACCCACAGTTTTCCTTTTTAATGGGTTCTTAATAGTCCACCAATTCATATCACTAGGAAGGTTACTAATAAACACCCTTCTTCCACTCAGAATCTTTTCAAACTCAGTCTTTGATCTCTTGCCTCCAGAGTCACGGTAGGATTTCTTTTTCCCACATCCTGCTGAGCCCAGCTTCTGGCTCTTTCTTTCCCTAAAGAAAGAACTGGCTCCTGGCTCTTTCTTTCCATGTTTCTTTCTCCATTCTTCCTTTTTTTTCCTGGTTTTCAGGGTGTCATCCCCTCTGATATCATTGGGTGGTGCTGCTATCACCATCACCTCTCTGATCTGCTGCTTCTTCTGATCTTACAGATGCCAAGGCTCATTCTCCATGACAGCTATTATCTTGTCCCCTTCCCTAAGGGCTTCTAAACTCTGTCCACTTTGGAATACAGTGGATTTTCTTTCATTCTCTGACTTCCTTGGTCCTCGTTCATATCCTGCTTGGCCTGCAATGATGAACCAATCTTCTTAGTCCCGTGTGGCACTCCCCACCCATGACCTTGTCTCACCCCAGATTCACCCTAGTTTAAAAATAAATCTCTCCTCCCTCCCACCCCCAACGTTGTACAATCCTTCTCACTTCAAAGCAGGGTCCCACTCCCAATGGGAGGTCCTATTCACGTTCTAGTCAATGAGTATTATGTCACCCCATGTCCACAACCCCCACATTTCATACCTCCCATAATCTCTCTGCGGTCTGCGGGGCCTATCTTTTGCCTTTGGGGTTGGGTCACCCATCTTCTCATTTCATTTTCCAATATTCAAGCTTTTCACCTTTGTGTTATTCTTGAAAGACAAAGAAATTAAACTTACAGGAAGTTAAAGCTTGTTTATTCAGAGAGCCTTCTTAGCCTACTGATCTACTGTTCCCTCTTACCCTGGGCCAATGTAAAAACACACTTGAAGGTATTCACAAATCTTCCCCCTTTACATGTAGCATCTCCATGTAATACTAACATTAGAAGTTCAGTTCAACCCATTGTTAAAACACATTTTAACAGGTCTCTGTTAGTCTTTCTGTTGGCTTTTTACTTCTAAGTGATCTTCTCACATTCTCTTCATTCTCAGTCATTATTGGTTCAGTTCTTGTCTGGTTTCCTTGTTCAGATGTCTCTACTTCATTTTCAATCTCCCCTGTCATTTCTTGTTGCTTTATTGTTAGCTCTGTTTCTTTTGGTAAAGCTCGTGATGCTACCTTTCTCCCCTTTACAAGCTGCAACTGTCATCTGTTTCTTCTTAATACCTGTCCTTCTGGTGTGACTCCTTCATAGGATCTGGGACCTACTTGATGGGAAACTAGTGCTTTTTATTTCCACACTCATCCATCTAAAATAAGCACAGTATCCTTGTTGTGTAGTTGTGATAACTCCCTGGAACTCCTGTCATAGTACCACTTTTATTTCAGTTTGTAGAATTTTTTCAATGTTTTCTTCACATTTTGCTTTTCATTCTGATGAGCATCATCCATAAGATTTGCCAGCTTGCTTTCCTGCATGCATGAATAAGTCAATGTCCACTTGATACCATGGAACTATGGGCTCCTCCATGACCATCATGGGCTCTTTTCTTTGCATTTCTGCTTGGAGACAATCCATGTTTCATGAGTACTGCCCTCTAATTTAAGAGTTACAGGTAACCATCACTCTGTGAATCTGTACATTTTTTCAGTTTCTTCACTATTTGTACTCCATTTTCCACCAGAGCATTGGATTGTGGGTATTTAGGACTTGAAGTGTTGTGACAGAATCCATATTTGTTTGCAAATTCTTTAAAAATCAAGACAGTTCAATTGAGGTCCATTGTCTGGTCTCACAATTCATGGAAACCCACGTCCAGCAAAAATCAATTTGATATGACTTATGCCATAGTTTGCAGAGCTGTGAGAAATTTCACCTCCAGTTTTGTTTTGGGGCTGTTTCAACCTGTTTTGAGGTCAAAACAGCTAAATCAAAATGGAACAGATATGGTTGAAACAGCCTCAAAACAAAATAAGGCAAGTCAAAATGTTTCGCTGTTTTGACACTGTTTCAACTTTTGCCCATAAGCAATAATGAGGAAGGACAAACAGCCCATAACTCTGTCATTTCTGGCCTGATTTGGACAAAACTTGCAGGAATGGTACGCCAGGCAAATGACATGACATGGGTGCTTGTGCAATTGACTATCTCTGTCTTGGGGCAAAAGCAGTTCCTGGTTCTGTATTGATTCTTTCTTCTCCTTAGTCTGTGGTTTTGTAGGTGTTAATCCTTGCTCATTACCTCATTATCCTCAGTCGCTACTGTGTATTGAGCTGGTCCCTGAGTGAATCATGATTGCTTAACACAGTAGGTAGCTACCACAAGCACCCATGCCATGAGTTTTGCCTGTCAGCAGCAAGGGGTGCAAGGCCCCAGAACCCCCCTGCACCCATGTCCTTGACAGCTGGCAGGCTTTGTGGCCACAGCAGGGCTTAGCAGCCAGGCCTGCACTAGTTTCTTCCCTCCTCCTGTGCCCCAAGACAGACACAGTTGCACAAGCAAGATGAGTTTTGCCTGTCAGCAGCTAGAGGTGCACGGCCCCAGAACCCAGATGCTCCCGCATCTATCTTCTTGAAAGCTGGCAGGCTTCATGGCCTCAGCAAGGGCTAGCAGCCTGCAGCTTTCACTCTGTTGTGCCTTAACACACACAATGTCATCCATGTCACGGGTTTTGCTTGTCCACAGCTTAAGGTACAGTTTCCCCCAAGCCTCTGCAGCCTGAAACTTGCCAGGCTTTGTGGTCTGAGAAGAGGCTAGCATGCCTGCAGTTTTGACCCCACTGTGGCTTAACGCATACATGTGACATGAGTTTTGCTTTCAAGTTTTTGGGATGCAGTTTCCCTGAACCCCCTGTACCTATCTCCTTGAAACTCAGCAGGCTTCATTCCCTCACAAGGGGCTACCATTCCTGCACGTTTCATCCAAATCAAGCCAGAAATAATGTTATAGGCTGTTTTGTCTTTCCTCATTATATCCTGTGGGTGAAATGTCGAAACAGTTTCGCCATTTTAACCCTGTTTTGACAGAACAAAATGGAACAGCTGTTTCGAATCAAAATAAAATTCAAAATGAAAATGGTTCCATTGAAACGTTGAAACACTGGTCAAAATGGAATGCTGCCATTTCACACAGCCCTAATGATTTGCTGTTGGGGTTTCAAATAATGCAATATCAGGATAGTGAGAACAATAATCCAGCACTAACACACAGTGTTTTCCTGCATGCATGAAAAAGCCAATGCCCACTTGATACCATGGAGCTACAGGCTCCTCTCTGACCGTTATAGGCTCTTTTCTTTGTACTGATCTTTACTTTAGGCACATTGTAGAAGCCTCTACAGCATCTTATGTCATTATTTATGTTGGGCGAATATAGAGCACCCCTTGCTTTTCTTTTGCATTTTTCAGTGCCCTGATGGCCCTCATGTATTCTGCATAACATGTCTTTCTTTAGCACTGCTGGAACAAGTTATGAGCCTTTGAAGAAAAAGCCATGATCAGTGAATGAACTCAAGCAGTGGGTTGCTCTACTTTTTATATTATGTTCATGTTAACTAATCTAGTTCCTTTTTCAATTTCTTCCTTAGTACAAGGGGAACATTCTTGGAGCATGTACGGTGGGAGTATTTGGTTCTCTTAATTCTATCTTGTACTCAGTTGCCAGCTTTCCTATTCCTCGAAGCACATCATAAAACTCTTCTTGTATGTTCTTGCATTCTAGTCCCTCAGTGGCTTCCATTCTCTTAATCAAACCTAATGTTTTACATATTCACAACCCAAAAATTGGCACTAGCTTCCCTGGGACTGTTACAAACTGTCCTTTTACTATATTACCTGTGTGTCTAACAACGCAATACACAAACACCCTTGTTTGCAATCATGTTCCCATTATACAGTCTAAGTTTCACTCTCTTATTCTCATAGTACTTGGATTTAGTTTTCATTTTTTTGAATAACATATCTGGTATTACATTGACTTATGCCCTTGTATGTAATTCAAAAGATACCATTAGTCCATTGGTGTCCAGGGTGATTGTTCAATCCTCAGAAGAATGAACTTCTTCTTGCATTGTGCCAATGAGGAATTTGTCCTTTTCCTTGTTACACAGAGCATGCACCTGCTGTTTCTTGTGTGGTGCATCCTGCTCCTGTATTTGTTGCAGTGCTTACCAAATACAGGGCATTGCATGGGTTTGTGGTAAACCACACAACATCTGCAGCTGACCATTGTTTCTTTAAGCAATTCTCTTTGGCCTTGCTTGCCTGCTTCATAGTGAGGTCTTCCTTCTCGTATTATTTGTGTGTTGCCTTAGGTTTTTTTCAGTCTTGTAATCCTGTCTAGTTCAGCTTGTTCTGCTTTTTTCCTCCAGCTTCTGCAGCCTGGCATTTGTTATCTCAGCTGCTTGGCACAGTCTAACCTGCCTTTTCCAGATTAAGCTCAGGATCCTCTAGCAGTCTTTTCCTGAACCTTGTATCTCTTATACGTAATAGTATTTGGTCTCTGATCATGAAGTTTTTTAGGTCTCCAAAGTTGCGTGTCTGGCTCAGCAGTCTGAGGTCTTTGACAAACTCCTGTATTGTCTTACATTCTTTCTGCTGCCTCATATGGAAATTATGCCATTCAAAGATTTCATTTTGTTTGGGTATATAATATTCCTCAAACGTTTTTATTATCGTGGCATAGTTTTTCTGTTCTACTTCTGACAGTTGTAGGCTATTATAAAGAAACAGAGCTTCTGGGTCTGCTGTATTAAAAAACATAGCTACCTTAAGTGGATTTTCCCTCTCTGTAGCTCCACTGGCTGTCATATGTATGGTGAAGCTCTGCTTAAATTTCTTCCCGTTTTCTGCTGCATTGCTAGATAGCTTTAACTCTGGAATTCTGAGATGCTCCATTTTTCTGTCTTTCTTCTACCCCAGTCCTGGTACCATGTGTTATTCTCAAAGGACCAAGGTGTTGAACTTATAGAATGATAATGCTTGTTTATTCAGAGAGCCTTCTTAGCCTACTGATCTGTTCCCTTCTGCCATCTCCAGGCCAATGTAACAACTTATATATAACACTCATAAAGGTATCCACACAACCTTCACCTCAGGTGAGCTATCTTTCTCACCCGTGAGGGTTAGACCTGACTCTGTTTTCCAACTTTTAATGCTTTCTAATGGGGCCTCCTGTCTCACCATCTTAGCAATTACTCTTCTGGAGTCCTCACCATTTTCACTCTTTATCCACTGCCTCTCTATCTCACTGCCCGTAGTGGCTAACACGAAGTCTGACTCTCTCTGGTTGTGGTGGGGGCACTGCCACAGAAAGAAACTTACCAGAGGGAAGAGAGGTATGAAGCTGATAGGATGCCATCAGGGACAGAAAGTGCAACCCGAGCAGAGCTGCAGGGGAAAAAAAGCCATACTAAAGGAAGAAGAAATAAAACCACCAAGGGCTAGGGGAGAGCTGGGATCGGCACCGGGATGGGCCCACTTTATGGCAGCATGCCAACATCGATTCGCCAGCCAGCCCCTGGAAAGGGATATAAAAACCTTGCCAGAGGAGGATCAGGAAGGACTGGATGTGAGTCCTCCAGAGGGCCCTGAGTAGTCAGGAGCTGTTTGCAGCCCCTCAGAGGGCATATGGTGGCAGCCCCAGGAGAGGCCAGACAGGGATAAGTTAACCCCAGGAGGGCCTAATTACTTACCAGAGATGGAACACTGGGTCCTGGATATAGCCAGACAGGGGAGCAAGGAAATCCGGGACTGGTAAAAGTGCAGGCAGGTTGATGTACGGCCTAAAGCTGGACAGTATGCCTTCCAAACCGGACTTTGCTAACTTAAAAAGGGGACAACAAAAAAATCTGCTGTGACTAGTACTAGTCGCAGCCTGAAATTAACATCTGGCTGGCATAAGGTGGGGTGTAGGGGAGGTGGAGCCCTGAAGCAGAAAGCTGGGTGGAAAGATTGAAGGAGGGACCCAGGAGAGGCAGGACTTAAGAACATCCTCCCAATAATGAATTTATTCCAACAAGACATGGCAGGAGAGAACCCCTGGGGACTGTCCAAGATATCGGACTGAATGGTGAACTGTCAACTGTTAAAGAGATAGTAGCACCTGAAAAACCAGTACGGGCAAAATGTACTAGCGAGTAGCACAGAAGGTTATACTGATGTCTATGGCTTCTTCTATCGTGTTCAGGGATGCTTTCTTGGCATCCTGTCCCTTTATCTCTGCAATGTACTGTCACCTCCTGCTCTATATGTGGTTATGCTGCTTCTTGCTGTGAGCATTATTCTCCCAACTCCCTTTCCAGGCCTGCTCTTTACCATCTTAATCATCTCTTTCCTTTCCATATCCTTCTGTGTGACGTTCATGGGTTGCACTCAATGATACCCCACGGTGGGTCGCCCCTCTCCCTCGTCTCGCCTGCCACGATGTTGATGGAAATTTGTTATTTGAAGGAGGTGTTCAGTGGAGATCTTAATCACTAGAGGTGTCTCCCGCTGAGGGTACTCGCAACTGCGAGGTCCGATGTTCCACGGGGCTCCGCCACCCCTACACCCCGTCCACTCACCAACTGGTCACATGCTGGTTTGCTGGGGTCACGATGAAGGACCCAGGTCCATCGGTCAACTGGGGCCTGTTGGTCCAGGGGTTCGAGCTGATCCTGGTACTCTGTCCACACACCCTCAGACCCAGCTGTATTTCTTACTATTATGGTACTTCTTCACTTCTTGTCCCTCAGAAGACATATTCCTCAGCCCCTGAGGGACTTCCTGGGTCTGAGTATTGATCCGGACAATCCTTGGAGATAAATTCCTCTGGTGGGCCCAGAGCTTTAATTGCAGGATTCAGCCTCTGGGCTGGGGGAGTGCTGCCTGCCTGGGAGACAGCCTCCTGAGGAGCTGCAGCAATCACCATGTGCTTCCTGCCTGCTCCTCTCCTCTCTCTCTCTCTCCCTTGTCACAAGGCTTGCCGGGGCTTTTAAACTTTCCTGCAGCGGCCGCACCAGCTGCCGCGATTGGCTCTGCCGTTCCCCTTGCTGGGAACAGCCATCTTAAAGCCCGGCGCAGCAGCGGCTCGCACGGCTGTAATGGCGGCAGCCGCTGCTGCCGCTGCGTTTCTGACTCCGGCGCTGTCAACCCTCCGGGAGGTAAGTGGGTCACCTTGGGGTCCCCTGGAGGGTCTGCTGGTCCCCGGTTACCCTCCTCCTTCTTTCCTGGTGTCGCTGATGGCAGCACGCCACTGTCACATTCTGTCTGTTCTGGACCTTTCAGAGCTATGGCCTCACCTCCTTGGGTCCTTTCCAGTTCTCTCAGTCTCCTCCAACTGCTTGTTCATAGCCTCCACCTTCTCTGACTCCAGTGAAAGAGGATTTAGTCCTGGGGTGTGTCTCATTCTCAGTTGGTATATTTCTGTTTCCAGCTTTTGCTGTTCTAGTCTTATCTTCTTGCCAAGGTCCTGGTTCTCCCTTGCCAACTTGATATTATATTCCTGGGTAGTGAGCTGTTCCCTTATCTCTGGGCCTTCACCTGTTCCATTCTAAGATGGACTAGCTCTTTCTGCCTCTGCTCCCACTCTTCATGATATTTATGTTCTATATCAGCTTGCTTGAGCTGTAGCTGATGGTACATATAACTTATCAGCATCAATTTCTCTGCCAGAGCTTGTGTGCTTGTGACTTCTTCTACTGCAGCCGCAAGCTGTTCACTTTGTACCCGCTTCCTCTGACAGTCCTTCACTTTCTCTTGAAGCTTGGCCTGATGCTCAGCTTGGACCTCTATCTGTTTCTTCAAGGCCCTTCTTGCTTCTCCTTTAATCAGCTAGATTCCTTACTCTTTGCTACTGTAGTTACACCACAAGTTTTAACTACACTAGTATAACTAGTTCACAGGTCAGGGTAACTCCTTCTCACCACACATGTTAAAAGAAAACAGAGATTTCATCCACCTTCAATAATCAAGAGTTTGTGCATGTGGAAGCCATATGGAGATGAAAGGCTTGTCAACAGAGGAAGTCATTCTGGCATACAGTAAGCTGTGAATTTAAACCACAATAATTATGTCAGTATATCTCCTCTCCACCCCCTTCCCTACACATATACACATGCACCATTTGGGCACTTCTTTATGGGCTTCCAGGTAGCTGGAAGCAGTTTAAGTATATTTTGGTTAAGCTTATCATTTCAGAGCTGTGTGTCCATAGATATAGAGAGTTATACAGGTATACTTATAGCAGTTTAACTTTACAGATATAACTTTCCATATAACCAGGTGCAACTGGTTCATATGGTAAATACAGAATCCTATATTATATTTTCAGATATAGCTCCCTGTCACAGCTAACATTTGCATTTTTGCAATTTGCATTTCTTCTTGCAAATTAAAAAAAATGCTCAACTGAGATTTGGAAATGAGCAAAGGCAGCCAGGTAAAATCATTGAGAGGAGGGTGGGGGTCTGGAAGTGTGGGGGAAAGCAAGATAAACAACTGCAGAATATCAGGTTGATGCAGTGATGCTCAATTTTTGCTGCAGCAAAGCCTTGTACATCAAATCCTGGAATAGTCCAGGTGAATGTCTCCATACAAACAACCCTACCAAATCATTTTAAAAAGCACATTCACTGATTTATCATATATGGGGGGACTATATAATGAGGCCTTATATTACTAACTTAGGCTATGCAGTTCCTAGTGTAAACCTAGACATTATTTAGAAAAATTAAATAATCTCTTGTGAGTATTAAAATATATTTGAGGAATGATTGTACTTATTTTTGAAACTACATTAATGCACATTGTATATGTAATATGTGAATTTAGAAAATAAGGTATCAAGGGTTTGATTTTGAACTTCTTTTGTTAATACAAACATCTGTTTTATTTTGGAACCAATATAACTGAGATGAATTAATGTTTCCTTTTCTGTATATGATGGGAAACCAAATATATATGTGCACATTTAGAAATACATTCTGTATTGTATACTTATTTGATATGGCACTCTTTGTGTAAAAAACATCTCAGAGCAATTTACAGAATACATCCAGCAACAGAGCTATTGTTTGCAAAAAGCCAGATTAAACAAGCATGCCTATAGTCTTGACTTGAAGGCATTTATGGAATTAACATTCTGAGTCTCAGCTGGCACCATGCTCCAAAGCTGGGGGCAGAACATGCAAAGCCTTTGGCACCTAAGAGTTTTTAGTAATATTCCTGTACAGACAAAAACCCAGCATTTTATAAAACTCAAAGTCAAACCCTGATATGTCCATTAGGGGAACTAAAGGCTTTAATTAGAAATTCAGGGGCTAAAGATTCAGTGGTTTAAAGACCAACATCAGGATCTTGAAACTGACCTGATAACTAACTGGCAGGCAGTGACATGACCTTAGTACAGAAATGAGATATTTCTTTTGGATTATTTGCATTCAGGAAGATTTAGTTCTCAGCATGTTGAGATCGATAAAGACTTATGATCAGGGATTTACAGTAACTTAAACAAGATATGACAGAATAGTGGAATATTTTAGCATTTATCTGGGCTTACAGCATTCCTAGTCTTCCTATATACAATGCTGGCCCTGGCATTTTATGCAAAGTAACAGGTGCAGAGGCCCATTTAGTTCCTTCTTGACTTTGACCAGGTTCTTCAGTCATCTTCACATCTTTCCCTGGTTCTTTCAAGCCTATGAGCTCTTGCCCCATTTCTAGTTTCTGAAGCATTCCTGTCTCAAGTTTAACTCAGGAGAAAGAGATGAAACACAGTCTTGAGGAATACTAGAGCAGTGAACATTTGGAACCTTAAACTATGTGGGCCTGAAAATGTGATCATTCCACAGACAGGAGATTGGGGATCATACTCCAGTTGGCAAGTTGGTTGTACATGTCTGGGACAGCATCTCAGAGGCAGTAGCCCTATGTATAGCTTGTATGATTAAAAGGACTTGTTAATTCATGCAGCTCACCATCCAGGTCTGCCTTGCATAGATATATTTGCAAGTACCTTTAATCAACAAGACATAGTTCAATAAAGACAAGAGAAGAGTCTAGGCAGACAAGGTTCCTTGGGTGAATCTGATATCTTTTATTAGACCAACCCAAATAGTTGGAGAATAGCTATTAAGCAAGCTTTCAGGTTCAAAAACCTAACAAAAGGCTAGAGTGTAAGCCTTTTCACACATTCCCATGCAACAATTACAAATCACTAGAATGCTAAGGGTCAATTTGGTCCATAAATTGGCAAACACAAGCTGGGGAGCATCAGCATCAGTATTATGGACATCAGCGCTGGCCCTTGTATATTCCGTAGCTGAGTACTGAGCACCAGTATGAACCAGAAGCAGTCCTACTCAACTTGTTGACATCCAACTGAATTCTACAATGTGTTACATCACTGGAACCCTCAAGTCAGCTCCAATACTGTGGCTACATGTGCTGTTGGACATTGCTCTTCCACCCATGTCACAAGGCAGCAACTCTACAGGCATTCCAGTGAATAAAAGAAAGTAAATGTCTCCACTAGGACCTCAACAATGCCTAAAGTCACAGAAGCCTTCTAGATCTACACACTTAACATTCATCTATTTGACTTTAACACTGATGAAGCTTGGAAAACCAAATAGAATTCACAGGAATTCCCAGATAAACTTCTTCTGATAGATCCAATGCAGAAAGCCCCTGGCTTTGATCTACCTCAATGCTCATGCTCAACTCTAAGCCATATCTGTATAAACCATAGGAGAGATGGATACTTAATGCATAAATGGAAAATTTAAAACTTTTCAATGTGCTAGTGTGGTCACCCAGAATAGATCATGGAACATGCAACAACTCAATGCCCAACCCACAAAAATGAAGGCGGTATCACAGCAATACGTTCTGCTGCTTCTGATGCAATTATCTGGCTCAACCACCTAAACATAAAATTATAGTTGCTGTTCTGTATCTATATTAGCCATTTAAAAAAAAAGAACTAGTATTAAATTTGGCATGTTAGCATGGTGTTACATACTCACTTGCAACAATTGCAGATCCTTAAAGTGACCTATTAAAGTTAGTAATGGTTAGGAGATAGTTCTTGCCTGAAAGAAAACAAACTGGCAATGCCACAAAGACACTTAACATGTACCAAAATGCTTGAATGTACATTGGCTTGCATTTTAACTGCACTTAGAAAGTGTTAAGTTGAATGTGTGACACTGTCCTATCATAAGAAGGAAGAAGAAATCAAATAACTAGCTTGCAGTAGTACTGCAGAAGGGGATCTGGGACCTGTAGTGGATATAATGTGATGCTGTTACCAAACAAATCTCATTGTGGGATATATTCTCAGCAGTGCTTTAAGTAAAAGACAGGATGTAATTCTGCTCTACTTGGTGCTGGTGAAGCTGGAGAAAGATGTAACCAAATTGGAGAAAGTCCAGGAAAGAGCAACAAGGAAGATCAGAGGTTTGGAAGTTTGTTTAGTCCAGACAAGGGAAGAGTGGAAGGGGGCATGAGAATGCTCTTTTATATAAAGGGTTCTCACAAGGAGGAAAGTGATCAGTTGTTCCCATATATCCATGAAGGTAGGACAAGAAGTAATTGGCATAGCTTGCAATGAAAATGGTTTAGGTTAGACATTAAAAAACACTTTCTAATAATACAAATAGGTAAGCATTGGAATAGACTACCTACAGAGATGAATTCAATGGAATTCATTGAAGATTGCAAGAAAGAGTTAAATAAGTATCGGTCAGGGAAGCTCTGGGCATACCTGCCCCTGCTTTGGTGCAGATGCAGAGGGATGAACCACATACAGAATATATACAGCTCTGTAGTTTTAGGATTTGTATACTAAGCATATTTTACCCTACTGAATTTCCTTCACAATAGTGACAATACATTGGCAGTGTCATTGTTTCCTCTTCTTTATACTCTATGATGTTTTTAAGGTGTTTTGTTGCTGTGGTATGTAAGAGGGACTGGAATAGATATTTTTGTGGGCTCTCTTGGACAAATTATGGAATGAATACTCAAAGGACTGTCCAGGCTTATGGTCCTATGATTCCTATCACTTCCTATGGTCTCTAGAGTGAAATCTGAGTGTATAATATAACTTTACTTCTTCTTCTGCATAGGTAGATACCTACCTGCATCATAGTCTAGAAATAAAAAAGCCAAGCTTTGTGACACGTTAATTGTTATATCACCTTTTATCATCAGTATTCTTAAGAACAACTCCTTTCTATTGATCACATTATTCGCAAGTCATCTTGCATAGAGTTCTTTCAGTGATAGTACCACACACATACTTACTAAAGAGACCAGTTTTACTTAGGTGAAGATGACTTTGTGATTTTGAAAGCTGCAATGGAATCCTGTAGTTTTTGTTGTTTTCAGCCCAAACAGATACGTTCCGGGCAAAGATTTTATTTAAATTTATATCTGCAAAGTGCCAGGCTCACCCATAGAGATATATAAATACTCATTAATAATAATGATACACACAAGAATAAAAGATTTGTGGATTTTAATTATGAAATGTAGGTGGAAGATTCTCGCTTTAGAAAAAAATATCACTACATGTTTGTTATCACTTCTGTAGACTTGATCTATTACATGGTTGAAAAGGCAGGATGGAGTGTTCTTTTCCATACAACTATTGTATAATTCCAATATCATTTCATGCATTAATTTCTAATGTAGAATCCAAAACTTCACCAGAACAGGCTACCTCATCCTCCAGGTACTTTCTCCATTAAATCCTGTGAACAACTCACATTAATTTAAAGATCTGTAGGAGAATTCCCAGTCCTGCCTCTCTTTTACAGGCAGGCCTCCTCTCAGATTTTCAGGAAGAACTGAGTGGTTGCCTTCCCAGTAGGGCTGGCCAGTATAGTCAACTATCCAGAAAGCTATATTGGTTCCAGAAGATTGCCCCTCTAATAGGAAACCACCATTTCTGTCTACCAGCTGATCTCTCTAACACTGAGTATAGTTCCCTGGAAACTGCACAACAGCTGGTTCAGAAGCCAATCCTGCAGTTTTGGTAGAGAATCCATAGTTGAATGAATTGGGGACTGTACAGTGTGCCTCCACCACTAGCTTAGAGGGAGATGGAGTAGTTCTCTTCCCTTTTGTGAGCTCTTTAGAAGCAGACATTTTGCTCTTCCTTTAAAGACTGCAGACACTGGAGTAGCCAAATAACCGAACAAGCACTCAAAACAGTTTTGGGGACAGCCATCTGGCACCCAAGGAAAGTCCTAGGAGAATATACCCTTAGGACATCTATAGCAAGGTGTTTTCAGTGGCATTGATATTCCTGAGAAAGAGAGAGTGCAGAGCTTCAGAGAGATCAACAGATTCCAAACCTACTGTTATTTCAAGTGATTTCAGTGTCCTATTAAACTTTTTACATGGATGATGGATTAGTGTTCTAATCTATTTAAATGAGTCCTGTGTGCAATCAAATTAAGGCATCTCAGGGTATGACTGAGAGCTGTTGTTTTTGATGGGAGATGGTGCTGTAGCCTAGAATCCCAGCAATGAAGACATTTTCCAACTGCCTTCACTGTGGATGACCATAAAATATACCATGAATTCAGGAACCTCAAAAGCTGTAATCAAACCAGATTCAAGTGTTCTAAAAGCAGGAACTGCGGCTGAAGATATGCCAATAGTCTATAAAAAGATCTCTAAACATGTTAAAAGAGTTGTCATAATATACCAAAGGCAATTAGGAGACAGTCCTCAGTGTTTATGCATCTTGTGCAACTGCATTCTTGCTAAACCTCCTCCCATAAGAAATAAAATTGATTTTCCAAAAACATTGCCTGGACATATGCACGGGAATTAAGGAATTAGGGTTTACTAAAGACATATAAATATTTCTGGAACCATCAATTGGCAGTGAAAAGATCTGGGTTTTCAGATTTGCTGCATGCTATAGGGGTCTACATATTCATAATGCTCCACCAAACAAATAATATGAATACAGTCAAGTGATGATACTTGCTTTTACAACTGGGCATAAGATAAATACTTTATCCTAAAGCTCCATGTTAATATACATCAGCAAAGCTATGGCATTAGGATATTTGAAAGTTATATAACTTAAAAAAATAAAAATAGAAATAATGGTCACAAGCTGATAGAGGGTAGATTCAGACTAGACGTCAGGAGGCGCTACTTCACAGTCAGGGTGGCTAGTATCTGGAACCAACTTACAGGTGAAGTGGTGCTGACTCCTACCCTGGGGGTCTTTAAGAGGAGGTTAGATGAACACCTTGCTGGGGTTGTTTGACCCCTGTACTCTTTCCTGCCATGGCAGGGGTTGGACTTGATGATCTGCTTGGGTCCCTTCCAACTCTACCAACTATGAAACTATGAAACCATAAAAGGAGTAACTGGCCTTTTATGTTTCATCCAAAATGTGGATTAATTTTTACTGAAGCAGAATACTTTAAAATAATAAGTCTACATTTTGATCATGTAGAGTTCTAGAGTTTGAAACAAGCTGTTTTAATAAAAACATAACCTGAAATCAGGCAGTGTTTGGGCGGGAGGAGAGATGGGTATTTGGAACTCCATTTCTTTATTGACATAAAAATAGTTGACATAACTCTGTGATGCTGCAGAAATTTAACTGTTTGTACATTTTTAGTACACCCAGAATATCAAAGATAACTGGATTTATTCATAGAATGGCAGTCATTGAATTCAGTTTTCTGGTACAATTTTCTCCCTATATAAACCCATAAAAAATATGATGGCTGAAACATTAGGAATGCTTAAAGCTGCCACTGATGTATGCCCATACAGGAAGGACAGATAGATTGCAAAATGTTTATGCCTTTTACATTTTTCACAGTATTAATAAGGAAACACTGTGATTACCAATCAAAAAAGACTCAGGAATGCTGCTTGTAAAGTGCACCATTATAAAGATTTATATCTGTATCTAGGGAGTAATATAGAGCATCGATATTTTAAGGAGCTCGGTTCAAAAATCTCTTTATTCAGTGAAAGCCCATGGGAGTGAAATACATTTTTCCTGGGGCAGCAGTGCCAGCATCATTGTTTGTTTATGATAGGAGTAGCAGAAAAAATACATTCCCCACCTAAAAAAAATCCCAAATATTCCAGAATTAATTATGAGGGAGTTTTCATCTTTTTCACTGAAAGTCTTTATAACATGGTGTTAGAAAAGAAAATCCATACAATATACATCTATTTGGTTAACTCTGAACAAGCAAATATCTGTTTTTAGCATTCATTGCTTGGCCCAAAAGTACATCTCAAAACACTTGGAAGAGATACATGCTTTGTATATTTTAAGAAAAACAGAGTACCATGAAAAGAAAAAAGCAGATTTCCCACATAGGCTTACCACTGAGCTAGAGAGAATTCACCTATCTTAAGACATCTTGTTTTTCATTGGTAAAATTTGTACATACTTTTGACTAAGTTCTGCAAAGCTTTGTCTGGACCCCAATATTTACTTGTTTAAATACTTGTTAACTAACAGCTTACATTTCTCTATACTTAATGTTCATAAACAGAAGGTACAACATAAGAGTAACATATAGAAATATTAAATCCTATTTATTAAAAGATGCTTATTAACAGTGTGCATGATCTATTACATGTTGTAAAATTGTTTATTGAACGTCTCTTGTAAAATCATTTACACATTGCTTTGCTACAATGGTAGCTTATTTATAAAATGCATGGGTTAAATATTCTAGCAGTGAACATGTTAATATAGCTCATAGTAATAGTAGTTTTCAGTTATTAGGCATATTTCCTGAAAATACTGGTGCAGTTAAGAACATACCAAAATAAAACTATATTTTAAAAATAAACTTATAAAACACTGTTCATGTTTAGACTTTTTTTTTCTTGGATAGCAAATTGTTTGCTCTCTCTTTTGGTTCAAAGACACCAATCTGATCTTTCACTATTTTGGGTCAGGATTTGATCTGCAATATTGAAAAGAACACTTCCTTGCATATTTTTTTAATTTGTTTCTTTACATATGAATACATACCATGCTTCTAAAGATCATAGTTTGTACAATAAATACAGTTTCAGTAAATACAAGGAAAAATATTAAAATGAGAAATAACATTAGTGCTTTTCTTTCTTCCTTTTAATAGTTGGAACTTCCTCTCTTGGCCAGATTGTGATCCTCAGTGCATGACGCAGATCAAATCCACGTAGGCAGAAGTGTTTTTTTAAAAATGCACTGTGAAAAGAAGCACAGAGCTGAGATCAGAATCTAGGCAAGTATAGAAATGAGGCATAAAAGCTGACAGCATAAAATTCAAAGTTTATTATATAATTCCCAGATCTGCGTACCTTGCTCACCATGAAGATATGTAACCAAACTCTACAAAGGGAAACATTTTCACATTTACTTTTGGTTTTTTAAAGATCCTGCTGCAAAGGTTATATTTGACAGTGGGAGCTGTCTCTCTTATCTTTGCTTCTCACAAGAACCAAGTTGAAAATCAGAGTTCCCAGAGACTAAATAAGAGTGTTTCCTAGTATTTGTGTCATCTTTATCTTTTTTTTTTGCTAGCTTTATGATGAGTTAATAAGTATGTGACCTTGTTTTGAAGGCAGTAATTTTATTAAACAGTAGGTGTGTGAGCATTATCTTTCCCTAGGTCTCTCACCCTAATCTCCAGCTGCAATGTGCACTCCTAGAGATGCAAAAAGAGAGCAGTTTCTGTTTTCCTTCAATTAAGTGTTCCTGGTCTTTGAAAAGAAATGTAAGCATCCCACTCCCCCTGTCACTCCCATCCCTTCTTCTCCCTCTGCCCCCTTATATACAAGGTAGCCACAAAAGGGACCCTGGACAATCGGCGCTAAAATTAACAAAGCAAGTATGGCACAGATTAGCAGAATAGAGATGGATGCATATCATCATTAATTTCCATGTACATTAACTCATTCTTCTTTTGTCTTCATTTTCCACAGAAATTCAAGAATATAACTTCTATTCACATGAGTGTTCTCAGAAAGTAAATTTTAAGTGTACATGGCTAAGTACTTGCATGTGGCAAATTTTAAAATGAACCATCACAGTATTCCAGTCATAAGGTTTGAAAAGGAGCGTCCTTTGCCAGAGCCCAGCACATGGGCAGAATGAGTCAGACAAACCTATAATCACACCCTTTGCTATTAGAATGAATGTATGTGCATGCAGTTTCCCTTGGATCAAGGATTGTATTGATGGTAGACACAGGCAGATCCAGGATTTTTAAAAGCGGGGTGAGGGAGTAGCAACCAGAGCTGCAGGGGTGGCTGGACACCCAACTCCCCACGTTCCTCCCCCTGGGGCACCAGACCGCACCACGAGAGAAGCAGCTGGGATTTTTTTTTTTAGATCCCTATACCAGCGTAGATCTCATAGTTTCATAGTAACTAGGGTCAGAAGGGGCCTAGAGCAGGCCATCTAGTCTGACCCCCTGCCAATGGCAGAAACGAGTGCCAGGGTCACAGGACC
>JAGPOW010000261.1:199682244-199707401 GCA_030014935.1 Caiman crocodilus
TGAACAGGTTCAGGTCCCTCAGACGCTCCTCATAAGGCCTGTCTTGCTGCCCACATATCATTTTAGTAGCCCTCCTCTGCACCCTCTCGAGGCCGTCCAGATCCCTCTTGAAGTGTGGCGCCCAGAACTGGACACAGTACTCCATCTGCGGCCATCTCCATCTCCACCAACCCCTACCTTTCAGTACCCGTCCCTTCCCTTCCATACTAAGCAGCACCTCCTGTCCCCTCCCATTTCTCCTCTCTCTTTATCCTATTTACACCTCTGGGCACAGAGAGACCAACCTGCCACCACCACACTCCCAACCACTCCTGCCCTGTTCCCACTGAATCGCATAGGGAGCACCTGTGCAGGGAGTTGGGTTGGCCAAAGACAAGGGCAGTGGCAGGTGAGGGCAGGTTCCCTATCCCTGCCTGCTCCTGTGTTGGTGGGGAACACCAGAGGAAATGGCAGGGAGGAGAAATCCACCTACTATGATACTATGATACTATGATACCTTCCCCTATGACTGCTACTGTCCCTGGCTAAGCCTGACTCTCCGTGTAACCTGGCTGGAGCCTCCCTGCCCCTGGGTCAGCTGGGAACAGCAACATTAGTGGGAAGGAAAGAAAGAGAATGGGAAAGAAGGGGTGGTAATCCTGAACACAGAGTGAAGGGAGCGGGTGCCAGGAGAGGTAAAATCTTATCTGCTTTGGGGGCTTAAAGTCCCCAGCTACTTCTCCCACAGCATAATCTGAAGGCGGTGTGGCTGCAGCCTCTGGATCTGTCCCTGAGGGCAGACATGTAAGTACAATGCACTTGTACCACAGTTCGGTGAGGGCAGCCCTGGACAGAGGTCCTCAGCTCCCAGGTTCCATATACAATACTTCCACTGATCAGGGTCAAGTCATTTGCCTCTGTGGGATTCAATCTCCCCATCTGAAAAATGGTGATAATACATCTGGTCTGCTTTGTAATGCACTTTGAGCTTCACAAGTGAAAAGCCATGTGCAGATGCTTATGTGAATATTACTTTACAGAGGATGAGATCGTTGGACATAGCATATAGAGCAAGGGGGCAGGATTTTTAAACTGAATCAGTACCATCTGGTGAAGAGGCGTGGAGTTCAAGACCAGAATTAGATACCAGAAACTGAAAGCCAAATGTTTTCAGCATTCCCACTCTTTTTGGACCTCTGAGTCCTCTAAGTTCCTGGGTGCCCAGCTTAAGAAAGTCTGGGCTGATTAAATCAATTGAAGGGGGTCATTTTTTATTTTTCTGTCAGCAGAACTGTCATTCCACCTTTAATTCATATACATTTCACCCTTCATAACATTTGGAAGTTAGCTTATACATTAAGAAAATGATGTGCTAAACTAAAGTGTGAGGTCTCAAATAAGGAGGACTGGAGGTGAAGAGGAATAAAAGGAGAGACATAATTAGATTGACTATGAAAGAACTAGTAAGAAAAAATATCCAGAAAACAGCAACAGTGACCAAATCAGATATAACTACTGAATATTGAATGAACTGAGCCTGCATACTGTTACACAACAATATGCACCAAAATGAAAACAACCAGAAGCTAAGCACAAACAATTTCATGAAAATAGCTTGATGCTCTCAGAGTATTAACTGATTCCACAGACTCAACAAAAAGGAAATCCACATCAACACGTGGCAGTTTCTTTCCCACTAACCTTGCCAACATGCTTTGAGTATCACATTCTTTACCAACCACATAAGTGTCCGTTGAAAGGAGGAAGGACACCTGGGAGCTCCAACCTTATAATTAGGTCTGTGAATTTTTACACAAACACGCCTATTAACAAGATCCCTCTAATTTATTTTCTAACTGTTGTCAGATCTCTGAGCTTTGCAGCTTGTTCAGTTGAGCCCACAGCAGTACTCCTGTGCCTATAAAGCATTTATTTGACCCTGTGTGAATTTTCAATAACTCGTGTTACAGTACCTGATTCCCATGCTTCTTTTAGTCCGTCTCCAAAGACACAAGCACTATACAGATCAATAACTTTACATACTGAACAAATGAAAACTTTGCCCTTTCTTTGAACCGGGCAAGGAAAAGGCAATTAATTTACCATAGAAACCTGTGTGACCAAGCCCAATTTGAACCATGGGTACATTCAAAGGACAGTTCAGTCCTACATTTAAACTCTCAAACCAGCACAGAAGGCCTGATCCAAAACCCAGTGAAGTCACTGGAAGGACTCCCATTGTCTTCAATAGGGCTAGAATCAGGTTCATCAAACCTGCATGTATAGTCTACAGTGAACACGTCTACAGGTGCATTAAGGTGCTTTTTCTAATGTGTATTCAGTTTAGTTCCTCTAATGTGAAATGTGCTTTAAGCTACCTTAATGCACAGTAATGAATGCACAAGGGGAGCCTATACATGTGCAGCATGGCTGCTCCAACACACTCGATTAACTGAGTCCGCTAGAGCATGATAATTACTGTTCCAGCAGATGCCAGCATCACATGTATCAGCATCCCTGCACTGAAGAATGACCAGGGAGTGCACTTTAACTAAAACTTGTCAAACACAAGCTTTAGTTAAAGCACCCCTCCTGCCATTTTTCAACACAGGGACAATGATACACATGATGCTTTGGATGCTTTACTTGGAGTGGTTCTCGGAGCCACTCTAATTAAAGTGCCCCCCTTCTGTCCCCGTCCCCCCCATTTCCTGGAGCACATGTATAAACAACCATAGTTTTTAAGTGATGCTTAATGTACAGTAGCCTCTTTTACTGCACATTAGTGTAAGCACACAGTTGTTTACATGATGCTTTAATGCAGAGTAAAATAGTCTACTGTGCATTAAAGTACACATGTAGAAGCACCCAGTGACTGCTCATTTGAGTATTTAATAAAATATTTGGAAGTAGGTTTCTTTACCCTTCCCAAGGCTTCCTTCTTGCCTATGGTAAATTGAAGCTACATATTACATGTACACCATACTTAGGGCACTTAAAACATGAGTGTCCACAAGTTAAAGTTCATTAACTCATGCTAAGTGCCCTCTGACCATCTCAAAGTTATGCCAAGTCAGGCAAGGGTTGACTCTGGGTTCTGCAACCCAGCTCATGTTAGAGTAACATGTCTATTCTACTGAGATAAAATGAGCAATTTGCAGTCCTCTAGCATCCCAAGATATTTCACTCCCCCCTGCCCCCTCCCACCCCCCAACCAGAACAGGGACAGAGCCCAGATGTCCTGATTTCTAGATATGCCCCAGCTTGCCAGTCTTCTAATGGCAAGACAGAGCTGTGCAGGCAAGAAATGGTATTAATCCTTAATGTGCAACTGCTCACAGCACATTATAACTTTAACACTTCTTAACATTTTGCAAACATGGTATGGTCTAAGTGTAACATATCTTCACTCTTAGGCAGCAGATGAGCTCTAGGCTTAGATTTACTAATAGAGTATGTCAGGACTTCATCACCAGACTTTGACTTCTTGACAATCCATTTACTTCAGCTCCAAATAGTTTGTTTAATGAAGAAATTGTTGTGATCAACATTAAAAGTCACTATTTACCACTATTTTACATATCACAGTTTCTGACATATTACCAGATTTTCCTGAATAGTAAATGTTGTCTCAGATACAGTAGTGCTTAAGAACATGGAGGGTCATTAAATTCTAATGGATATTGGGCACTTCTACATGAGATGCTTTACAGTACAATAGACTAATCTACTGTGCAGTAAAGTGTCACCATCTACATGTCTGCAGCACTTACTGCACAGGCAATTAGTCTATTGTGCAGGTGGCACAATTACGCAAATGGCTTCTGGTCAACCCAAGCAGCAGGGACCAGGAGAACTGTCTCCACCCCTAAGCAGCTGCCTCCTAGCCTTGCACCCTGATCAGCAAATCAGGGCACAGGGCTGGGAAGCAGCTGCTTGAGAGAGGGGACAGTTTCCCATACCCATATCTGCTGATCATGCCATGAGGCTGCAAGACAGCTGCCGTGGAGGCAGGACAGCTCCCCCAGATCCCCAGAGCCCGGGCCTGACTCCAGTGCCCCCTAATAGTGCAGGGCTAGCACTTAAGGTAGAGCTAGAGCCAGCTGCTGCAGGGATGTAAAGCATAGCAGAAGTAGCTCTGCACTGAACTGATCCTGTCAGAAGCAAATTTGCTGCTGATGGGCACACATATAGACATGCTCCAGGGAAAACTTAATGTACTTTTTTTTTACTGTGCAGTAAGCTTACAGCACATTCATAGCACATGAAGACATGCCTATTGTGTTGCAAACCAGCAAAGCCCTGGTGAATAGCTGCCTTGCCAAATATCGACAGACATACCAATTTCATTCCCACAAATGATGGACATATTCAGGGTTGGAACAGGACACAAAGTACACACAACAGTAGTGGTATGGTATTTGGTATGGGTTTTAGTAGAGTGGTTATTGTGTTTTGCAATCATGTTTTTGTTTGCAAAAGGCACTAGTTAATATATATGTTTGTTTTTTTAAAATTGTAATCAGTTTTGCTAGACAACAAGAGGGATTAGAATTTTTTTTTTAAAAGAAGGGAGGGAAGGAGCTGTAAACTATTTCCTGGCCTTTGACCAAAGAGGATGTAAGAATTCCTGTCACACTCTGATCTGCCACTCTTAACATTTTACAGCCTTTTCTTCAGTCACCAATATTTTCATCAGGTGCCCGTGATGTTTACTGCTAAATACAGTAAATGTCTGGGAATAGTAAACATTTTCCAGCAAGACAGGAAAAACAAAAAGATTTAGCAAAGAACCATTAATGGGAGCCAAGGGATAGGTTACAACTCTGCTGAGGATAAATGTGCTTTGTAAAATTATTTGCATATTGTCACTCCTCCCTATCTGGCTATTTCTTCAACTCCTTTTTAGATTGCAAACATGATAGAGCTGAACAGAAAATCATCTTAGCCTTTTCCTAATGAAAGGCAAAACACTCAATGACTAGAATGTGACCCAGGTGAAGGATTGTTTTCTGAGGAGTTATTGTGCTCGATATATATGGAAACAGGAAGAGTGTGCAGCTAATATGAAACCCAAGTGATCTCAAGGTTAGTGAGGTTATGCCAGCTTAGACCAGGTCAGGGTATAGAACTCATATGGGATAATTTAAATGTATATAGACTTGATCCAAAGCTTTTTCAAGTCAATGGATATGACCCAAAGCAAATTATTGACAAAATGATCTGGTGGGAGAAGAATCACACCAAGTAGTAATAAACCTAGCAAAGAGAAAATAATCAAAAGAAAAATATAGTGTAATTTCTCATATTTGTTGCTTATAAAGTTATCATTATAAAGTTACGTGATAAGGGAGTATTGAAGATATGGCCTGCAGTTCTCCAGAGAGGCCAGGAATTCAAGGACAGGATGAGTGAGGGCATGGCCGATTGCCAAATTCCAGTAGATGCAGCCATATTAGGGATATGTCAGCATCAGAGTGGTGAGCAATGGGTAAGTTAATTCCCACAGACTCAGGAACCTGTGATGGTTAAGTGTTGTTCCTCCCCTGCCCTCCCTTTCCTTCCCTCCCCTTGTCTTCTCTCCCCCTCCCTCCCCTCACCTCCTGCTAAAGTTCATAGAATCATAGAAGCAGGGTCAGAAGGAACCTTATAGATCTTCAAGTCCAACCCCCTGCCTGGGCAGGAGGAAAACTGGGCTCAAATGATCCCAGCCAGGTAGGCATTGAGCTGCTTCTTAAAGACCCCCGGGGTAGGAGCCAGCACCACTTCCCTTGGAAGTTGGTTCCAGATCCTAGCTGCCCTGACTGTGAACTAGTTCTTATGGAGGTGTAATCTAAACCTAGTCACCAACAAGTTGTGGCCATTATTCCTTGTTATCCCAGGGGGCGCAAGGGGAAACAAGGTCTCCCCCAAACCCTTCCGGTTCCCCCCTATTGAGTTTATAGACAGTTATAAGGTCCCCCCTTCGCCTTCTTTTGTGAAGGTTGAACAGGTTCAGGCCCCGTAGCCTCTCAGTGTAGGGTCTGCACTGCTGTCCCTGGATCATGCGGGTGGCCCTCCTCTGGACCCTCTCAATGTTGTCCACATCCTTCTTGAAGTGGGGTGCCCAGAACTGGACACAGCACTCCAGTTGGGTCCACCTCCCTCCCACAAGACTCCTCAGAGTCTCTACCTGGACCACAAAGCCCCATGGTCCAAATGCAGCCCAAGGACAGTGGGCTATCATCCAGTAGATGAATGTAAGTGGAATTGTTACTAAAACACAGTAGCAGTGAGAGGCAGCCACAAACCCAGGGCACAGTGGCAGTGTCAACTTCTGGTTGCTCCACAATCCAGTTGTCTCATTTACCTATCCTTAGTTATGCTGCTGGTAAAACATACAATTGAGGAACAAGGGTTCCCTGATATAATTCTCATTTTTTAAAGCAACTCAATGCTCAAAAAAGGCAGGCATCCAGGTACTATTTAGGCAAGAATGAACTAAATTAGATACTATAACACATTACAAATACAACATATTGTATTTGTTGCTCATGTCCATTCCCAAACCAATAAATTGGAATGTATGTATCAACATAAAATAGTTAATAGAGTGGAAGGAACTGGTATTTTTACATGTGCTGTAGTATCCAAGCGCATGAAAGCTAGCCATAGTGATTAAATACTGTTACATGAATGTATCAACAGTGCAATATATAGTTAAATATATTGAAGGAAATCCTGGTATCACTTGAGTAAAGCTTAGAGCTTATAATCTAATACTAGTGATAAATTTACCTTAACCTGTACAGTATTGTCAATGTTTCTTCCATCTGTCCCATGAGCATTAGTAAAGACTAATGTCCTCTTGCTTATGTCTTCTTGCTTTTCCCTTTGCAACTTTTATGTTCAATACCCCTAGAACAACGTACTAACTTTATGAATTTTCCTAAAGACTGTTTGGGATGCCTACATTCTTGGCTGAGAACTCTGTGACTCTCTTCTGTACTTGAAATTGCTGTAAATGCTTTTTTACTGTCTGATGAAATGCAACAAGTTGTCATGGTTAAAAATCACCTTCCCATCCATCACAAATAGAGCCATTTTCTTGCTCATTTTTAAGCATACTGGGAAATCAGCAGGTAATTAGGGGAAGATGTTTATTAATATATTTATATACTGTAATTACTGCAAGGCACTGAACACAACTGAAAAAAGCAATCCTTGTAGATTTCTGCGCTCATCCATTTGCTTAGTTTCTTATTGGGCTGTCCTTTCATTAATAATCCCAATTGTATGCATTTGTTTTGGTCTTTTTTCCCCAGAAATATAATTCCTTTCACATGTATCTCCTATATTTCGTATTAAAGCTCCTTAAGCTCTGGGTTTTGGTATGTCTCCTTGAGTAGATAAACACAACAGAACAAAAGTGGCTGGAAATGCAAACAGTCCCTGAATTATTATGCCTATTACTTTTTATTAGTAGTAAAAACAAAAAGAAGCAAGGAACAGTTCTATTTATGCAGAGCAGTTAGAACATAAATAATAATAAAATGTTTAAACTATAAAAATACTTACACCATATTAATTTAATTCTAATAAAAAGTAGGTTTAGGTCTTGCCTCCATGACAGCAAATGTGGTGCAGCTTTGCTTTCATCCAATATTTATACTCAAAAACATTTTGGTTTAGGAAATAAACTAGTGATAAAAAATTACAGTCTCAGAATATTGGGCTTTGACTAGTCCCCTGCTGCCCTTTATATTATGTTTCAGTAAAATACAGTACATCTTGCTGTTTTATTTCATTGTTTGTGGCCCATGCAAAATCCTATTGTCCAGCTGCCCAGGGTAAATGAACAACAAATCAGAACAAGCAGCAAGGCACAGTGACTGATTAAACTAGGTCAGAATTGTGCCTGTACTGTTAGAAATATTACTTTTCTGATTTTTTTTTACATATTTACATCACCTTGAATAGCAGAGGAAACCTGTTGATAGACCATTTTGTTTGTAAATGCTTACAGATAAGAAAGCCATGCCAAAATGTCTGAGCATGTATTTTCAAGTTGCTTGTTTTTGTTGATCTTTTATTTCTTATTTTTAATGATTTCATATCAGGGAGCTGATCATGCATCAGGTGAAACAGTGTGTAAGTGGGCGAGGAGAAGAATTGTACCGTGGAGCAGGGACTCTAGCTAGTTGAGCTAGGATGATAAATATACCTCATGTCCTCCACAGGTTTTTCTAACTCCAGCCAGATGTCCCCATGAGATCGGAACTCTGAAAGGGATCCTCCAGGCACTCGGGGTGTCTCAGTGCTGTGGAGAAGGTGGATTCACCCAGCACTTCAGCACACAATCTGATTTTCAGGCCCCACTAAGGCTTTCTTGTGTCCTGGAGTCTGTAATGAGGCAAAAAATGGAATCTGGGCAAGCTAACAAGGGAGGAGTGTGGAGATGGCCATGCAGATGGCTGCAGTTTCTTGCATATTCCCTGTGGGTGACAGCCAAGCAAATTCCAGGACAAATGCCTGATTTGGAAATTGTCTACGTGACTCTTTCTCTTCATAGCGGAAAAATGACACCTCCAGATGGAAAGTATATTAAGGAAGGGAACCTCACTGATCCACCAGAGATTTTTCTGAGAAAGTTCGTAGGAGGCAGGGAAGTAATTGGGACCCTGGAGGATGTACATACATTATCCAATAGTACCAACCTAAAATTTAAAATGATCTTGAGTTGTAGCTCATGAAATCCATGGGAAAAAACACAACTTTTCAGAACATACAAGACCTTGGGGTCATTGTATTTGCCTTCTGAAGTTTGAAACTTTAAAATTTATATTTTCAACCATCATATGAAAAGTTAAATTATTGCATCATCATATGACTTCACAAGTTGGCGTTTTAAGAAACACCTGAAGTATAGCAGGATTTACGATCAACATATGACTGTTGGCAAAGCTCTTGGTCTCCTCAGAGCTATTATTGAGGTATGTTTTGAACTTTTGTATTCTGTATATAGAGCCTTCACTTTCTGAGGCTGCTGAACCCTCAATAGCAGCAGCTGTTTTTGTTCACTAGGCCCCAAAGGCTTTTGCCTGCAATAGAGGAAACTAATACAGAGTGCCATACTGGGGATTGCTTTTGTTCTTTATTATTGTTGGGGGTAGAAGGAGATTCTAAAATTCAACTTGGTAGAAGCATTCATACTAGGAACCCATTATGGATCAAGACTGGAACAAACACAGAACAAAATGCCAGGATCAAACCTTACAATCTAAATATAAGACAAGAGACAATATATAGAAACAGCCCACAGGAAACCAATGAGACAATATTAAGCAGTCCAATAGAAAGAGGTCTTATAGGAAGAGAAAGAGTTTCAAGATAGCAAATATGTGTTTGTTCTTTATGTATGGAAACGTCAGCTACCAGAGGGGCAGAACTAAGAAGGGACGTACATGGGGAACAGGACAGTCAGTGTCACTTAAAAAAACTAACTTATGAAATGAAGTACTGTTTGGTACTTAAGTAGTTGAATGGGAGTCATCCTATACTAAAAAAGCCTTCCCCTGCTCTTGATAAGAAGGCCCTCTTAAGCTCACGATAATGCAGGTATAGATGAATGGGATGTACCAGCTTGATGGCACACAGAACTGGGACTTTTTCTTTCTCACCTGTTATTTCAGGTGGTCCAGTGAGTTGTTTGAAGTTTTACTTAGATGATCACATATGACTCGATGCAATCTAACAACAGGAGCTTGCTTAAACTGTCTCTCATACTACTCCAGAGAACATTTTGTTGCCAGAGGGAACATGCATCAGAAATGCACACTTGGTACATTTGCAGAGAGAGACAATGTTCCTCTTTGTCAAGCCCCCTAAGTTTTCAGCAATTCCAAGGAGCCTGACAGAGATCTGCTTCAGTTAGTGTCTAAGGCCCCTAGCAGATGTTATTTTTATTGCTCAGTGGGTACAAAGGAAAAACCGCATGACTTGCCTAACTTAATGTTGAAAGGGCATCCTATCTGAGGGGTGAAAAGCAGCTGTAGAGTTGCTCCCAGGGGCAGATGTAGGGGTGGTGACAGCAGTGCAGTCAATTATCCCCCTTTGGGTGCATGGTGCAGGCCTCCCAGCTGATCAGCAGGACCCAGTGAGCAAAGATATTCCTCTCACACAGAATCAGAGTGATGGTGATGGATCAGTCATGCACCCAGGCCAGTAGCCAGGACTGTAAACATATCCCAGCTTTCCCACAGGGATAAGGGAATAGAGACCATGCCTCATCTCCCCATTAGGTGGTGGCAGGCTGTTTGACAGGCCCTGTTCTCCCACAGGGCAGAAAGCAGAAGCAGGGAGCAGTGTATTCTGGGAAGTTTCAGGACATGGCCAAGCCCTATCACTTAGTGTTTAACATGCCCTATATTCAAATTAAAGCGCAATACAAATGAGGCACAAAGATGCTCCACATGTAACAAGTGACATTTTTGAATCTGGTTTACCATTTTTTTGTGTCTGGCTCACCATATCTAGTATGTGATAAAAGGCTTGAATGCCTACAATGGTACAAATGATCTAAAAATTAAAATAATACCTTCCAGGACCTAAGTTCTAGCTGATCAGTATTGCATTACCTGAATTTCTCAACAGGGTAAAAGCCAGGTCTTAATGGCTCATGCCAGAGCCTTTTAATTGTACAGTTCCCAACATCTTCCTTTCCCAGAGATAACATAATACTAACAAAGTGAACACATGACATTAACATAGTACAAAATTTCAAATATGTATAACCACATTTTTAACTAAGCTATCTAGCAATTTTCACTTTATATCTCAGGTGTCCTCTGGACCTGGACCTGCATGTCTCTACACTGGCCCTCTTATCAAACACCTATCACTCTATTAGCCTCCTTCCGTTCTTGGGGTTTAGGTAAAGTACTGCCTTTTCCTAACAGAATAGTCTCTGTTGGATGGGATTGTGCAGGCTTCACTTACTCAAGCCCATGAGATTACTCTGGAAAGTTCTTGAGACCCATGAGGCTAATCTCAAACTCTAGGTGACTGGCAGATCTGACAGAGGGCATGGGGATGAATTCAGAGCAATCTTATAGGTGAACTTCCAGTTCTAGAGCACATAGCTATCTTGGGCAGGTGGGTGATGCAAGGGCCTACCCAGTTCCATTTTCTCAAAAACCCAGCACTGACACAGTATAAATAAGCCTATAGATATACAAAACTACTTTCACAAAGTGGTGTGGAAGCTTCTGTGACTCTTCATCATTTTTTCACTTAACTATCTCTATATCTGCAAGTCCCCAGGGACTCTGGCATCCATTTCTGACAATACAGGAAGCTAAGCAGTTTTCTGGTGAACAGAATTCCAGGATGTGACAAGGTTTACTTCAGTTTTACTGCACTTAACAGAGATCAGACTCCTTAGCCTTTTTTAGGAAGCACCTTATTGACACTTTTTCACCAACCCATCATAGTGGTGATCATGAAGAATAGTGGTGTTATGTCTAACCTCATGCATCTCTATAAACAATTTAAATGCCTACTTAACTAAACTGTGCTCTGTTGTCAGAAGCTACCATATCATAGATGCCATGTCTAGTGAAAACATATTAGATATGCATGACCACCGGTTGGTCTTATCTAGTAAGATATCTCAAGGAAGTGACAATAATACTTATGGGCAAATATATAGTTAATTTTTTCCAGCCAATGTAAACAAATTATGCCAATTTTCCCTCTGCCACCAGTATTGGCTCTTTCCTTTTATTTGGCCTATGTTGCTGGCATATACAACAAGCCTTAATAGCTGTCTTAATGGCATTGTTTGAGGCCAATATAATATTTCTCCTATGTTTCTTTCAGATTTTTCAGTCTCAAAACAACAATTATACACCTTATTTCTAAGTATCTTTCTGTAATACTTAGGAATCATCATCTTGGTGTCTTGTTAAACCAATATCCTGATAGGGTTGATAGCACTCTCTCAGATTAATAAGAGGGGCCAAGAGTCTCCTATGCTGGCCACATTGTGTTAATAGTTTTAAATATTTTTCTATGATCCTCATGAACAACAGTCTACATATAGTATGAAATTAGACAAGATTCATTTTTAATCTAATTAACACAGTGAACCAAGCCTAGGACCTTGCTCCATTTTACTTTCATCAGATATAGAATCATAGAAAGTTAGGGCTGGCAGGGACCTCAGAAGGTCATCTAGTCCAACTGCTTGCTCAAAGCAAGACCAGCCCCAACTAGATCATCCCAGCCAAAGCTTTGTCTAGCCGGGTTTTGAAAACCCCCAAGGATGGGGCTTCTACCACCTCTCTGGGTAACCTGTTCCAGGGTTTTACTACCCTCCTAGTTTGAAAATTCTTCCTAATATCTAACTTAAACTTCCCTTGCTGTAATTTGAGACTACTGTTCCTTCTTCTGTCATCTGCCACCACTAAGAATAGCCTAGCTCCATCCACTTTCAAACCCCACATCAGGTAGTTAAAGACTGTTATTAAGTCTCCTCTCTGTCTTTTCTTCTCTAGATTAAATAAGACCAGTTCCCCCAGTCTTTCCTCACAAGTCATATGTCCCCCAGCCCCCTCACCATTTTTGTCATTTTTCTCTCCAATCTGTCCATATCCTTTCTATAGTGGGGGGCCCAAAACTGAACATAGTACTCCAGATGTGGCCTCACCAGTGCAGAATATGGTAGAATAATCACTTCCCTTGATCTGCTGGCACCTCTTATACTAATGCAGCCCAGTATGCTATTAATCTGCTTGGCAACAAGGGCACACTGTTGACTCATATCCAGCTTACTGTCTGCTGTAACCCCTAGGTCTTTTTCTGCAGAGCTGCTGCCCAACCAGTGAGCCCCCACCTTGTACTGGTGCATGGGATGTTCCTAAGTGCAGGACTTTGCACTTGTCCTTGTTTAACCTCATAAGATTCCTTTTGACCCAATCCTCCATTTTATCTAGGTCACTCTGAATCCCAGCCCTACTCTCCAGCATATCTACTGCTTCCCCCAGCTTGGAGTCATCTGCAAACTTGCTGAATGTGCACTCTGTGCCATCTTCCAGGTCACTGATGAAGACATTGAACAAAACCTGCCCCAAGAATGACCTTTGGGGCACTCCACTTGATACCAGCTGCCAACTAGACATCATGACATTGATTACTGCTCTCCGAGTCCTATGTTCTAGCTAGTTTGCTATCCACCTTACAGTCCATTCATCCAGCCCATACGTCCTTAGCTTGCCTGCAAGAGTGTTGTGGGAGACCATATCAAAAGCCTTGCTAAAATCAAGGTAGAACATATCCACTGGTCTCACCACATCCACAGAGCCAGTCACCTCATCATAGAAGGCAAGCAGGTGGGTCTGTTGGCTACAAAGGACCAACTCACAGGATCATAATAAATTCTAGTTTATTGGATGGGATGTGAAGTAACCAATACAATCACAAATGCTAACTTTGAGTTATGGGTGGTCCTGGTCACCTTAGCACATAGACACACACATGCACTCACTCATTCAAACTGATGTAGTATAGTGTATAGTAGCTGCTGTAATGATTGTGAGAGCACTGGTGTCAGTCTATCTACCTGTCTGAGGCCATGGAGTCTGCTGCTGATGGTCAGCTTTCTTCAAGGCGACGTCTTCTCCAGAAGAGGGTTGCCTGCTTGTCTTTCTGTCTCAGTAGGTCAGGTGCTGGATGGGAGGGTGCCACTAAGGGTCATGCTTCACTGTCTTTTATCCCTTTCTGGCAGACCTGTGTGATAATCTTAGCTACCCAATCCAGAGGTTGTTGTCCCACATGGGTCTTGTGGAGTACCTGACAGCTGTTAGTCACAGAGGTTTCTGCCTGCTGGTACCTGAAGTTTCAGGAGTCCAACCTTAACTTATTGACTTAATGGCTATATTTGTCATGCATTACAGAAATAGTCCATAGGGTAAGTGCTCAGTTCCAGGAATCAGTTCTTTAGCTTGATTAGCTTAAAATGGAGTTCCTTTGGCTAGGCTATTGTCTACTGATGATCATCATTCACTTGTATTCACTCAACAGATTTTATTGTTTTACACTTAACTTTTTTCAATGCAGTTTTAACAATGGTCCAGGGTCTAACTTCATTCTACAGGGAATACATTCCTTAAGAGTTTAAAAGTATAAAATATGAAATACAAAAGGCCATGGTAAAGATGAGACAGATGAAATATGAAAATGCACTGCGAGAAATATATAAAAATGCAATGTGAGGTAGTAAGGATCAAAGGCTACTGGGGACATTAACTGAGTTAGGTTAGCACAGGATATATTTAGTCTTTGCAGTGGATATTTTAGTTCTTTTGTTTTCTTTAGTGACACTCAGCTTAATAGATATGTAGACATAGTTTCTAGGTTTCTTCTACAGAAAGCCACTTCAGCTTGCTGGCTTGCTCTGAGCCTTGCCACACCCATGCAATGAGTGTGCTAGGTCTCTGCCAATACTTAGAAGGAAATGCACAAAATGGGAGGGTGCAGGCAAGAAGGGCCTTCGGTTATATCCATGTCCAGAAAGGAAATCTACAAAGGGGGGCTTTCTGCTACAGGTCAGGCATGACTTGCCCTTGGTAGATCCATGCTGACTATTCCTAATCACCTGTTTCTCCTCCAAGTGCTTACAAATGGATTCCTTGAGGATCTGCTTCATAATTTTTCCACGGAGTATGTCTGCAACCACAAAATCTCTGCCAGCCTTGATTTCAATTTATAAATCATGCTTTATTAGGCAAAAAACCCTCTCTACAGCCTAAGACAGGGGTGGACAAAGTACAGCTGGTGGGCCAGATTTGGCCCACCAACTAATTGTATGCGGCCTGCAGTTGCCCATGTGGCACTCTGCACGGGGCCAAACTCCTCCCGCTCCCACCCAGGGCAACCTGCACTGTGCTCCCACCCACACCTTCCCCATAGTAACAGATAACACTGCTACATCCCAGGCCCTGGCCAGCATGCACAACTTCCCGGAGGGGCTGTTTCTCCTACTGCAGCTGCCAAGGTACTTCGCAGCTCCTCCTATCTACAGCAGCTTTTCCTCCTCCTCCTACCCCTGCTGCACTGCTCCAGGTAGGGGGAAAGCTGCAGCCAGGCAGCTCCTGCCCCAGTACATGGGGCTCCAGCTCCCAGCCATTTTTTACTTACTCAGCTATCCACAGGTGGCTGCTCAATATACCAGGCAGGAAAAGTGGATGGAAGGTGGCTGGGACTTAATGCTGGAGCCTTGTATGTCCCCTGACTCCCCTTCCTTCCCTCTTTTCCTCCACCCCCAGCCAGCTCCCAAGTCCTATTGGGTAGACAGCCCCACTAAACCACATTCACACACTGCCTCCCACGCACTCACCCCACCCCCACACTCCCCACACAAAAGTTTATTTTCCTACTCCCCCACACAATATATATATGAGTAAGACTTTATTTTGAGCTACCATGCAATTGCACCAATATACACTACTCAAAATGCATAAATCAGGGCAAAAATATTTTTTGAAAGAAAATTAAATATGTCTAGTAGATGTTTGATTTTTAGTATGATTTTAATCTATAATTTGTT
Source organism: Caiman crocodilus (assembly GCA_030014935.1). Taxonomy (NCBI): domain Eukaryota; kingdom Metazoa; phylum Chordata; order Crocodylia; family Alligatoridae; genus Caiman; species Caiman crocodilus. Next base: position 199,697,810 of record JAGPOW010000261.1, read on the forward strand.
AAATGATATCTTCTGAAATATTTTGCGTGTGTGGCCCTCGAGAGCTCATCAAAACTCATTAAGTGGCCCACAAACCAAAATAATTGCCCATCCCTGGTCTAAGAATTGAGATGATAGGCTAGCCCATCTTCTTTTTATGGCAAAACAATTAGCATTTCATGGTCATTTGCAGTTAACACTGATCTCCCATAAATTAATGTTTTTATATACACACAAACTAAGTCCACAGCCTAGTTCTCTGTTTGAATGTGTTGACTTTCTATTTTTGTTGGCATCCAGGATGTATAAGCCACTAGTCTCCAGTTTTGACCATTGATCTCTAAGAAGACTATATCAATACCATCCTTGGAAGCATGCATGGGAAGTTTAGTTTTGCACTTACTGTGATAGTACCTCATACTTGGATCCTCTTTAATTAATTCCTTTTCTTACTCATACTCTTTATTAAGATTTGAATCTTGTATCAGTTGTACACCTTTCCATTGAAGCATGCTCTGGTTGCTGGTTTGGGAAATTAGATTAAGTAAATATTTCTCTATAGTCCATGAATATCTGTACCCCTGCCTTGTATGCTGGGGTAGGTATATTGGTGATGACCTCAACCTTACTATAACTTACCTGTGCATTTTTCTGTGTTAATTTCCTGGCCAGGTATATTATTTGCATTACACACAATCTATACTTCTGGATTTTTATTTTACTTTAGCTTAACAGCTCACAGCCTAAAGTCATACTCTTCTACTGCTTTTCCCCTAGATCAAAACCATAGTAGTTGCTATAGGATCAAAATGTTATATTCTTAGTGAAACACCTCAAATGCCAAATAAAACCCAAAAGGATGTCTAAGGAAACTGTCTCCCAAAGGGTTGCTGAAGTGTACAAATGTGTGCTTTATTTTTCTGAGGGTAGCTGCCAGAATCTTGATGACATATCAAACTTAGAAAAATATTTGACATCAGCTATTAATTCAAAAAAAGTCTCTCCTTCTAAGAAATAAGAGTGAACATTTCTTTCCTCATATAGTTATTTACTTTTTTGAGGTCTGTACTTAAATAGTTGAATCAGTTTTCCTGCAATGAACAGTGAGTGCTCCCACTCTGTTGATCCTTCTGCTTCCTCCATGATTCCCAGAAATTACATATAGAAAAATTAAATGTTTTTCCAACAGGTATGTAGGGCATTGAGGTTCCTCTAGCATCCTTTCAGTCATCATCAGCCTCCATACAATGTTATTTTTTTTAAAGCAAATATTGTTTGCAGGGTAAAATTCTATAAAGTTCAATACATCCAGAATAGATTTGGATTTGTGGAGGTTTCCTGTGGGGTTTGTAGCAGTGACAACTGTTTATTAACAGATTATTCTTGTACATGCTTATGAATCTAGCAAAGGGTAGTGTAACAGGTAAGGCACTTGGGGTTGCCATCATGCCCCCTTTTGACCACTCCTGTCCTTTCATGATCCCACTCCAGCCTCCCAGATGTCCCCCTGCTTTCTTACATGTCACACCTTGTTGTAAAAGTAATGAGGGAAGGCTGACTTCAGATGCAGGTGAGCCTAGGAACTCTCTTTCTCTCTGTCTCAATATTCACTTTCTTTAGTCATATGTGCCATATGTGCCTTATGGGTTGAATTTATGATCTCAAGCCACCCCCATAGTAATACTGTAACAGGATGCCATCCCCAGCACATTGAAGAACACCTGGAGGCACACCAGAGTCCCTTTTAACTTTGAATTTCCTCCAGGAACAGACTCCCCTTTACTCACCTGCCACAACTTGTTGTTACTTTAGATTCTTAAAAGGGAGGCTGCCCATGGGCTTCCCAAATCTGTTCTTGACTCTCAGACACCTAGAGGTGATGAGTTTCTGCCTTAAGGGCTATTTGCATGATTCTGACCTTCCTTTATTGTGCCGCATGCCTCATAGGTGTTATCTGCATCTTCTGCTCACTTTGTTGGTGTCTCAGCCAATGCAGATTCTGCTCCTTTTTATGTAGCCAAGCTTTCCAGGTCAGACCCACTAGGCTGGGCCCAGCTTTGAGGCCTTGGCTTCACTCTCATCCCTGGGCCCCTGGCACTGTCTAGCTGCACCCCTGTGGCATCAAGCTCTCTGGCCCGTGTAGCTGCATCCCTGTGGACATTAATGAGGCCTCCACCTCTCCTGTAGCCTCATCTGCAAACCACCAGTTTAAACTGCAACATAAACACTAAGCCCCTGGACTATAACAAAGAAAAAGAATAAGGGAATTTAGCCTAGTTATCCATGGCTCCACATCTCTGGGTCACTCTGTCTGGTACTGTCACTTGCAGGGCTGCTTCACAGTTTCCTGGAACCTTCAGGAGTTTACCCCTGCCGCAGCCTGGGCTGGCCCCTTTGGCTACCTCAGCCCAGAGTTTATATAGCTCTCACCCAGTCATGTGACAGCCCCAGTCAGCTGACCGGCCTGCAGAGCTACCCTTCACCCCCTGCTCTTGTGGCAGACTGTGCTCTGAAGACTCTGGTCTTAAAGGGGCCACTCTGCTTTCTAGTAGGGTTGTGCAAAGCTTCAGTAGCTGATTCATAGATGTTAGGGTCAGAAAGGACCTCAATAGATCATTGAGTCCGACCCCCTGCATAGGCAGGAAAGAGTGCTAGGTCTAGATGACCCCAGCTAGATGCCTATCTAACCTCCTCTTGAAGACCCCCAGGGTAGGGGAAGGAGATTCATTTTGGGGACTGAATCTCAAATCTGAATCAAATCAGGAAACCAATTAAAAGCTCTGAATCAATTTGAAGCCAGCTGGGCAAACAGCAGCACCACCCGCTCCTCTGCACTAGCTGGCAAGAGGCACCAGCGCAGAGTCCCTGCTCCCAGTGCTGATGCAGAAGCAGCAGCACTGGAAGTGGGGGCCTATGCCCTGCTGCTGCTTCCCAGCCAGCGTGGGGCAGGTGGGCGTGATGCTGGCACAGCTCGCACTGGGAGGAAGAGAGCAAGCAGCAGCAGGACATGGCCCCCACTCCCAGCACTGCTGTGCCCACATCAGCACTGGGAGCAGGGACTCTGCACTGCTGCTGTTTGCCAGCTGGCGTGGAAAGAGCACGGGATGCGGGCGTGGCAGCAGCAATACTGGAAGTGGGAGCTATGTCTTGCTGCCGCTTGCCCCCTTCCACACAGACTGAGCCACGCCCGCATCTCCCCGCCCCACACTCCAGCTGGGCAAGCAGCAGCAGGGCAGAGGCCCTGCTCCAAGCACTGCCGCACCTGCATTCCACCCCCAGGCCCGTCCCTGAGTAATGCGCCCCCTGCCCTGGCTAGGAAGCTTGTCCCAGCCCCAATCCCTCCCTTCCTCTAACACCAACATACTTACCAGCTAGAGGCAGCTGTGTCACCTGCCTATTTAGTTTATGGCTGAATCTCCAAAGCGGTGCCAAATCTTTCTGATCTGATTCGGCTGAGTCAATCAGGACAGTGATTTGAATCTCTGAATCAAATCACTGTCCTGCAAATTAGCCAAATCCAAATCCAAAGTGAATACTTGCCACTTCACACAGGCCTACTATCTAATAACAGGGCTAGGGTTCCCTGTTACACATACACATGTGTTACAGGTGTTACTGATTCACACTTACGTGGGACACTTTGCCCTCAAGCCAATGCCAGGCCACTTCAGGCCTCTGCATCCTTGCTGGGGTCTTGGCCTTTCCCATCCTATTCTCCTTTCCTTTGACTTCCCCTTTCTGCCTAGGCCCATTCTGCCAGGCCAGACTCCTGGGTTCCAGCCCTGGTCTTTCTTCTTTCAGGCTTGGGCTCCAGCCCTCTTGGCCTCTGGTTGGCTGTTGTCCCTCTTGGGCTTGTGCTCTGGTCCTCTCAGCCTCAGGGCTGCTTTTGCCCCCTCAGGCTTGCACTCCAGCCCTCTTGACCTCAGGCCTGCTACTGCCCACTTAGGCAGTGATACAGACCTCGCATGTATCTCAGGCACTAAACTGCAGTGCAGCACTCAAGTGCCCTTTCACAGGTCCTCATCACCCTTTTGTTAGCCATGCCTGGTCCACCGGTATAAAACTCAAACACAGACATAAGGCCTCTGGCCATAACCCAACTTCCTAACAGGATCTGAGCACAAACCCCAGCCCTTTGGCTATATCACTCAAGTCCTTCCCCTACCCTGAGTCCTATTCCCCTGCAGGTCAATAGCATTCTACTTTGTATTACTCCCAGGGTAGTCCAGATGTTAGCCAGGAGCTCCTCTGCAGCAATCTTTCCCTAGTGCTCTTTCCTCAGCAGCTCCCAGAGCCAGATTGGCTCAGGCCCTGGGTTTATATGGCTGGCAGCCACCCCCCCCCCATTTTGGTTATGTCCTTTCTTCACCTCTGCACAGGGTTTTCCCTGTCAATCAAGGCCCTGTCTCTCTTCCCACAGCCACAGTCCACTGAGCCTGCTGAGTCTTCTTAAAGGGGCAGGAGCTTCCTGGCTCCCTGCCACAGTTCCCTCTTCTTTCCTTACATTACTAACCAAGTAACAGGGTATGGGTCCCTTGTTACAGGTGGACCCAGACAGTCCCTAGTGGTGTTTTCTACATGGCCTTTCACTCAGTGGTTCAAAGCTCATCTCCATCGCAAGCAAGAAGATGGAGATGCATCTCCCCATACTCCACTTTGGTCGTGCCAGTCCATCTTGGGCTAATGTAGATCAAGTGCGAGGATTTACTCCTATGCAGAGGTCTTCCTTTGCTTATTTATATGTGAGTATTCATGTACAACCCAAATGTAGTACATAGGAATGTAATACTTCACTCTAATTCCTTACTAATTTGGATAACTATTTAAATGAGCACTGATTATGCTGCCCTGTGTTTATATATGAGATTTGCTATTACCTTAGACCACAGATAAAAAATGTCTATAAAACAATGGTAAGCATTTGCATGGCTAAAACAGGCTTGGGTAACCTAAGTGGATTTAAGGCAAACAGAGTTCTATAAACAAAATGAAAAGATGGCATTTCAGCAGAAATATGTAAAAAGATATACTTCAGAGAAGCAGCCTGCTTAGTTGTAAAATGAGTTTAAATTAGGCTTTAAAAAGGATTGCTAAATCTTGACACATATATGAGCAGCTTATTATCATGCAATTGTGCAGTAGTTGCTTGATCTTGTTACTGATGTGCCACATATGAATAAGTGATTAATTACCACAAAGGCTAAAACAGAGCAGAGTGAGAGTACTGTAGCTCACCCTGAAAGAGGGGCTTAAACACGTTTATTGCCCTTTAAGTGCATTTCATTAAGGCCAATTAAGGACTTTCATGTCTTATTAGAAAAATGAAGTAGATTTATGAGGTTTTCATAGGCTGTAAATGCTAGGGCTAGCAGATACAAAACTGCAGAAATGTAATAGTTTGGAGCTAAGAAAATATGTAAAGATGCACACTGAAAACAATTAATCACCTTAAAGAGCTAGATCAATATGAAGGTGATCATCATCTAGAAAAAAATAAAGCAACAACTTTTAAAAACAGCATTCATAACCCTTTCAGCCTGTGTACCTCATTGTAATCTTGTGGTCAGTTTTACCATACTTCTTCACTTTGGCCTGATTCTTCTCTGTACCCTATGCGAATTTAAAGCAGGTGTGCAAGGTGTGAAGTACTCCCATTTTGACTTGCTAGCAATAGACTCATTTTGTGCTAGTGAAAATGATCAATGAAGTGCAAGGCGATGGAAAATCGGATTTGTTGCCAGCACATTCTTCTGGATTGCACACTGAATCGAATAAAGTTAAGCTCAAGCATTCGTTTCTGCAAGACAGGCATTCGTAAGTATATAATCCTGCTAGAGGCTCTGGAAATGGGCGCAGGAACAAGTTACCACAAAATGAAGAAGGTCAGGAGTTTATAGCTTTTCATCATCTCTTTGATAATTGCCTGTGGGTATGCTCTTACCCTGCAGTAAATGAAGGCTGCCCTGCATTAGCTGAAATGAACCCTCAGCAAAGGAATTAGCTCTTGCATGGGTTAGCTTCAGGTTCCACAGGGCAAACGTGTGTACACTGGCAGTTACTGCAGAGAACAACTCTAAATGCTTGCTTTCTTTCATGTTGTAGTTACTTGGTTCAGAGGTAGAGTGACACAGCCAAGCATCCACGACAGCGTCCACACACAGGAACAGCGGCAACTTCAAGTAGTTGCACATAATTGTGTAGCTGATAATGCAGATTGTCTTGGCCGCCCGACCGGTCAGAGCCAGCCGAGGGGAATGGTGGTTAACCAAGCGGACATCAGGCAGGCTGGCAGATGGAGAGGCAGAACAGCGTATTGGGTTTAAAATAGATTTTACTTACATCACTGGTGGCCGTGACGCAGGCTGTATGCTCACTTACATGGTTACAATTTGGGTTGCCGCATTGAGTGTACAGACAAAAGCGCGCAGGGAAGGGGTACGTCGGGAGGTCACTTACAGGGAGCTGTTGGTGGGTGATCAGTCTGCCAAAGTCACCCTGCCACATGCTCAGAGCTCTTTGTGGTGTGCTCAGAGCTCTGCAAGGTCTTTCCTGCAACGTGGTCAGAGTTCACTCCACTCCAACTTAGGCGGAAACTGTGCAGATTTTTATACCTTTAGAGTAGCCAATGAAAATTTGCCAAGTAGGAATACTTAATTAGGCAGAACATACCAAATTTAGAACAATGCCAATCATACAGGGGGGTGGTCTATTGTGTCAGGGACACTCACTTGATTTGGGTTGTGACATAGTTGTTTTTTTCTGCTCCACCCCAATTAGTATTCAGGGCAGCTGCCCCACCCTGCTCACACCACTGAACTTGTTCCTGTACCTATGTCATCTGAATCAGAAGAACATTTAAACTTACACTAAAGTTTAGGTAAATTGGAGAATGTGTTTCAGTTCTTTACTGAATAGAAATGAATTTAAGCACACATTTAAAGTCAAGCAGCAAGGACTAACACACTATAGTTTTGCTGTTTTGCTGCAGCAAGGACTAACACACTATAGTTCCTACCTCACATATACAGGAGCATGGCTGTACATTTAGTCTATCAATTGGAGTTCTGGATATGTAATATTCATAAAATCATAGAAAAATAGAGTTAGTTCAAAAGGTCATTTACTCTAGTCCCCCTTTAAAGGCAAGATTATCCTGTCTAACCCATCCCAGGGAAATGTTTTCTAAACTGCTCTTAAAAACCTTCAAGGATGGAGATTCCACAGTCATAGCCTGTTCCAATGCTTAACCATCCTCATTGTTAGAAAATTCTTCCTCATTTCCCATCTAAATTCCCCTTGCTGCAATTAAAAAATGTTACTTCTTGTCCTGCCTCCTATCAGCTGCAGAGAATAGGCTATCACTATCCTCTTTATAACCATCCTTCTGGTATTTGAGGGCTGGCATCAAATCCCTCTTCAGTCTTCTGTTCACCAAACTAAATAACCCCAATTCTTCTAACCTTTTCTCATAAATCATGTTCCCTAGACCTCCCATAATTTTTGCTGCTCCCCACTGAAGTCTTTTGAAGTGCAGTTTCCAGGACTGAAAGTAGCGAAAAAAATCTCTTCCCTTCACTTACAGACAGAAGGCAGACCAGGTTGACACCTTAGAGACTAACTCATACAAAGAAGCATGAGCATAAACTTTCATAGGCAACAGTCTACTTTGTCAGATGCTATGAGTAGTCCTTTCACTCAAAGTCTGTGGAGTATTCATAGCATCTAACAAAATAGGCTTTTGCCTACAAAAGCTAATGCTCTCTAAATAAGTTAGTCTCAAAAGTGCCACCCTTCTCTGCTTTCTGCTTGACTTCTGACTAAAATGGTTGTCTCATCACTTGAAGTGACACTCCTGTTAAATACAACCTAGTATGCTATTCACTGTTTTTTGCAACAAGAGCACACTCTTGGCTCATATTCAACTTAAAGGACATTAAAATTCCAAGGTTCTTTTCTGCAGCACTTAGCTGTAGCCCAGGTAATACTCAATTATGTACTCCCCTCTCCAGTGGAAGGGAATGTTAGCAGGGCAGGTGCGTTGTGGGGTGAAGCTGCCTACTGCACGCAATTCCTTCCTTCCCCTATAGAGTATAGCTGGGACACATCTTAAGACTTAGCTATATACAAATTTATTAATATACAAGAAGAGTTTAAAATGTAACATATATAATAAAGACATGGGAACTATATGCAATATCGATATACAACTCTATGCAAATCCCTCTCTGGGTCAGGTGAGGGATCTGGGAAACAAAGGTCTCCGTAAATGTCATGCAGTCATACTCTACTGGGATTCGAATCTACAAATCATGAGGCAGTTCACAAAAGATGAGGTGTAGGGTTCACAAAAGATGAGGTGCAGGGCCCAGGGGGACATAAACAAACAATAGCACTGTTTCAGGAAAAGGTAGGGCCCTAGATGAGAGGAGGGTAGTGGGGAACCCCAGATACCCCAGCTGCCCCTTTAACCTACTTAAATATCCCAACTACTCATGGGGGGTGGGAAGACCCTCCTCCCCTGTGAAATCCCCTTCCCAGGCAACTCACAACTCCTGCAAGGGCCCAGTAAGGCTGTGCTTGTATTCTAGGGTGAGGCGTCTCTCCCTTGGCTCTCCCTGGGGGCCCTCAGCTGCTTTAGGGCTCTCCTGACCTCCAGCTTGCTCGGTACCCTGTGCACCGCTCCATGCACTGTTGGCCCTGACTTGTGTCAGGGATTGGAGAACCGAGCTGCCTGGTGCAGCACCGGGGTCTCGTCTACTCACAGGCCCTTATGCGACAGTTGTGCACCGTGTACCCAGCCCGCATCAGGGCTGGAGACCCTAGCTGCCTCGTGTGGCTCTGGGGGTCTCAGTCTGCTCCTGGATCTTCCATATACTGCCTGCGCACCAACTGCCTGGTCTTGTGCCAGGGGTTCGAGACCTGAGCTGCCTCATGTAGCTCCCAGGGTCTTGGTCCCTCTCAGACCCTCCATGCACCAGCCATGCACTGATGCTGCAATCCCTTGCAGTGAGGCTGGGGGATGTGGCTGCTTGCTGCTCCCTGTGCAATGAGGAGTCTTCAGGCTCTTCCAGGGTAACAACTCCACCCCACTGTTCAGCTCTGCCAGCTTTTTCTTGCCCTCTTCTCCATCCCTTAATGCAAACACCCTTGTGCTGGGCACAATGATCTTTTATTCCCTTTGGGGGCTCTGCCCCCAGATTGCAAATGAACCAAGTGGAGAGAGAGAGGGTTAGTTCCCTCTCACATCCAGCTCTTTATCTCACCCCTGCGTAGGGGTGGAGAAAGCTCACAAGGGCTCTGAGGGGCTATAGGACTTCATAGGTACTGGTGGGGTGGGAGGCCCAGTAAATTGAGAGAAAAACTTGTCGTCTAAAAGGGGTTAGAGTGTGGACCCTATATTATGGTTGTGTTGTAGCCCAGGGGCTTATGCTTTTTGTTGTTATTTACTCTGGTGGACTGGGGTGAGGCTAATTGGAAAGGAGCTCATTGGGGCACACTACAGTGTGGAGACCCCAGCACCAGAGAGGGCACGGTGACAAGGGGGAGAGCAGACCCCAGTGCCAGAGAGGGCGCGGTGACAAGGGGGAGAGCAGACCCCAGCGCCAGAGAGGGC
>JAGPOW010000261.1:199709459-199741090 GCA_030014935.1 Caiman crocodilus
GTCCGACCCCCTGCCTTGGCAGGAAAGAGCACCGGGGTCAGATGACCCCGGCAAGGTGCTCATCTAACTTCCTCTTAAAAATCCCCAGGCTAGGAGCTTTGTGTCATCTGCAAAGCTATGGGGAGAAGTGGCATAACCAATATGGGGAGATGAAGTGGCATATCTATGGGGAGATGTAGCATATCCAACATTCTCCCCCTATCCACAGAGTATGTCACCTTATCATAGAAGGAAATCAAGTTGATCAAACATGACTTGCTCTTGATCAACTGGTTCTTCCAGGTTAGAAATAGATTCTTGATGACATGATTCATAATCTTTTCCGATATTGAAGTTACATCAACTGATCTATCATTCTTCAGATCTTCCTTTTTTTCAAGATAGATACTATACTTATACTTTTCCAGTCATCCAAGTCATCACCTGACATTCATGAGGTCTCAGAAACACTAGCCAAGAGCTCTGCAATTGCCTCAGTCAGTGCCTGGAATAATCTAAAATGAAACTCATCCAAAGCTGGAGATATAAAAGCATCCAGTTTCTCCAAATAATCTCCAACCTGTTCTTTCTCATCATCTGATGACTGACCTTATCCATCAATATGAAGTAACAAAGACATCAGATACTTCAGCTGTTTTCTCATCATTATTATAGAATTCCCTTCCTATATCCCTTTTGTTCCATATCCATTTTATCCATTTTTTAAATAACTTAATTAGAAGAAAAGTAAGATAATTATAAGTGATCTGTTTAACTAATGTGTTTGTACATAAACTCAAAACAGCCCCAAAAAAGAAAAACAAGATCTAATATTGCATTCTTGACTCGTGCTGCTATTAAGGTGTGGGCATATGTGCAATTCGAAGAAATACAGAGAAAGCTCAGCAGTACAATTTGAGCATAGACTACAACTTCACTTTAATTCACAGGATTCTGCCAGCCCATGTCATAGCTTTGGACTTATTTTAATGCAAGTTTTGTCTAGAGAATGAATTTATTTGATTTGTTTCTTTATTTCAAAAGAAAACTTTCACAGCAAATTATAACACATATAACTTATATATAACCCATTATCATGTGGGACTGTAGCTGCTTCATCACCATTCACATTTCTACACATAGTATCTAGGCAAGTCTTTACATATTAATATGTAGTTATAAAATTTTTAGATGTGCATTATTAACTTAGTGGGCAAGAACAGCACTGTCAATTGGCGGAATGTGTTTTTAAAATGCACATTATTTACCCCACAGACCAAACTGCTTCAGTCTGTCATGTTTTAGCCACCTAATTAAAAATCTTATGAAACTTCTTTGAAAAATGTTTTCAGTACATGTGCATCAACAACTTTTGGAGTTTTATTATCTCAGCTCTTTCATTTTTTTTCCAAAATACATAAAGCATTTAGACAAATTATGGTCTAATCACTTGCCAAATTTTGTCTTAAATAGAAGCTATACTGGAGTTAGACAAACTCAAAAAAAGATCAGAAAGAACTGATCAACTAGATGCTGCAGGAGAGATTGTTTTTATTTTTCACTGCATGCATATCATTTTAAAACATTTTTTTTTAATTTGATGAAAAAGTTACTCATGTATGTGATGAGCATTTGCACTTGGTGATTTATTCCAGGCAGGGGAGGAGTTATAAAACACACTGCATCCTGAGCTTAAAATAAAAATAATCTTTTAGTTCCATATACAGCCCAAGTTCAGTATACTTTCTATAACAGTGGGACTTCATTTTATAGCACTATACAACACAATAAAATAATTTTAGACAATGACCAAATTCAACTTCAGCATGGAAATCCTTGTCCCAACCCATAGAGAAGCAGAGTCCCATTTCCATTGGTCATTTCCATTTTCCTAAGTCTCCATTGCATAGATTATTGTGAATAATCTTCATCAGGTTGTTTACTGACAGGCCATCAATGAGCTGAGACAATATAAATACAAAACAAAGGAGATCATACTTTGTAGGCAGCCTTTTTCATGAGAGTCTTTTGAACTGGTTACTTTCTGAATGTTATGAGGTGTGAGGATTGTCATGGAAAATATTTACCCTATGCTCATACTTTGCTCAACTCATCTAATTTTGGCCCACCCTGAAACAGAAGCTCCTGCAAAGACAAGCTGAGAAATTACTCTGTTTTCAGCTTGAATCGTGTCCAAACTGAAAGTTAAGATTGATAATTACCAGTTTATCAGTTTCCTGACATATATTTAAAGTGATAGTTCTAAGTGACTGAACAATCATTTTATTTCTATATCTCCAATAAAAATGAACATTACATAAACATAACAGCATGTTAACGTTTTTGTAACACTGTACCAAATTCAGTAATAAATAGGTTAAAAAACTAATTAATTAGTATATTTGCTCATTAAGGCACCTTTCTGAGATGTATGTCTAATATTTTTGAGGTTTCTAGGTGGTCACTGGCTTTATGAAACATTGAGATAGACATTGTTTATTAGTTGTTAAATGTCTCCTGAAATCTCACTGAAAGGCATAATAGCACGACACAATATAGGAGCAAAGAAGGAGCAAAGAATGTCTGATATAATTTTAGGGAAGACATTTTTCTAATCATAACAACATGGACATTGGCCTTGCTTGGTCTGTGCAATTCCAAATAGAAATGCTTTGAAAGTAACCTTGGGTGGGAAAATTGGAGATGAACTGACTATGTAGCAGCTCTGGGGGTAATAGAACTGAATGAATATCCTACACTGTATCCGTGACAGGCTTTGATATATGGTATGACTGCCTCTTGTGATCTGCTGAGGGTATATCATCAATTGTGCCTTTGGGGCAACAGTCAAACAGCTGTAGAGAGTTGCATGTTGAATCTCCCATGCATCTTTGCACATCTAGCTGTCTGCCACATGAGCTTGAAACATGAGATGAGAGCAGAAGTAGAGAAATAGAAGAAAAGAAGAAACAAGAGAAACATCAGTATAATATTTGCACCATCTTTAACTACAATTACAAATTAATCCTTTGTTCAGTAATGTGTTAAATAACCCAATTCTTCACTTTCCTGTCACACAGATTTTTTTTTAAAATATCAGTGAAGACTTTTTAAAAATGAATGAATGAATGACACCACACATAACTTCATAAAGCTAAGGTTCACATCAGGCTCCAGTAGACACTTCTCTCTCTCTCTCTCTCTTTTTCACTGTCTGTCTGTTTTTATGTACAGGTGTTGCATTTAAATCCATGTAACTAGGCTTAGATCAACATAAGTGCCAAGCTGTACACAAGTTCAGAAGGGTAAATAAGACAGAAATGGCTACCTGATCTAACTTAGTTTTCCCACATGCAGATCTTACACTAAGTTCTGATGTATACAGATTTTTGGGAAGGCTAGACTGGGCAAAAAATGACCAGCCTGATCTAATTTTTGTTCACTTAGGAGGTGAACTTTGTATTCTGCGGTAACCTGTGCCTGATCTAATCCAAACATGTATACCATAGATTTTCATAGATTTCATAGACACTAGGGGCTGGAATGGACTTATTGAGTCCAGCCTCCCCACCATAGGCAGGAAGTCAGCTAGGATCAAGTGATCCTAGAAAGAAATATATCCATGTGTTTTTTTGAAAGAGTCCAAAGCAGGTGCTTGCACCATCTCTGGCCAGAGTTTGTTCCAGACCCTGGACACTCACACCATAAAGAACTTTTTTCTTATGTCTAGTCTAAATTGGCCTTCCTGAAGTTTATGGCTGTTAGACCTTTTTATCCCTTGGGGAGCTCTGGTGAACAGCGGTTCTCCCAGGTCCTGGTGCACTTCTATTATGTAACTGTAGGCTGTCACCAAGTCCCCTCTGAGCCTTCTCTTTTCCGGAACAACCAGCACAACCCTGGATAGACAAGCCCCCATAGACCCACCAACTGCCCCCCCTCCAACTTAAACCCAACACAGACCTGCAAACCACACCCCCTCATCCACCACAATTTGGATGGTGTTCCTGGTGTGATTCTTAGCACTGGCAAATATGTGTACATGCAGTTCCTGATCTATGATCGCGTAGCTTAAAATGAGCCATGTGATTGAAGGCCAGGTCCTGGGAATGTGTGTACACATTACCAGCACAGCCCTGGGGCTGCGAAAGCCCAGCTGCTTGCCCAAGTGCTGAGATTTTTCTTCCCTCCCCTGCACCCTGACAAGTAAATAGTTTTAGTCCTTGGTCCCTCGAACCCTAGACAGACAGACCCACCAATCCCCCTGATTGCTTGGGCATGCAGGAATGAAATTAGGAATGCCAGAGCACAAGAGCTGCAGCTAGCAAGGGACATGAAGGGTAACAAGAAGAGTTTCTACAAGTATGTCACCAAGAGGAAGATCAGAGAAAGTGTGGGGCCCTTACTGAACACTGGAGGCAACCTAATGACAGATGATGTAGAAAAGTCTGAAGTCCTTAATGCCTTTTTTACCTCAGTCTTCACAGACAAGGTCAGCTCCTAGACTATGGCACCCAGCAGCACAGTTTGAGGAGGTGAGCAGCCAGCAGTGGCAAAAGAACAGGTTAGAGATTATTTAGAAAAGCTAGATATGTACAAGTCCATGGGGCTGGATGGGATTCACCCAAGGGTACAGAGGGAGTTGACTGATGCTATTGAAGAGTTTCTGGCTATCGTCTTTGAAAACTCATGATGATCAAGAGAGGTCCCAGGTGATTGGAAAAGAGTGAAAATAGTGTCCATCATTAAGAAAAGGAAGAAGGGAGATTTGGGGAACTACAGGCTTGTCAGCCTCACCTCAGTCCCTGGAAAAATCATGGAGCCACTCCTCAAGGAATCCATTTTTAAGCACTTGTAGGAGAAGGAGGTGATTAGGAACAGTCAGTATGGATTCACCAAGGGTGAGTCATGCCTAACCAACCTGATTGCCTTCTATGATGAGATGACTGGACCTATAGCTGTGGGGAGAGTAGTGGACATGATATACCTTGACTCTAGCAAGTCCTCCCACAATGTTCTCACAAGCAAACTAAGGAAGTATAAGTCAGATAAATAAACTGTAAGATAAATAGAAATCTGGTTAAATCGTTGGGCTCAAAGAGTAGTAATCAATGGCTCGATGTCTTGTTGGCAGCCAATGTCAAGTGGATTGCCCCAAGGCTCAGTTCTGGGGCTGGTCTTCTTCAACGTCTTCATCAGTGACCTGGAAGATGGGATGGAGTGCACCCTCAGCAAGTTTGTAGGTGACACCAAACTGGAGAGAATAGTGGATACATTGGAGGGCAGGCCCTGGATTCAGAGACGTAGACAAACTGGAGGATAAGATAAAAAAAAATTCACATGATGTTCAGTAAGGACAAGTGCAAAGTCTTACAGTTAGGATGGAACAATCCTATGCACCAGTACAGAGTGAGGACCAATTGGTTAAGTGGCAGCTCTACAGGAAAGGACCTGGGGGTTACAGTGCAGAATAAGCTGAATATGAGCCAACAGTGCATTTCTGTTGCAAAGAAGGCTAATGGTATACTCGGCTGCATTATTAAAAACATTGCCAACAGATCAAGAGAAGTGCTTATTTCTAGGACTGTGCAAAATTTCACCAAGTGTTTCATTTCAAAGCTATTGAAATGCATTTTGAGCTCAAAACAGTGAAATCAAAATTAAACAAAAGACTTTAAAACAGCTTTGAAACAAAACAAGGGCACTCAAATCATTTTGAGTTTCGAAGCCAAGCTTAGTTGGCTGCAGTGGCAGCCTCCTAGACAGCAGCGGCAGCCTCCATTCATATGGCATGCAGATCTGAGGGCTCACACCCCCAGGAGGAGTCTGACACAGCCCGACAGCCCTCTTGGGGGTGTGAGCCCCCAGATCTGTGCCCCAGATGAGAGGAGGCTTTCCTGTTTCCTGGGAGTGGTGCTGGATGCAGGCTGTGCCCAGCACCAGAGAAAACTGCTACCTCCTCTCATTCAACACACAGACTCCAGGGGCTTGCACCCCCCGGAGGATTCTGCAACAGCCTGGCAGCCCTCCTGGGGGTGCAAGCCCCTGGATCTGCACCCCAGATCAGAAGAGGCTGCCCTCTTGCCTGGGACCAGTGCTGAGCACAGGCTGTGCCCAGCACTGGAGAAAATTGCTGCCTCCTCTCATCCAGCACACAGATTTGGGGACTTGCACCCCCAGGAGGGCTGCTAGGCTGTGCCAGACTCCTCCTGGGTGTGTGAGCCCCTGGTTCTGCATGCTGGATGAGAGGAACCTGCTACTGTTGTCTGAGACAAGCAGCAGCAATTTTCTCCACTGCTAGATGCAGCCCATGCCCAGCACCAGTTCCAGGCAACAGGGCAGCTTCCTCTCATCCAGGGCAAAGATCCAGGGGCTCACAGCCCCAGGAGGGCTTCCAGACTGTGCTGGACTCCTCCTGGGTGTGCGAGCCCCTGGATCTGCATGCTGGATGAGAGGAGGCTGCCTCTGACACCTGGAACTGGCACTGGGCATGCGCTGCACCCAGCACCAGTCCCAGGTGGCAGAGGCAGCCTCCTCTCATCTGAGGCACAGATCCAGGGGCTCACACGCCAGGGAGGGCTGCTGGGCTGTGCCAGACTTCTCCCAGATGTGTGAGCCCCAGATCTGTGTGCCAGATGAGGGGAGGTTCCAGCTGCCAGCAAGTGTCAGGAGTTGTGATTTGGAGAGTTTGAGGTGCCATTTCCCAGAAACCACTGCACCTATCTCCTTGAAATGTGGCAGGATTCATGCCCTCAGAAGGGGCTACCATCCCTGCAATGTTCATCCAAATCAGGCAAGAAATGACAAAGTTTTAGGCATTTTCATTATAGCCCCATTATAGCCTATGGGTGAAGCATCAAAATGTGTTGAAATACCAAAATAGAACAGTGCTTCAAAACTAAATGAAATGATGAAACAAAACACTGTCCCTTTGAAACAGTGAAACATGTCAAAACAAAACAATGGTGTTTCACAGAGCCCTAATTATTCCCCTTTAATCAGCACTTCTGAGGCCACATCTGGAGTACTGTGTCCAGTTTTGGGCCCCCCACTACAGAAAGGATGTAGACAAATTGGAGAGAGCCCAGATGAGAGCCACAGAAATGGTGAGGGGGCTGAGGGACATGATTTAGGCAGAGAGGCTGAGTGAATTGGGCTTGCTTAGTCTGAAGAAGAAAAGACTGAGGTGGGCTTTAATAACAGCCTTAAACTAGCTTCAAAGAAGATGGAGCTAAACTGTTCTCAGTGGTGGCAGATGACAGAACAAGAAGCAATCGTCTCCAGATGCAGCAGGGGAAGTTTAAGTTAGATATTAGAAAAATATCTCTCACAAGGAAGGTAGTAAAGCACTGGAACAGGTTACCCAAAGAGGTGGTGGAATCTCCATCCTTTGTGGCTTTTAAGATGGAGCTAGACAAAACCTTGGATGCAATGATCTAATTTGGGATGGTCCTGCTTTGAGCAGGGGGTTGGACTAGATGAACTGAGGTCCCTTCCAACCCTAATTTTTTTCTGATTCTATGAGTAGACCCCCTCAGACGTGCTAGTTTTCCCCTATCCCGCCTGCCCCTCCCCCATCCCAGCTTACTTAAATCAGGCTCCTGCCACCAGCAAACATCAGTACAGTCAACACCTAACGTACAGTAATGCTGCTTAAAGTAAGTTGTGTGATTGTACACCAGATCCCAGGAACATCCATATGTGGCCAGCATGCCTCTGTCTCTCTCTCACTAACACACACACACACACATACCCTCAGGCTTCAGAAAATGTGGACACTGAGAGTTTCAGAGCAGTAAGGCCTGTATTCATGACACAGTGAATGTTCAGGGAGTTGGGGGCTCCATTCTAACACCAAGCAACTAAGATTCTTGCAGTTGACTTGAGAAACAATCCTGCATTCTCTCTACATGTCAGTTCTAGGAGGAAAGGCTTATAGGTACCTGGAGAGAAAGGAGCGAGCATACTTATAAAAGGTGAAATTAAGGATTGTTGTTAGAAAATGTATAATATATGATCGAACAAACTGCTGAAGAGAGATTATTTCTCCAGCAGCTCACACTAGCACCATTTTCCACTGTCGCACAGTTGTCCAGGTTCAGTTACCAGTTGTAATTTCTTCCTCTTGAAGCTCCTTTAGGGAAAAATGAATGCCCCATGCTGTCCACAACTGTGGCATTGTTGGTGGATTGAAAAGCAATACCAATTATTTTTGAAGAGAGTTGCCGCCTGTTCTCAGTCAGCAAAATGGAAGCCAGATCCCAAACACAGGACCTTAGGACATGTGCTTAATGCGTAGAAAAAAGAATAGAATTTTCTAACCTTTATCAGGGATATACATGATTCTCATGTCTAGGGGAAAGACATGAAAGAGTGTTTTCATATTTGACTTAATTTGGGAGTTGAAAGCCTGGGGGTCAGTCTAATTGCACCAAGTGACCTAGGGCAGAAAATATACTGTGCTGATAGAGTGGAGCACCACTTTTTGGCTGTAGACCAAACTGGAAAAACATGCATCTTATGTGGAGCACACATGAAAAAAGCACATTCCTCATAAGCAAGGGTAATTCAAAAGGCAAACACTGACTAGGCGAGCATGGTATCCAGCAGAAGACTAATCCTGAACCCAACTCCACAGACGGTTACACAGCCTGCTGCAATGCCAGGGCAGATGCCAGGGAAGAGACCAACCACAAACCGAACAGACATACAGTCCAGAGCTTGGCATCTGGGTTCTTCAGCTGCCAACCTTGCCTCATGAGTAGCCACAATGGTTGGCTCTTGTGCAGAAAACAACAGAGGAAGAGGCTAAAGAGGTCCATGTGCCACCCTGCCAGCAATGGGAGCAAGCAATGCCAAGTGAGTATTGCAGTTTCATGCATGTGCCAATGTGCTTTGGAACAGTTTTTATATTGTCCAAAGTGACAACAGAATTTCTGCATAAAGCAAGACAAGCTTTGATATCAACAACAGCTCCCTTCATTTTTGAAAAATTCTTTTTGTCATTTTTTTAATATTGTTTTTTATTATTTAGTTAAAGGTACCTTGCAAACAGATGTGGCATGAAAATGACTATCGTGTTTCGTATCTGTGGAGTGCTCCATACCGACAAGTGTGAAAGCACAGATTGTGCTGCGCTGTTTCTTACTTTCTTACTCGAATTACAGAGCCTAAAAGTCTGAGCCCATTATTTATAATGGTGAGCAGTTACTCACACAAGTAGCTCCAGTAGCTCCAGTGCTGTTGCATGCAACTTCTCACCAAAGTCAGTAAGAGGTTCTCTGTCTCTCCCTAAGAGCCTGATTCTGCCAGTCTTATTCATATTGAATAGTGCTGTATTCAGCAAGGAAGGTTTTGTCATGAGTCTGTCTCTCTGGGTTTTCTCATTCCAAGTTATTTTCCCTTTAAAAGTATGGATTTACATTATTCACTTGCCAAAAAAGCATTTTAAAAGCCTGCCTGTGAAAGAAAAAGAGAGAAAAAGAAAGAGAGAGCGAACACGCGTGCATCTGTATATGTGTACCCACATTTGCTTTAGGGAAGAGCTCATAAACTTGGATGTTATATGTGCCAGGCATGTGTGCACTACTTTGGAAAGACTTTGCCTCTTGTTAGGATAGGGAACTCTATTGATTAATTCTGGGTGAATAGCCAGGAGGAGCTGGGCCAGCATAAACCAAAAAACAAAGGTAGTGGGTGGATTCTCTCGTGATGGATGGCTTTTGTTTTTGGAATCTCTTGTAGCGTAGGAGTGTTACACAGTTATGTGTCCATCTCTGAATATGGAACCATAAGCGGTTATTGTGAGTCTCTAACAATAAAGAAGAAGCATTGTTTTGTATATTTTTATATTGCTTTGGAGATAATAGAACTGAATCTAGCTGCGAAAAAGAAAGAAGACCAACCTTCTCATAATCTTTTTACAGGTCTTGGCTAAGCCTATCTAGTCCTGAGTTTGTGACAAGATTGTTTTTAATGTGATTAGAGTGTTAAATAAAGAGAATAAAATGTTGAGAGAGACCAGATAACAAAGGCAAAAGTTCTATTTTTTTGAAGCTCAAACTTGCAGAATAAGAAACAGCACTTCTCCTGTGAAATTCTACAATATGTATCTTAGCCCATAAATCACACTGAGCAAAGGTATCTACATCATCTTTCTCCCCAGACTTTCATTCCTCTATTTAACCACTTTTCTCCACCTTTTTCCTTCCTTATTTCCGCACTCTTCAAGCTATTCTTCTATTTTCAAATAAATGCTTGAGCAACCCACCAAATCACATGAACTAAAGTCTGATTTTCAGGACCTGATTCTTAGCTCTGTCTCCTTTTCCTGTACATACTGGTTGATTGATACAAATAACTTAAAAATAATTCCTCACACCAGGAAAAGACATCAGGCAAGTACATGTATGATGTGACCTTTCTAAAATGATTCAGGACTGACCTACCTCCACTCCCATTAACCTAGTGATTATCCCATTAACTCCCTTTGGCTTCAGTGGGAACAGAGCAAGATCCCATTGAAGTGCTCCTGAAAATCACACCTCTAAAGCCCTCTCTACACATGCAGGTAAAGGCTCCATAGGATCTAATGTGCAATCCACACAATCATGCCTCCAGCCATACCACACATGCATGGCAGGAGGCATGACTGTGGGATTGCACACTGGCAGGAAGCAAGATCCCACATCTGGAAGTCCCCTCATTTGAGGGGCTTCCAGCCGCAGGGGCATCCCATGTGCCACTGAGCCTGGGGAATAAAGCTGCTGTGATCTCCCAAACTCAGGATGTATGAAATCCCAAGCCTGGGAGATTGCAGCTGCCATGATCTCCCATGTCCAGGGGTGTTTGAACCCCCAGGGCTGGGAAAACATGGTTGCCGTGATGTCCCAGGCTCAGGGGCTTCACACAATCCTAGAGCAGTTGTGCTCCCTAGCTTCCAGGACCCATCTGGGTCCCAGTTCCCAGAATCCACAGCTGCAAGTCTCTGGGTCCCCATGCTGCCAGGACCCAGAGATAGCAGTTGCTGGGGCTGCGAGTTCTGCCAGTTGCAGGAATCCCAGCCCCAACTAGCCACGGTGCAGCCCTACTGCTGGGAGTCCCATTAGCTACAGGGGGCACCCTGCTATATGTGCAAATTAAAGCTCAATGGCAGCCAACTATGAAGTTAGTACACTTTTTGAGGTTTAACTTTATAGCTGGTTGGAGCTTGTTATGCTGTGATAGCTACTTTGTATGTGTAGCTGATCTTAAGGTAACTGTACAATTTACCTGTTAATTGTGCAATACGTGTAACATGTAGAGGGGGCCTGAATGGCACCAGAGAAATCTGAATATAATTATTAGAATAAAAAGTGCAGATACATTTACAAACGTTGCCCCGATATAAATAGTAGAGTCATGAAAGACTTCATCTGTTGGATTAAATGTAATACAAACAACACGTTTTAACATTTCAGGATAACTGAATTTGTAACAGTGAACAGTTTGATTTTCTGTTACTGGGTATGAACTCATATTTATTGTTGATTTTTTTTTCGTTGTTGTGAAAGCTTTCAAGCTTATTCAGTATTTTTTTACTGAAGGAATGCAATGAACAGTTAAGAAAAGAGTGGTATGGGGAAGGGCCTCCTACTTTCAGACCGTTAGGATAGTATCTGGTTTGCCATTATTTCACAGAATACTCAAGGGCAGCCTATTTTGAATAACTGTAAAATTCACAGTGAGATTAATGGAAACTTCCACTTATCTATTTTCACCTCATTTGTTGATCACCTGTGTGGTTAAGCTTAGAACTCTTACGATCTTCTGTCGGTATAATTAAGGGCAAACATATCATAGGTGTTTAAGAAACAGAATCAGACTCTACTGGATTCATGAATTGAAGTATTGGTGTGTTTATGTTTACAAAGCAAATGAGCTTTACCTCTCTGCTTTTGGTAGCCTTCTGCTCATCATTCTTTGGACTAGGTGGGTTCTGGGCATTTTTTTTTGTTTCTTTGTTTTAACTTTCCCCTTTGGAACTTTTGATCCACTCTGTATGGAGAATATGTGACCCAATAAAAGAGTGTTTTGTTTAATATGGAAAACCTTTTTCCTAAAAGCTAGCATTCAAATCCTTATTTGGTATAAGTTGACCCAACTCAGTTTAATACACTAGAGGTATATTATTTGCCAACATGGCCCACAATCTTTTCATTTTTATTGTATACGTAACTAGGAAATGTGGAGCTAGTCACACAACATCATTACTGACCCACTATGCTTGCTCAGTTATCCAAAATTTCCTTCCATCCAAGACTAAGGTCATATTCCCACAGTGTCTTTTAGTTACATAAAAATCACCTCACTTGGTTGTTGCAAATACTGGAGGTGGTAGTATTAGAGTGATATTATAGCCTCGATGTTCCAGGAAATATGTAATTGTCAACAATTTTTGTGGGTAATATATTTTATTAAAGCAATTGTATGCTTGGGATAAAGTTAGATGAGTTTTTGGATGCATAATGTTCTCTTCAGTTTACCTGGCAAGTGACCTGAAGAAGAAAGTTATGCACTTGAAAGCTTGTCTAACTCTTTCCCAACCATGCAGTTAGTCCAATAAAAAAGCCTGTCTATATCTATCCTAAATATGCAGCTGGTCCAATAAAATATATCATCCACAACTCCTTTATGTTGTGCATAGGGTGTTTATTAAGTGACGATAAGACCTTGAGAGATGTCCAACATCCTTGACTTCCACTGAAGTCAAAATGAGTCAGTGGGAATCAAGTAGCAGTTCCCAGGGAGTGCTTTATAACCTACAAAGACTAGAGGATCCACTTCAACTGATCCAGGCCTTATACAGGGCTTGGCACTTAATCAGTGTTCAGCATTTGTGGTCTGAATTTGCCACCAATAGAATTAACAGCAGTATTGCCATTGATTTTGCTGGTGTTGTCCTGTAATGAATTGTAGTTGTAATCTTATGACCCATGTTCTGAGCTTAGCAAAATGGAATGACACTTGAGCAATATCTAACCACATTCAAATGTTCCATAAGTAGTTAAGGCAGGAGTGTAAATCTGCACCCTTTGCAACCAGAGGCACACTTTCAAGTTTTCTAAGACTACCTGTAGAAGTTAAATAAAATGATGAGACAAAGGCTAAGTATAGACAGTCAAAAAGCCCAAGGCTTAATTGATTCAGTCTTTGCATGTTAGTTTAAGCTACAAAGATTGAACCAAGAAGCAAATGAACAGACATTCATTTTTTGATTCAGGAAATGCAGCCATATGCCTGCAGTGGCTCAAGTCAGAAGCCAGGGGGCACTAGAGCACAGCTCTCTGGCACATAGCCAGCATGGACTGTGTGTTTGCTTCCTCTTCCTGCTGACCCTGAGGTCTCTAGGATTTGCAGTCCTGAATCACAGCAGTAGGACTCTGCAGGGTTACTCACCATTTCCTCTCTCTGCTTCCAGGTGCTTCTGAGATTTTTAGTCCATAGTCACAGCCACTACTAAGTAACCAGGGCAGGGCATCTCTGCACTCAGGGGAAGGGACGTTTAAACCCCATCCCTGGCCCCAGATCCCAGCAGGGGTTTCTCTGGGGGGGGGGGCAGTGAGCCTGCTAGTGATGTCAGTGAAGCAGCCCTCACTGCTTCAGCTAGGGAGCAGAGAGGCAGGTCTAACCCTGCTCTCTGGACCATACAGCACAGCCAGCCCAAGGCTGCAAAATGCTGGGATGCTGGAGGACTGTGATTTAACTTGAACCAGGAAGGAATCTGGGACAGAAGTTTTATAAGCCAGTTTGACCTCAATCAGT
The DNA here is from genome assembly GCA_030014935.1 of Caiman crocodilus. NCBI lineage: Eukaryota > Metazoa > Chordata > Crocodylia > Alligatoridae > Caiman > Caiman crocodilus. The sequence continues at coordinate 199,723,239 of JAGPOW010000261.1, forward strand.
TAAGTCTGATACTACAATCAACCAGGTTTATCTTAAACCAGTTTCAGCCATTTTGAACCTGATTTATGTGCACTGAGCTTCTGTTCTGTTACAGATTTAAACCGGTTTCTGATCACGTAAACCAGGTTCTGTATATCTTCTGTCCCTAGCCAAGGAGACATGAATTATGTTGAACCAGGATATATATGTATATATAGTATTTTTTTTTTGTCTGTTTGAATGACAGTTTTAGAATATAAACACAGCAGGTAACAACTGCCCCCCAGCCTCCTAAAGTCCTGAAAGTCATTCCATTTACTTCACTAGGGCAGGATTTAATGCTCATGTTTTTTGTATTGAAATGCTATACTGCATATATGCTCCTGCAGCCAAACATATTTTGTTTTAGAGGAGAAAGTTTATTTTCTCTATAAATTGGCCCAAAATGAGTTATTGCACCTTATGAAATTATGCTTTAACTTTAAAGTAATACATTAGTATCAATGCTCTGGAGCCATCTTTAGCTGCTGACCAAGCTTCCTGCTGTGGCTGCAGCCCCAGGAGGCCCCCAGGACCACAGGTAAGGCTGCTGAGACCAGCACAGTTACTGGCCCCAGCTTCCCCTACCCCTCCAGGGTAACCTGCTGTGTGCCAGAGTGCATGTGGCACGGGTGTTCCCTGGGGACAAACAGCAATGGCTCAAGGTGTGCTGCTGCTACTTGTCCCTGGGGAAACAAACATCCACGTTCATCTGGAAGCTTCCCTATAGATTAGGTACAAACATTCAAAAAGCCCAAGGTGAAATTGATCTAAGTTATATGATTTTTGTAACCAGCATAGTTTAGATCAATAGCAAACAGAACACATATTCTCCCTTTGGTGGGAGAGGGAAGGAGAAAAGATATTAAACCAGGTTCTGACATTTTTAAACCAGTCTACATGTGCCAATCTTCTGTTTTGTTATAGGTATAGACTAATTTCCTATCACTTATACCAGCAAAAATGTCATTTATACCTAGCCATAGTATCTTCTTAACTGTTGATTCTCTGTTGATTCTGCCATGTGAACTTGAACTTGAACTTAAAAAATAAACATGTCATAACTTAATTATTGAGAGGGAGTAAAAATCCCTCAGTGAGGTAAGCTACACTATCACACATAGTAAGGGTGTACAAGATGGACAGTGTTTGATTTGGATTCAGATTTGACCTGAATCGGGGACAGTGATTTGATTTGTTGATTTGGATTGCTGTCCCTGATATGATTTGGCTGAATCCGAAGATTCAATGCTGATTCAGAGAATCAGCAATTCGGCCACAGACACAGCTTTAAATGTTTTTTTCTACATCAAGGTACCAGGCGGGACTCATGAATGCTGTGATTATGGGATGGATGGAGCATCACACAGGAGCGCGCCCTGCCCCCCATATGCTCAATGGTGAACCTGGAAATGGACCAGAAGCAATTCTGGTTCACTTCCAGGTCCACCACTGAGCATGCAGGGGGGGCTCCTCTGCGCCTCACCAGCTCAGTGATTGGCCATGGGGGACCCCATGCGCCCCCCCAGGCCCAGGAGGCACCAGCCACAAAGCCAGAGATATGCAGGGGGGCCCCCCTGCACACTTCCGGGGGACCCGGAAGTGGACCAGAACTGCTTCTGGTTCACTTGTATGTTTGCTGCTGAGTGTGCTGGGGAGCCCCCTGCACTCCTGTGGTATGCTCCATCCTCCCCAGTATCTCAGCATTCACGAGCCCCCTGGTACCTTGAGGGGGCTGTTTCTATATCTGAATCACCAAATCTTTCTGAATCTCTCTGAATCAATTTGGAGAGTTCCGATTTGATTCAGAGAGATTAAAGGGTCTCCTGATTTGATTCAGATTTGAAGATTTGGCCACCAAATTGGGCTGAATCTCTGCCAAATTGAATCATGGACCAAAGCTTCGCACAGCCCTAATGGATAGTATGATGATACACCTTAATTTAAGAAATCAGTGCCCCAACAAAATGTTAAAGATAGATTAATATACACACACACACACACACACCTTTTGGGAAAGTCTATATAGAATATATAGCAATTTTCAATCTGCAGTTAAAGACAGGTGTGGCTGGTTAGAAGTAATAATAATGAAACTGTAGGGTTCTAGTACCTCAAAAAAAATCTGTCTATCTTCTCTTATGTCAGCTTGTCAAGTAAGACACAAGTTATTGTGTAATCTTACAGGTTAAACTTGCTCTGCATTTATCTTTATGCTAATTTTCCATGAAGCAAGCAAGACACATTATTAACGTTATCATTTATAAGTATAATTCATCTTAGGGTACAGCCCCTGCCATGTAAATCACTGGCTACAGCCCCCAAATGTTAATGGCATTACCAGAATGGTTTCTTCCTGTCACCCATTAAAGACCTGTTCCTTCCCACCCATGCAGAACTCTCATCAACATTACTTGGAATGGAAATAGGTCTTCCAAATGCGTGGATAATGCTTTAAGATAATAAGCAATGAAAATCATGCAGGATTTATTTCTCAAATATCACAGTTCCTGAGCCAAGTTCTTCTCTCAGTTTCACCCAGGAAACTCCCAATGACATCTGAGAAAAGAATTTGGTCCTCTGAATGCAGTAAAAAAATAACCACATTTTGACCTGGAAAAGCTGGACTGGTTCCATAGAAGACTCAAAAATTAAGCTCCAGAAAGGGAGATACACCCCACCTCCCATCCCCTAGCAGGCCCAAAAGGTTTCCTGGTGACTTGGACTAGAAATATCCATTTTTATACCAGTTGCTGGCCCCACCTATCATCTTCACTGAATAAGAGAATGGCTTTCTTTAGAACACAACTCCTACAGTACAGTCCCTTCTGATCTAAATTCAAGACATTTTATTCTTAGCACAGTATTGCTCTCTACACTCATACCTTAACATTTAGTTTCATAACTTCCCAGCAAAGTGTGCACCACATAGCTTATTTTCTCTGATCTATTGAGCTATAAACGGTCTTTTATTTTCCTGTGTTCAATCCTGGAGTATAAACATTTAGTGAGCACTTTAGCTCATAAGTTTCAATGCTTACATAGACCCCAAATATTCAGTCCAGCTTTTTCATTCACACTTGTTCACTAGCATTTATTCCTTTTATTCTAATCTTTGATTTGTGCTTGCTTTGGGCTTGTGCTTGTGGCAGTCTATTCAGGGAATCTTAATTTACTGGATAGGTGTCTAGTATCTACGTATTTAGCTTTCTAATGAACCTGGAATTTATAAAATGTCCCTCGTTGATTCATATATGTGAAAAATAAGTGAAACTTCTCAAGCCTTTTTGATCACCTGATAAATGTATATAGAACGTGTCATGGTATTTTGCTTGTGCTGTTTCCTCTTGCTGCAATGTTGTGGTGGATTTGGGGATCAATCTTCTTTTGGTTTGTTGTTCTTGTTTTGTTTAGAGACTCAGTCTCACCTAACCATAACTCTAATGTCTCAATGCCAGATATTTGAGAGGGTTCACACATACTAGGGGTGTGCGAAGTGGGCCCTGTTCAGTTCAGATTCGGCCCAAATCAGGGACAGTGATTTGATTCGTTGATTCAGATCACTGTCCCTGATTCGATTTGGCCAAATCTGAATCTGAAGATTTGATGCTGATTTGGAGAATCAGTGATTCAGACACAGACACAGCTTTAAATGTTTTTTCTTCATACCTTGAGGTAGCAGGTGCAGCTCATGATTGCTGCGATGCTGGGGCACATGGAGCGTGCCACAGGAGTGCAGTCGGGCCTTCCACATGCTGGGTGGCAAACCCGGAAGTGGACCAAAAGTACTTGTGATCAGCTGCAGAGGGACCCCGGGTGACCCCCCCCAGACTCAGGAGACACCAGTCACCAAGCCAGGGGGGAACATGGAAGAGGGAGCCCAGTGTGCTCCCCGGAGGACCTGGAAGTGGACCAAAAGTGCTTCTGGTCTACTTCCAGGTCTGCTGCTGAGTGCGTTGGGGAGCCCCCCATGCTTCTGTGGGACACTCCATGCACCCCAGCATCATAGTATTCACAAGGCACTGCTACCTAGTTGCGTGTAGAAAAAACATTTAAAGCTGCCTCTATGTCTGAATCTCCAAATCTTTCTGAATCTCTCTGAATCGATTCGGAGGGTGCTGATTCAATTCAGAGAGATTCAAGGGTCCTCTGATTCAATTCAGATTTGGAGATTCAGCCACCAAATCAAGCCAAATCTCTGCCAAATTGAATCAGGAACCAAAGCTTTGCAAAAAAAACCCTAATATACACATTTTAAGAAGATTGCTCCAGCCGTATTATTTTAATGTATGCTACCAATCCTACTTTTCCACTGAATTCAGCTGGGTCTAAAACCCAGTGCAAGCCCAAAATCACAACTCAGATTTATATGCCATGATATTGGGTCTTATCTATTTCTCTTTCCAGCAAAACCCATTTTATGTAAGTTTGTATACTATGGTCAGTTCTCAGTTACTCCATGCAGCCGTTGGGGCAAAGGCAGCGGATAAGACAAAAGCTCATTCTCTGTTTCTTTATACCTTTTTGTCCCTGTGTTCTGGTGCATGCAGGAGCATGCCTGGCTTCTGAGGTAAGTCTGAGAAATCTCCATGGGATTTGAGAAGGAAAAAATACTAAGGTCTAAGGCATTCTGGTCATATCCCCTACACTGGATATTAGAAGGTTTGATGAAATGTTGTTTCCTTCACGCAGACCAAGGAAGCACTTTGTTCAGGAAGTATTCTTGAGGGCCATTTGCATCCAATTGAAGTCCCCCTTTAGCTGCCAAATCAACATAAAGGTAATCACTCTAACTAAAAATCAGCTGACATAAGCTTACGTATCCCACCCCATTCCATCCCATCCCATCCCATCTCACGTGCTTTATACACAGTGTACAATCTAGTCTATACGTATGGCACAATTGTGCTACTTTAGATGTCATTCTAGATTATTATCACCAAGCTCATTGCTTCCACTTACACACAAAATAGAAACTACACTAACCTTTAGCCATAACATTAAGGAATCAGTAGTATATTTTTCCCTTCACATTACTGAGTACATGTAGAGAAGGAAATAAAAAATTAAAAATATTAGATATTGCCTTTTGACTTGACTGCTAACACAATAAAGCAGCATCGTAAACTGAATCATGGAACTCTGCAGTTTTCATTGCTCCCTTTGCTGGTATTACTTCATGGATATTGGAGCCCTTAGGGATACTGGAATATGAATAAAGATTTTTTTTTTTTAAATCAGCCGTTTTTTCTTGGTTCTGTTTCTAAAAATAATGCAGTTTGCAAAAAACAGAAGGTTTGGTTTATAACACAAACAAAATTGTTACATTCTGAATGGGTTGTAAGTACCTGATTCTTTGCCTTTTTACTCATCCCTGCTAAAAAAAAATTAAAAAAAATCTGCAAATCCATTTGCTAACCAGCTGCACCTCTGTACTGAACAGATAACAACCTGTGCAAGCCAGGCTTTGCTGTGAATCGGTGCTGATAGGCCTGAATCTCATAGCTTTTTTTAAATGCTAATGACAAGAAACATTTCCTAAGCCAAAACGCTCTTGTAGATCTGTCTACTTCTATTATGACTGATATTTGCTTGTAAGTACATAGAACACTTGTTCACTGTGCCTTATCTGCTATGGTGCAGCATGCTGACCTACATACCATTCAGCACAATATGATGCACAAACATCTTCTATATAATTTTTCATTTTCGACTTAAAAACAGTAGAGGCAAAATAGGATTGCTGCAAATCTAACAAAGAGATGGCATTATTTCCAAATAAAAATATGCATTTTTCCAAAGAATTTATTTGTCTAGCAGCATGAAGTTCATACACAGCAATGCTTAAAAAGGGTGTTGAATTGCGATTAGGAAGGAAGGACTTAGGAAAAAGAACAAACCACATCTTTTCTACTTACATAGAATAATTAAGCTAACTTATTTCTCATCACAATTAAAAGTTCAGCCTTTCTGAACCATGTTTCCACAATGTCACTAAATGCTGCTGATACAATAATGCTGAAATAAGTGTGATAATAACAATAAGGAATGATGGATAGAAAAGGATACAGTAGCTGAGAGAACTGAAATGATCATCTATTTACCTGCCATTGTAGAGCTACATAGAACTACAGTATTGTGAGTCTTGCTGTGATGCCTGCTATAAGCCTTGCCTTTACGACGATACTTGTCGACTGAATGAAATAATTAATACAACAGGTTTTATTATAAACAAATATAGATATACTAAGCATCCTTAGCTTATTCCTATTAGGTAACAGAAATTCAACTGCAAATATACCAAAATACTGTGAGAAAAATGTATTTTAAAAGCAGACAATATAAACTTACAAAACAAAAAGTCTACATCAACCCTGAACAGCCCAAACTTAAACATATATCTAAGATACCTGACAAATCTTGAAAAACTGTCTTTTTAAATAGTAAACAGAAGGATATTTTGCATTATAAAGATATAACCATTATTTTTAAAATGTATAATTAAAGATAACTCCTTGACCCTAGTTTGAAACCTGTATTATAACAATCAGTATATGTACCAAGCTATATTTATTGCACTGTTATTACCTGCAAATTAAAAATGGACACTATGCAAATTGTAAGGAAAATGAACTTCTAATCTTATAATAAGTTTGAATAAGCTATACAATATGCATTTACTATTTATTAATTTTTTAAGAAAACATTCATTTGCATACCCACCGGGCACTTGAATATTTTACAGTTAGAGTAAGTCATTTGATGCAGGAATCACTCTGAGGTCATAAGTTAGAGATAGAAAAGTAATTTAAGGCCTGATCCAATCTGCTGTGAACTCAAGGGGAATGTTTCCACTGACTTCAGCTGGGCTGGATTAACCCTTTTGCAGTGAAAACATTTTTTACTACTGAGCTCTGCCCCAACACTGTATTTTTGAATCAGAAAGTGATAAGGTACTTGGCAAAATGTTTACAGTCCAAAGGGTATTTTTGTGCATATTTTGATGGCATATTCTTTCTGATGAACAATAGATTTATCTTTCCTTTTCCTATCATGACAAGCAATGTTTTGACTCACATTAGTTATATGTTGTTAATGGTAGCAGACTATTTTAAATTCACATGTAGCTCTGTAAGTTTGTACACATGTTTTCCAGAAATAGACTGTTACTAGCACATTTACTGGCATTACATTGCAAACAAAGCTTAACCATTTCTTCAATTGATATAGCAGGTTTAGAGATATGATTAACGGAGATTTTCCATTCAGATATCAAAAATGTATTGCTGATTCCCTTTGTAATTTCCTGATTGTTGTAAAAGAAACCCTATGGCAAAATCCTATGGCTATTACTCATTTTAATTATGAAATTATTCATTTTAAATAACCATGCGTACTTTGCTATTCATCTCCAAGAGACCACTCTTATGAATAAGAAGTCCTTCAACCAGGTGAAGACCTTTCCCAATAGTTTAATATGTAATTTTATTTGACGTTCTGATATATTGTTTTTGCATATTATGCTCTGAATATTGGCACTCATGTGCTTTCTTATTTTTTGTGTCCAGAATGAATCATGAAGAGAAATTACAAAATGTAAACTTGTATAATACTTTCTACATGAGAATTTCAAAATGTTTTTCTAACTCCCAATATTTATCTGTATTAGATATCATGGCTCAGAAAAGTCAAGTGTCTTACTCTGGACCCTATGGGAAGTTTGTGACAAAATTAGAAATAAAATCTCTGACACTATCCTATGCTTTAACCAATAGATCACATGGATTATGTATGCTTCCCCTGCATTTCCTGTAAAAGCTGAATAGCTAAAATGAGCTAGAAAATCTTGGATAATGTAGCATTATGCCTAAATTTTAAAACAACTCCGTGGCTTCCATATTGGGATAATTTTTGGATAATTATTGGGCCAATTATTACTATACTCAATGTTGAATTCCTTCCATAAAATTGCATTTATCATTTATTAAATTATCTGAGTTTTCTAACAACTTTGGAAACATAGTTATTGTTTATGTATTAATTAGTTACTATGACCTGAATAGACTTGCTTTGGTCCCTAGCCTTTATTTCCTGACCACCCTAAACTCTAACTGAAATGAAAAGAATGAAAGATGTGGCCCTTATTTGGAACAGTAAAGTAAGGGAGTATTTGCTATTGTCTTTTAGATAGCCTTTCTGAAAATCTCACTGAGGGATTTTTTAGCAATACACTCAGGGCTACATTTTTTTGCTCCAGCAGAGATCCTGAGTCAGTCTGCCTGTGTTGCACTCCCTACAGAGGTCTAAGAAAGGAATGGGTAAAGTCTCAATTTCACCCTAATGCCCTAGGAGAAAACCTGAAAGTATGAGGAGGATTCCTCTCATTTTGAACAAATACATCTGTAACACAAAGCTGTTCTCTATTTTAATAAAAGAAAATGAAGTGCTGCTACAAAAATCACTTCCTTTGATCTTAGAAGTACTTTTATTACAAGATTTGCAAGCCAAGTGAAATGAAAAATTTTTAAATAAAAAATTAATGCAAAAAAGCAAGGATGGAAGATAGATTTAAGAAATATTGCCTCTCTCAATTCAGAACTTTTGCAAAAAATAGTTTTGTTAAAACAAAAATTCAAAATTAAACCCCATTTAGACTCATTCCAGGCATGATTTTGCAGGTGACTTGTTAAATTTAGTTTTGAAGATGCATCATTTCATACACAGAAAAATCTATCTCTGTAATCCAGTTCAATAAAGGTTATAAATGATCTGAAAGAGTTGGTCAATTCACAGATGAGATTTAATTGGAGATGTACTAAGAACAAAAAGAAACACATAGATTCTTTAGAGGATGGACAATAAATAAGTCTGTGTTTTAGGTAGGAAAACATTAAGCCAATACTTCTAGGCAAAAAGTTATCCAAGATTTTGATGAGGCAGGCAAGTACCCTTTCTTTAGTTATGTCTCTGAAGCACCTTTCTCATACACATATCACTATATAAATAATAAAGACTTGATTCCATCACTTTGAAATCAATAAAAAGTCTCTTCAGCACTTCATTGAATACTGGACCAGGCCTTAAATAATGACTATATATTCCCTGAGGAATCTAGAAACCAATAATTTTGAAAAGCAACCTAGGGATAAGAGGACAGCAGATTAGCTGTGAGACTGCAGCATGATCTGCTTGTAGGTTTGAAACCAAAAAGGCCAGTGCAGTTTTAGGCAGTGTAAAAGAAGCATAACATGTCACAAACAAGGGAGATAATAGTCTTTTTGTACACACCTAGGACATGGCATTCAGAAAGATATTGACAAATGTAGAGGATTTTGGAAAGACCAATACATGATAACAAGGATGAAAATATTAAATTAAAGTGTTAAAAGAGTCAAATATGATGGACATATCTAGCCTGGTTAAGGTAAAAATAAGTGAATTCTAGATAACATTGTATAAATATTTGGAAGGGGTAAACACCATTAGCTTGAATTCTTGACACAAGTGACATTTAGTATTAGATTGGCCACAGATCTAGAAAATACATGTTAGAGTATAATTTCAGTATTGCAGGGGGATGGATTAAGTGGCCTGCAAAGTGTCTGCTACCTCAGCTGATATGATGAATCCTTTGCAAGAACTTTTCTGGTGTAAGAATGAATATATCACTGCTACTTATGTATAGGTTTCCAATTCTGAAAGATGTGGATCACCTGCTGGGAGGTAGGTAGCACCCTGAATTCCCATTAACGTCCAGTTGATGCTCATAACCAGTTTGAATTTATAAAATCGAAATTCACAATGTAGCACATTACCATTTAAAGGTCAGACTCTGCAATCATGCATCAGACTGTACCACTAAAGTCCAAAGTGTAAAACAAAATGAGTGTTTTGTTAGCCTGCACAAGAATGTGCTCTAGTATAGGGTCAACCTTATAGACTGCAGTCATCATTGCTGAGTGAAGTCACAACATGAGAGTAGATTGCAAGCTGACAATGAACAAAGACTGCAAACATTGGCCTATAGCTCAGCTCTAATTTAAATTCTGTATTTAGATACTATAGTGATGGGTGGATTTAAATTATATAGATATTATATGGCGTAATACTTAGTATACTGTACTACATTGTATCATTCTATATTTGGTAATTCATAACTGTATCGTCTATGAAAGCAAGAATATGCCATCCAATGCCATTTATTTTAGGAAATAAAGGGATAAGCTTATTTTCCTTTGTGAACAAAAAGAATACAAAACCTACTGGGCCTGGGTCAGGTTGAAAGAAGATGACAAACTGTCTCTACATTTCCAACACTTTGCAGTAGACCTTCCACTGAGTATGGGTAAAGAGGGAGATGGGCAAGTAAAAATAGCCTTTATCTACCACATCCCTCTACTTCTCTCCATCACTGGGGGAAAGTATCTGATATTAGAATTAATTGAACATAGTTAATTAGTAAGTTGTGCATACATATTTAAATTTCTTTATTATATTAATGTTGAATATTATTTTTTGTTATTATGATTGACTTGAAACCAGGAACCTGTCTCTTTAAGACTCTGTCCTAAGAACCAGTTGGAACCAGTTCTGCAGAGATTTTTCTTGTACAGCGTCAATGAGTTATAACGCTATGGGGGGATTGTGGAGCTATGGGGAGTATAGAACTTCTGGAACTCAACATTGCTGGCCTTGGTCTGTGGCAGATTCCTGAAAGATATAGACTATCTGGGCCAGAATCGCTGGCAGTTGTATGTAAGCAGAATTATGGTGAGAATGACGAGAAGAAATATCTCTGAGATGAAATCTGTAGATTTTCCAGTCCCTTGAAGGAATAATTTATTTATTAGAATGCAATGACATACTATATATACTCTATATACCAGGCAAACTTACATATTTAAAAAAAAATAAACAGCACCAATTCTAGAAGAGTCTAGAAGGAAATCTAAACTGGTTCACTAAAGCAACAATATCATGGGAATGAAAAGAAAACTTGTAAATCCATTATGTATTTTATTCATAGCATTTCATTAGCACTTAGCAATCCCAGCTGTAGACTGGGGGCCTACTATACCCATACAACAAAAGGTCATTTCAGCTGCAAGGAGCTAACCTACCCTAGACATTTTCACATAGAAAATGCCTTTCTGTGACAGGCTAATGACCACTGCATCAGCTGAAGGGCATGACCTGCCTCCTTGGCTTTATTGCACTAAGGTCTATTCACCCTCCACAACTTGTTAAGTTGGGTTTTACCTCTGAAGGTGATGTTCAGTGGTTCCCTTGGGACCCTGAGTGACTCTGCTGGCATGTCTTCTATGGGGTTCCTCCTCCCCTCCACTCCAGCCATTTCTGCTTGGGTATTTTGGATCATCTTTGCTGACACTCAGATATGGTGATGGCAGCTCTATCCTCCTGTGTTGAGACCCAGTGATGGGGATGGCTGCAGAAGGTCTAGCTGTGGCCCTGTAGGTTTGTGAAAATTACAACAGAACAATAATTCAACTAAAATAGCTCAGATGGTATGGTGGAAAAGGCAACAATGTCCCTGTACTGAGTGCTTTTCTTCAGCATGTGGGGGTATGTGGGGTATGTTGATGCACAGTGCACACTTATCCCATAGACTCTCAAGTCAAGGATGTCCCTTTGCTGGGCATGCTTTTTGGAGTGAGTTCTACCTGGCCAGGTGCTATAATGTTGCAGACTGTGTCCCTCTGTATCTACATATCACTCGTGGTCTTGCAAAAGTCCCCTGCCAAGGCATTCTGGTTCCATGAACACTCAACAATTGTATGTGCTACTAGGAGGTTCCTGTGCCAGGTTCTTCCCTCCTGAGGCTTTGGCAGTGCCCACTGTGCTGCCCTTTCCCAGCCCCAGCTGACCTGTATGCTCCTGTGAAGGACATCACAGGTGCCATGTAGTAGTATGGGGTTGAGGCCACTTGGCCCACTGGCTGCAGCAATCCAGCTGGAGTCTGCAACTGTACATAGGTCTGCCTAGGTGATCAGGGCTTCCCCATGTTTCCAGGGATTAGATCTGAGAATTTCCAGGGATTAGCTTCCAAGGCATCCCAGTGACTCTACAGGTACATGCTGTCTGTCCAGATGTGCTGCACCAGAACAGATGCACTGGTCTCTTATGAACTTGGGGAGAGTATCTGGCTCCATTGCCAGTGTTTCCTTCTCTGTCCCTTGTGACTCCACTCCTGGACTTCCTTTAAGCCCAGATCTTTCTGGAATCGGACGAATCAGCAGCATTCCTTCCAGCCCCGTGGTGCCAACTGGCTCACGCCCAGCCCGGCCACATGGACACCCATGTGGTAGTACGTGAGTTGGGAGCCTATCACATTTTCCTTCAGATGAATGGGCATTTTGGGACAGTAAAAGGAATTATAGTGTGTTCTTGTGGTTCAATCAATGCAATTAGCACCTTTTATTTTATATTACCTTTTGATTTTTAATGATTTGTGTAAAAATCACATTAGCATATTATTAGTATCTTGTCAATATTACCCTGTTGGTGTTTTTAAACATGTAATATGTATAACTATACTCATTCAGATTTGGGAGCTTTTCTACTTTCACTAATAAGGTTCTCTTCTGAATGCATTTCACAGGTGTGTGTAGGAATGCTCCTTTATATACAAAATCATTTTTGCCTCCTGTAGGTCCATACACTTATTTCAATTTTTCTCTCTAAACGCCTTAAGCTGGACACTGGTATAGCATGGTTTTGTTACTCTGTGAATGAGGGGTAGAACACACAGGTTGTTCAGCCATAGAGAACAAAGGTGGGAGCTTTCACTTGCAGAGCACATGAATAATTTCTAAAGGGCAAATGCCTCTGCCTCTGCTTCCATAAGTGAAGACGGAGCTTTGGTAGAAGAACTGGGGAAGATACTTGTCCAAAAAAACCCAGTATGCACAGGAAGTAGGTGGCAAAGGCATGTCACTACAACCACCCCAGTACTCCAAAAGAACACCATCCCCCAACATGCCCCACCAATCTACATCTTTTGAGTTGCACCAAAAATCAAGCAGTGAAGCCACACTGGGGGTGCTCCCAAGCATCATTCTCCTGCTCTCCATCTTCAGTGTGCTTGAGTACAATACTGGAAGTGCCTTTAACATGGCTTAACTACTGCATTTCTGGGTCTGGTGGGCACAGGTAGGAGCAGGTAGGCAGAGTGTGCTCAAGAGTGATATACCCAAGAACACCAGCAAAATGACACAGATATACTCACTAAAGCCCCAACACCTTGCACATAGAGGAGTGCTATGCCAGCATAAAAGAGAACTTTGGGTTCAGGTCAGCAGACATTTAAGGCAGAAAATATACCACCACTGCATGATCTTCCAGTATTCCCACCACTAAAATGAGACTAGGTTATGAGGCCTACTGTAGCCTCTGAAGTGAAGTGGCCACTGGAAGAACTTGTTTGCCACTCCCAAGTCTTTGGGTGAGCATTCTTGTTCCTTCTATCCATGACTCTCCCCAGTACACAACTTATTCAGGGTAAGTGCTGGCAGTGGATTTAGGTAAAAGATTACTATTTACAATGAGGAGGGTACAAGGTTAAAGGCAATCATTTAAAGATGCCATTTAAGGCCATACTCTGCATCTGGGTAGGCATATAAAATCTAAGGTTTAACTCCATTGAGTTTTATCACCAGCACAGCACAAACTTTATATTATCAAACATATTAAATAAGAATGCTGTTCTATAAAACTTGTACAGCCAAGCAGCTGGCACCAAATAATACGCACATTCAGATGTTGGGCAGAATTTGATTATTTTATATCTGTGACCTCATTGATGCAACAGACCTTTTTGCTTTATTAGGAAATCTTTTGTTTCTTCATATGATTTGGAGCTGGTTACTGTGAAAAAGAAAGGTTTACAAAGGAAACTGGATGGAAGCAGACCCATATAAATTCACAGACATTTGTTTACATTTACCAGGAAACAAAAGAATACACAGTGAAACCAACTAATGTATTTGGTTATGTGTTCACCTTGGCAAACATTATAAATTTGACCTCTTCCATGCTAGCAGGAGACATCAACAGTGACAAATAAATTCCATGATGTATGCTATGATGTCACAGGCAGAAGCTGTGGTTACTTTGTAAGCTAGTTTTGTTTTTAAATAATTCTAGGTTTTGCATCTCTCTTTTTAAAGTTCTGTACTTCTTCAGGGAAAAGAGTGTGTATGTGTGTGTGTAAATATACATATAGAAGGGGAAGTGTTTTTTGGTATGTTTTACTTGTAGAAAGCTAGCAAAGGGCTATGTATAGACAGGCTCTCTACAGAGTGTATAATCTAATGATACAACATATAAAGGAGGAAAAGTGATTAGCAAAAAGCCAGGCTAAGGAATGATAGGAGTAAGCATATGTATCTTTATCAGTAAATTGATAGGCAAAGGTAGACAGTCAGGGATTTATACAAAATGTATACAAAATACCTGGTCACGTGATTGCACTAATTGCAACTGAAACTATTGTTGCATAGTATTGTTGCATTCAGATTTTTTTTTTAAGTTCATTTTTGTTTCCTACCCTAATTAATATTTAAGTACTAAAAGGGAACTTATTTTATTCACCTTCTTGCCTTTCTCGTCACACACCTGCATCACCTTCTCCTGTTTACTTATTCCCACTACTCCATCCCACAAATAATCAAGCAGTTACTATCATTTTGATAGCAATTCCAGTCTCTAAGTTTGAGAGCTGCTTAAATAAGAATAGTCTGTAAATTAAGTAAATTGCTTCTTATTCTCCCCTTTGAACAAGACATCCCAGCAAGTTCCAGGTACCCATCTGGGAGAAATAGGCAGATGATTCTCCACAGAAGAAGACTGCTTTCTGGTGCCTGTTTTCACAGAAATCGAAGTCTAACTTTTCCAATACAGTCCTAATATGAGAAGGCCACTGCACAGGCATTGTACATACAGCTCTCTCTCTACACTGGAACTGTCAGCTACAGTCAAAGCATCCATGTATCGTAGTTCCAGTGGAAAAAAGTACACAGATGTATAGTTTGCATTTATGTACTGCAGGGACACCCTTGAATCGTGTTAAAAAATGTCAGTCAAGACATCTGGTCAGCTGTCCTAATCCATATTGGGGTTTTTAGGCTACTGTTATGCCCCAATATGCTTTGAACATTGCCAATATGCTTTCTCTGCAGTAGCAGCAGTATATCCCCTTTGGTTTCACAGCCCATCCCAGCATTGTTTTTTATAGTGTCACGTACTGAGCAAAATGAAAAACCACATACTGTATCTTGTGTGTCTGGCTAATGAAACTGGTAGGACAAACCTTGTGCGATTAGGAACAGGGACGGATTGGCTTAGGTCTAGTTCATCTTACGGACGGCAAAAAGAATCAGCTGTCACTTGTGCCATGCAGCAGATGGACAGTTTGCATCCGATTTACATTCAGGCGCCAAAGCCTTTAGAAGCTTTGGCAGCCCACTTGCCATCAGGCAGCAGACTTTGATGTCCTGCAGATGGTTACAGCAGCCATCTTGCATTTGCGTTGTGTGGCGCTGTTGTGCCTCCTTTCAGGAGTCAGGATTCTGCTGGTTCTTATTCAGTGTTTCTGGAATTGTTGCCATTCAACGGCAATGAATAGTGCAGTATGCACCCAAGGCTTGGGACCCTTTGGCCACTTCCTGGGCACAGTTGTATTTTCATTTATCTATAAAGCCTGCTGTGCTTTGTTTTTATGGTAACTGCATGTTCACACCCACATTAAAATTCCTAACGGTGCCTATCACAAGCTGTCCCTCTGCCCCCTCCTCAGAGTGATGCTTTATTTCAAATTTCCTACCTAGAACCCTGACAAATCTGCCTCCCCCACTCCTCTAAACCGTAATAGCATCATTTCAGAGTAATCACTGATCCAATTTCTGTATGAATTTAGCTCACCAGTGCAGCTTTGCCTTAGTTTGGTTCAAACCGTCCTAGGTAATGACACGGAACAAAGAGTTTTCTTCATGGTGGTCAGGCTAATCTTGCTCCATGAATAGCCCAGAGTAATCTGTCAGCAGTGGAAAGCTGTGACTGGAGGTCTTCCAAAATGAGCTCTTTCACATTTGGTAGGAGCAGTTAGGAATTCTGACTGGCACTATTAGTCAGGAGTCATGTCATTGCTCTACAGAATGGACTGCAGTTGTCCCCACTAGGTAGGATCAGCCCAGAATTTTCTACCATGCTTTCCCTCCCTTGAGTGTTATTGGAAGTTTAGTACAAGTGTATAAGGCTTTAAAAGCAAACCTAGCAGAGACAAATTCAATAATTCATGATTTCCAGTTACTCTAAGGTAATGGAAAATATTTGGTAGGAAAAAATATATATATAAAATTGTCAATTAATGCACACTGGTTACAGCCAGCAGATGAGAAAAAAAAATAAACAGTTAATTAGGGCTTTTTGAATCATTGTTATATATACAGTGCATCATTTGCAGGTGCTACAAAAGTGAAAAATAACCATTATAATTACTAGTATTCAAAGATTCATATTTTTCCCCATGTAATTGATTTAGGATTATCTGTTTTCTTGTAGTTATACAAAAGGCCTGTCAAGGTGTTTCACACGTGTTTGGCTCATGTGTGTTCCAAAAACAAGTCAAAATGCTGTTGTATTTTACGCAGAGCAGTTAAAGTGACTGAAAAATAGGCCAGGTTTTACCTGGATCTTTATCTTGGTTAAATTATCTTACATATGCTTTAATTTTTTTTTCGTTCATTCTTTCTTTATCTTTCTCTCTCTCTCCCTCTCTCTCTCTTTTTGTTAAAATACATCTGTGTTTGTTGACTGCCCCAGATTATATCTAAGTGAGGAGTGGGAGTACTTGCACCTGGTACAGTATATGTAGCTTAACAATACATATCATTACATTATTTACAGCTCATTTTATGTTATTCAATAGTAAACTGCATATTAACCCTTTAAGAACCTATATGAAACTAGTCACTGAGGCAAAGAGTGCTGTGTTTTTCAGGACTGTAAGAGTACATCTATAACTGTATTCATAAACATGGAAGTGTGTTCATTACAACAGGGATCACCACCAGAGCCAGCTAATTCCTCTCTCAGGAAATCTGTTTCATAATGATATTCCTTACTACACCACACTTGTACTTGTGCTGATAACACAGGTTATAAAAGGGACTCAATACTGGAGTCAATTAATGTACTGGCTTTTTAACCTCCTTTATTGGAGTACATTCTGCACCAAAGGGACCTAATGTTGTGCTGCTGGCAGTAGAAGGACCCAAGTGATGCAATTTCATGCAGTCTCAGCCTTGTCTTTAGTTCACAGAAATACACATCATGATCTGACCTCATTAGGCACTGACTCAGCAGCCGCAGTTCTGTGAGAATGTACAGCAGAGTTCAGAGGAAGGACGGAAAAATTGCTCCCTACGCCTGTCAAAAGAAGGAGTAGTATCTCTGGCATAATGACTGATGTACTGAAGCCTGAAGAATCCCCTTCAGGTTCCTGATTCTCTAAAACTGAAATTGTACTCATTTTCCAGTTGTGATTAACCAGGAAAAAAGAAGCTAGACGTATAGGACAGGGGAAAAAAGCTGGAAATGTAAATAACTGATGCCAGAACAGGGTAACATGAATGCCATACCATGCAAAAATATTTCCAAATATTTTAGCAATGCTCAGAGTGGTCACAAAATGAAGAAAAAAATCCTCCTATTTCTGAGGGATAAATTAGTCCTTTTAACACATGCGTCTGTTTTAGTTCAATTTGTTACATATGCCATACAGTGTAAATACATACATACATACACACACACACACA
>JAGPOW010000261.1:199741190-199764369 GCA_030014935.1 Caiman crocodilus
ACACACACACACACATCTATATACACATATACACACACACACACACACACACCCCGGTATGGCAAATACAGAAATAGAAAAGGCACTCTGTACTACTATGCCACTATGTCTAACCTTTAAATACTCATCAATATCTTTGTTGCTGAATTAATCAGTCTCAAGATTATCAGCAATTTAGTTGCATTTTGTTTGTAATTAGCTTGATAAATTAGCATTTGCAATATAAAACTTGACATCTTATTGTTCCCTCAGTTTTATGGTACTTTTGAAAAACTGTAGTTTATTTTTTAAATGATGATTTCTAGTACAATGAAACCAGATACAAAAACCAAAGTTTGACAAGCCTGCTAACAAACAGAAACAAGCTCCACTGATATCCATTGGGCAAAATATCAAAGATTATTAGTTCATAATGCAAACTTCAGAAGCATGGCTTAAAACATAAAATTTGAATCCTTTCACTGTTGGCAACTATTTCTGGTGAGTAAAATAAAATATATGCTCAATTAATTCAGTTTTTGCATTTTCTATGAAAGGCTGGCAAATGGACTTTGAAACATAGGGGAAAGGAGAGCTGATAGTGAGACTATTTATTCTAGTGATTCCCTTTATAGCAGCTGAATTTCTTATTATCAGGTGAGGAGATAAAGCTATTGTCTTCAAACATCTTTCCAAGCAAGACCAAGTATTTAGGTTTCATGGAGATTCCCATGCGCAAGATGCTAAAGGACCTATTTACATTTTAGAAGCAATTTTCAAAAGGATTAGGGGAGCATCTTTCCAAAAAGCATCCAGAGGCGTGCACGTACTTCAATTTCCTCAGTTACGTGATGGAAGGAAATGAGGGTAGGTATTTTCCTCTGAAAAAAAAATGTGAAAATATAGCAATTATCTAGTATGCATGTGGTATTATAAACTCAAGATTCCCCAGCATTTTGTTTCAGCCATTATTTCCATTGTTGAAAACTGTACTAATAGAAACATCCCTATTAATCTGAATTTGAGATATTTCATACAATGTATATTACCTTTTTGCTGCCTACAACCTTCTGCCAGGTTTTTTTTTTCTATCTTTTTAGGAGGTGCTTTGAGAGGAATATACCATGAGAACAATACACAGCTGCTGCTGTATAGAGATATCTAATTGTCAATATTGTGGAATTTCTACAGCTTATTACTTGCATTCAGTCTAATTCTGGGCAAATTGCCAGTCACTTCAGGGACATTCAAGTGAGCCATATTACACGTGGTACAGCATCACAGCTTTAAGATACCCGGCTGTTTTGCCTCTGGCCAGGGAATGTTTGTACCAATGCTACCGAGTGAAGGGGGGTAACTACAAATAAAATAAAATTTGTATTTTTTCAAGTGGGCTGCATTTCAAGCCCAGATGTTAGTAATGAAAGATTCAATTTAAGGATTTAAATTACAAATAAATAAAGTATGAAACAGATGTGATTTTTAAAGAAGTTCAAATTATCCAGGAAGAAAAATATCTCTGTGCATGACAAAGTAATAGGGATTGTCTTGAGAGTCTGTTGAAAACAATCTGCTGTGCTAGATACACCCTTAGGACAGGATTGGTTTGGAATGGGAAGGACTGGTGGAGCTTGTCATTAAACAAAAATTGTGTTTAATAAAACTTTATAACCGTGATTAATCCTATGAGGCCCTAAAGGAGTTTGCAGTTTCTGATAAACACATTTTCCTTGTTTGCAATGGTAATGATATTTTGAAGTGAATGGAATCCAAACAAAAAAACTCTAAGGGTAAAAAAGGACTTGTCAGGTACCACCTATGAAGAAATTATAATGTCACAAAGGAAAGAAGGGCCACCCACAAGGGAAACCTTAGATGCTGTATTTGGAAGAAGAAAAAAAAAAAAATACATAGGTAATTGCAAGTCTTTCTAGTCTGATTACTACATATTTGCCTGTAAAAGGAACAGAAGTGATTCAAAGTCATCTAGCATATGAAGATGTGAATCCCACATGCCAAGTGTAGGTGCTCTCTTGTATGTGTATAAAAAGCAGAATCTACAGCAACTCCAGTTTTGGAGTAATATGCATAGAGAGAGCAAGGGACATTGCTCAGCATGAGTATTTTGCTGATCCACACAGACTCCTGGGGAGTTTTGAGTTTTAAAGGGTCAAACTTTGCAAGGAGAGCAGTAGGTGGTAGCTGTTGCTGATAATTAAGGCCCTAATTCAGCAAGATGCTGAAGCATGTGCCTAACTTTAAGCACGGATGCCAGTGGCACTGCTCACGTGCTCAGACTCTTTGCTGATTAAATGCTTTGGCCATCATGAAAGTACTTCCAAGGTTCTGCAAGTTACTGATAAATCCACATGTCCAGATTCTCATAGATAGCGCACCTCCAAGACAGTCTGCACACCTAAATAGATTTTTCTAAGAGTGAAATATTTCCATAGTGCATTGCACTGTTACCTTCAAAATAGTATGTGGCTATACCAATTACAAAGAATGGAGAAAGATGTAGCCCCCGGACTAGTGCAGCTCCATACATAGGTACTATTTTACTACCCACCTCCTAGCTCTTTTGGGAGGTGAAATGTAGTAGATGAGTTGAGTGGTATAGTCTAATATTATAAAAGCTTTAGTCTGTCTATCCGTAACACTGTATTTGCACTCTGATTTGTTATCTGCAATAATGAATCACAGTGCTCCAAGAGTGTTCTGGACAGGAGGCAACAACGAAGTGCCACCATGATGGCAGGGACAGAGCGGGGAGGGCGAGGCCAGCACCACTGGCCTAGTCCCCTCCTACCTGCTTCTTGGAGGTGGAGGTGAAGGCAAATGAGTTGGCCGAGGTCCCAAGCAGCGACAGGGGAGTGAGGAGTGGCCCTGGGGGGGAGGAGGGGAGGGAGGAATGGGTCCAGGTCCATTGAAGCAGAGGAGCAGGCCCGGACCTGACTCAGTGGGGAGGAGGAGGAGGGAGGGGTAGACCCAGGCCTGATACAGCATGGCAGGGGGGAGCAGGGCCAAACCCCAATGGCAGGGTCGCAGAGGGGGAACAGGCCTGGATGAGAGGGGGAGGCAGACATGGGGCTCTGTTCCTGCCTGTCCCCCATACTCTCCCACCCCCACATCATTCTTGACAGGCAGTTTGCTAGTACACACACACACACACACACACACACACACACACACACACTTTATAGATATTTCTTACCGGTGCCAGTATGGACAGTGTAGTTTTCCTTTGCCACAGATATCAGCTTCTGTCTTGTGAACTTTGTTTGACTTCCCAGGACTGGTGACAGCCGTTTCAATTTTTCTTGATTCAGACAAAGCAGCATTGTCTCTGTGAAACTGGTTACAAACAGTATTTTTTTAAATGAGGAAAAAAACAAAATGCTCAAGATGTGCTTAAAATCAAATGGCAAGTTTCTAGACTTTCTAATGTTTGCCATTTAATTTTTAAGGGTCTGTTTTTGTTTGAGACCTCTGAGACTAGCATCCTTTCCCTGCTCTGAGTTTAATATCACAAGGCAGTGTGTAACACAGCACTTCCTACCTCCTTGCTCTTTCTGAAGGATTTTTCATTTTCCACGTCATTCATAACTTCTTGCATTGATTTCATACAGCCTGTATAGTATTCTATACATCTGGTCCATAAAGAAGACAAAATCAGGCTCAGCCTTCATAAACATTTGTCCTATTGAAGTGCAAATTTCCTTGCACTTCCATATCACAAGCAGCACTTGCAGAAAAAGAAAAAAAATGTCAGAGATGCACAGGCAAATAGATTGCTCCAAATGACCTAATAGACCTTTGCAATCTCAATGTGGCTCTATAAAGACATGTCTTTAAGAATTTGTGGGTCGATTTTTTAAATTTCTGGCACTTCTCTTGCCCAGAATAATACAATCAACCCAAAAAACAAAGATGCAGAACATTGTTACAAGTGTAAAGGAAATGTCAAGGATTGAGTGGCATGCTTGTATAACTTCTCTCTCAAGCACAAAAGCTTTTGTTTGGAGAATAGGGATGCACAAAGTGAGTTCTGGGTACCATGCACTGCATAGTGCTGTTAACTCTTATTAGTCTGACTGTGAATGGAGGGCAACCAGCATCTTATGGGAAATTCTCAGCATCCTGCAGAATTTGGCCATAGGTATGTTTAATTTGTATTGGTAGCACAAGGATACCTAGCCAGCTCTGCTGCTATCTGTACTAACTCTTGGATAACATCATTTTAGTACAAAATAATGTACTATAATTTTCATTATTGTAAATTAATCATTGCAAAAACATTATTAGCCTAATGCAGATAATTGTGTAAGTAGGTGCATAGGTCCTACTGAAGCCAATGATACGTAGGTATGTGCTAAAAGGAAAGCTCATGCTTACAAGCTTTGTTTAATCAGAGGCTATAAGCTTAAAGAGTAATATG
Organism: Caiman crocodilus; assembly: GCA_030014935.1. Classification (NCBI taxonomy): domain Eukaryota; kingdom Metazoa; phylum Chordata; order Crocodylia; family Alligatoridae; genus Caiman; species Caiman crocodilus. The sequence goes on from JAGPOW010000261.1 coordinate 199,745,608, forward strand.
CATGTTTATAGTCTTGGGATATGCACATGCATGTTTGATACCTTTATTTTCCAGCTTTCTTAAAAAGCTCCATCCACAGTCATGGTTCATGATTTTCATGAGTACTTCACTTCTTTATTGCTAGTGTTGCTGCTGGTGCTGTTGCAGGTAGTTAGGCAGTAGTTAGCAGCAATTAAACAGGCCCAAAATATTTCCAGCCTGCCTTTCTTGGTCTTCTTACTCAGGGGAGCAGTAGTTTACAAAGAATACTACTTGCCCTTGGAACAATTTCACTATTTGTGGAGAAGGAGCTCATTCCAATGCTTCATCATCCCAGCCCAACCACCACATCATGCATGTTAACTTATCATTTTCTGTGGTCTTTTTAAGTATAAGTGCACATCTGCAGAAATATTTCTAAAGCTATATGTAAAGTTTAAGTATAGTACATAAATAACAGATGCACAAGTGCATCTTGAGATGAACAAATTCTGTAAGCATATTCATAATTAGAGATTATAACACATTGCAGACTTCAGGAAAGATATTTTCTATGAGGAATTATAGGCATTAGTGCAATGCAGAGTGAGGGGAGGGGCTGGATTTAGATCTGAAGTCTTTTTTTCTGATTTATAAAGCTGACAAAATTGACGCAGCAGTAGGTAAATTAATTGAAAGTTTTGTGCTATAAAGGGTTAAGCTTAAAAAAGGAACCTCAAATGTGTCACATCCTGCAGGGTCTTATGCAGTGGCACACCTCCTGTTCATTTTCTTCTGCTCAGCCAGGATTACTCCTAGAAGCCAGGAAGTTACAATGGCAATTTTACAGTGGATTAAACTGAAGCAGACTTACCCCTCCAGTGTTACAGTGAATCATTGCAAAGTAATATACTATGACTAGTACACCACAGTTAAATTACACACTCAGGGGCTGCATTCTGGCACTCCAAAGAGCAGAGGGTAGGGGAATAGGAGGAAACTTGCACTGTTCTTACCAATTCTGTACCTGTTTTATGGGTTAGAAGAGCACTTTAGTTTCCAGAGCTGTCATTTTGGCAGCTTTCATGAGTACTAAATCCACTTTTAAAAAATGGAGCCCTCAGTGGAATTATAGCTCAGAAATTCAGTTGCCTGTTATTTATTCTATTTTTAATAATCTCTTTCTATGACACACGTTGAAGATATAGGAGATACTCTCATAAACTTTTTAAGATAAACCCATTTCTTTCCCAAGAGGTTCCAATCTGACACAAACCATTACTGAAGATTGACAGGAAAGTGTACTGGTAACCAAGACATGCTATAAGACAGGCAGCAGATATTTAAATGATTTATTTGTGGTGAGGGGTTTGAGAAGCTGTGTGGCCTGTACCAAATAGAATTATGGAGGTACTGTACCTCCAAAGTGAGATAATATTTTGGGAAATCCATCAAAACAAAGACTTTCAGCTTTTTTCCACTTTGAGCAGGACCATTTCTTAAAGTACAGTTGTTTTTTTTCACACCTTGTAGCCAGATGTCATTGTTTTCTAATTAGCAAGGCAAAAATATAAAGAATTTAAAGTATCACTGGGAATCCACTTCTCATAGGAGGGCAGAAGTATGTATTTTATTCACCTACTCTACAGCAAGGGTTTGACAGCAGATCATGTTTAATCAGTTTCAAAGTTCAACACAAATTCGAATGCAAATTCAATAAAAGAATCGAGCTAAAAAGTAGAGAAATCATTCCTGAAGTCTGGCTTGCAAGAAGTACAAAAAAGTAAATTCATCAGCAAACAAACCAGATTTGGCTGACTTTAGGGGAACACCAAGTTCTTTCCTACAAAAAAGATGTGCTTTATTCCTCTAACATATAAAGCCAGCGCATCTTCAAGAGTCTTGTTTTTGTTTTGAGGATATTAGTCCAACAATCTTTTACCTAGAATCTTATAAATGCATGTAAGAAAAGTCATTTCAGGAAACAGAAAGAAAAAGATTTTGAGATGGAAAGGCATTGTTTTTGCTCTCCTGCCACTTATAAAGAAAATTCACATGTCAAATTCTGTTTTCATTTAGACCCATGTACTTCACAGATTTCAAAGGGTTGTGTGCGTGCAAGAAAGGGCAGAATTTAACCCAGTTTATCAGAAAGTTTATGAAGTTTTGAATGTACAAGCTATTATTCTGGGACACAGAATAAAACTAAAACTTACCAATACTACCTTCAAGTTCTTAAAAGCAGAATGAAGTACTAAAATAGTGAGTGCTAAGTAAAACAATAAATGCTGCAGAAAAAGACCTTGGGGTCACAGTGAAGGATAAAATGAATATAAGCCAACAGTGTGCACTGTTACAAAAAATAGCAATAGTGCACAGGTATGTCTACATAGGAGTAATCAGCAGAGGGCGAGGAAAACTTCACTGTCCAAATGCCATATTGCAGATTGTGACAAAGGCACTTTTCAGGCCCAGTATTAATATGGACCTGCCCTTGTCTCTGGGCAAACCACCCACCTTGCTCTCCTGCCACGCCTTGTTGATAACTAATTGTGATGTTAAATAGGTGACTGCCCTTTATGCACCCAAATGACCATGGGCGATAAGTATGCACTCCTACCAGCCCTACAAGTGTCCCATGCTTTGCTGATGTCTCACAGTGTGTTCCACCTCTGGTTCAAAGCCAGGTCTAACTGGACACATAGTTGTCTCTCTCTCATGCTGCCTTCTCAAACCACACGCACTCCAGACCGCTCTCACAAGGTCTCTCACATACTGCCTATCCAGGTCACACTCGTTCCACCTACTCTGGAGAGATCCTCAGGCTTTTCTCTAAACCCTTCTGTTAGCTCTGGCATGGTCTTTTGGGCCTCTTTCATGACTGAATAGGACTGAGTGATTGTTCAGTTATGGGCCTACCAGACCACTACACCCCTCTCTCGGGCCACAACTCCACCCCTTTCACTAGGGCCTGGGGTTTTCCACCCCTTAGGACTCATACACTTCTCCCTGAGCTTAACTGGCCCACCAACTCTGCTCTGCAACTCTCAGGGCCCAGGTCTTACACCCCATTTGACTCAGGTGCTGCTCACTCAGCATGTCTGGCCCATCTCCAGGGTCCAACACCCCACAGGACTCAAGTACTTCTCAATTAGCTTACCTGGCCCCCCTAACTCTCCTGGTAACCCACCCAAAGGTGGGGGCAAGGATTTAGGTCCCACAGCCCGCCTTATACCCAGGAGGGTCCATAGTCCTGGTACTTGAGTGGACCTGCCCCACCACAGGCAGGATCACCAGGCCTCCCTATCCCAGCAGGGTGCAGTTTTAGGTCATGCGCAGGACTACTGAGGCCTCCTCCTTCCCCATAACCTCATCCTTACCTCCAAGATCTTCCTGAAGAGGCTTCTCAGGCTGCTGGACACAAATTGCTCTGCTTTTTATAACAGAGCTCTCCAAAATGGTTGCTTTCATCAGCCACCTGGCAGCACCTTGCTCCAGCCCTTAAAGTGACAGACACCCAAAAAGGTGTTCTGTCACACAAATAATCTACACTTAGTAAAGGAAGGATGACAGAAGTGGAAGGCAAAGAAAGATCTAAATTACCTCCATCTCGACAGGGTGTTCTTTTCTCAACCCCCTGCTTGAGCTCTGATCTGTATTTTCAGTGGCCACGTAAAGACTGCACACCACCAAACCTAGCCAAGGTGCAACATCTTCTGAATGTCTCCTGATAGCTCTCTTCAGACCTTTGAAGGCATCGGTTAGTGCACAGCCATAATAGGATACTTCTTTCTATGGATGCAACCAGCTGATCCTCATGTACATATTCTTATAGCATCTGTTCTTCCTCCAGCTAAAAATCAAAAGCAAATTACTTTTTATTGACACCAGTGAGCCCAGAAATGAATTCTCAACTCCAAAGGAAATCAGTAAAAAAATGGGAAAGCCAAAAGTGTTCATTTAAAAATCATTATTTTTTTTGTTTAATTACAGTTTATTGTCTTCAAATATACTGTAGCTGCTCCTGCGTTTTGAGAACATTTAACAATATGGAAAGACTGAAAGGTTAATAAGTCTTTTTGAAGATAGAGAAAGATAAAAGTATTAGACAACTACTGACAAAAATCAATATTTCAAATCCTGTTAACTTTTCAAATTTTATAAAAAACCTAACTCTATTGCCAGAATATATCTGGCCATACTCAGACTTAAGTTTTGCAAGGGAAAATTATAGAATTGCTAAAATAGGCTTTTGCAGTAAAAGCTGTTTGTGCCTATGCCTCTCCTTAATGTCTGCTTGACTTGAACTAGTTTACATCACACCCAAACGTAAATCCAACAAAGAATACGAGTGCATGCTTAATTTCAACTCAGAAAAACAAATTGCACGCTTAAAGTAAAGCACATGGTTATGTATTCTGTTGGATGAGGGCCATAATACAAGTTAAAACTATTTTTATCATTTGACTGAATTAAGTATTTGAAATCAGTCACCAGACCTCTTTCCACAATCTCTATTTTCTTGCATTGCACTGCCTTGACTTTCCATTGTTTGTACAATTAACATCTTGTTAATGCTGGGCAGGTGTTTCCCAGTGTAAGGTTTTCCATTAAGGGGATGTCAGTGGGACAAACACAGGAGAGTAACATTACTGGGAGCTGTGGGAAACTGGCAGCATATTTGAAACTGCTGAAAAACAGCATGATGGAGAAATTTACTTTTCAAAATGTTTTAAGGTTCAGGACTTGCATTGCATAGTTGGCTAAATTAAACTTCCCGGCAAATGCTTCCTAAAGTAAACATTTTTCTTCAAACCAATGCTCTTTATTATTTTTTTTCCTCAGTGTAATATCTGAATCAGCAGATTTTAAATACTCAATATATCTTTAAATGCCAATGCACAACAAGTATAGCAGGTGTTTAATTGTGGTTTAAAGATCCACATTTTTCACATTTTACAATCACAATTAAAATTAAGCAATAACACCAAAGGAGTTCCGGTATGCAGCAATAATACTTACCCATATAGTGAAATTGATAAGGATCCAAATATAATGATGCCCATTGTAGTAACCCTGTGGTGACTGATTGCTATTCTGCTGTTAGCAAACAACCAAGAAATACTTTATTTTTTCAGAATTATCAATTTGTTTCTGGGGTATGAGAACAATGAAAACCTTAAGGGAAAAAGCAATAGTTAGTGAGGTATTAAAACAGTTATATAACTAATAAAAACACTAAATCAAGTTAGATATGCAGCAGTGTGTCATTTCTATTTTAATAAAAAAGTACATTATTCTCTCCACAAAATTACAAAATTTTATTTTTTTACTCATTGCCAACATAATCGGAAAGTAAAAAAAAAAAGTCATAAATCTACAGATTCTGGAATTGTCATTTATGTGATTTTCTACCCTTTAAAAAGACAGAATAAAACTAGTATATTCATAAAGTGATCTACTTGGAAAATCATTTGCATCTGTTCTTTGGGTTTTCTGAGGGGGGAGCTTGGGGAATTGCAAATAAAGCATGTTTGATTTTCATAATATTTCTGTACATGACTGAGCTGTGTAGCAAATGCAGTGTAGCTATGATGGGTACAAGCAGCACTGTACAAGGGTAATGAGAATGCAGAAAAACAGACAAACTGGACCTATTTAAATGTTGAAATGGAGGTAAAAGATCTTAATGCTCATAAAAAGTTTGATTATGTATTCACAAATTAATGACCTAAGGATTGTATTCCTTAGTTTTAAAAAAGAAAGCAGAATGAGAGAGAATGTTTAGATGGCTGGGAATGGTATTTCTGTACTTTGGGTGATCTGAAATTCATAGCATATTAATATTTGATCAGTGTAAAGCTCAATCCTGTGATCCTGGCTCAAACCAATTTCTCTTTGGTGTCCACCACTTATACCGCAAGGTAGTTACACCTCAAAACACACTTAGGATCTTGGGAAAATTAAAAGAATGTCTCGTATGGGCATCAGAGTGTTAGAAATTAGAGAGAAAATTGATGGCAGTAATGTAGATGGTCACTTACTTGATAGAAGGATTTTTTCAGACTTCTTGAACATGCTAACAGTTCTAAAAATGTTTCATTGCTCATCTCTGAAGCCAGCACACTAGAGTGGTGAAGATTTACCAGCATTGAGCGGTGAAGATTTATTTTCATTCTGCCCGCTATTCATAATAAATATTAACTATTTAATGCACATAACAGGGATACTGTGCTATTATAAGAAGCAAAACATTTTTAAAGACTTGAATTTACAGGGCCTGATTTTCATTTCACTTATGAATCTGTTGAAAGCAGGGTGGGTTAGTGGAATGCAAACTATCACCTTCACAACTTTCCCCTCTTCCACAGAGTTGATCTGTGGTCCTCAACAGTGGCACCCATGAGGGAGTAGCAGGGAATGTTGGGAATTAGATAAATTGGAGAGGAGCTGTTCTCTCTAGCATTATCTACTCATACACTAATTTTAAAGAGGTATTCACAAGCACTTGGGGTGTTGGTCAGCTAAAATATGAACTTGTGCAGGTGCAAATCTGTGTCATTCCACTGACTTCAGTGGAGTGATGCCACTGAGAAGCTGATCCAATGTTACAGTTTCTAATCAGGCCTCGGCACTGTCTGTTGCATAATGCATACTTTCTTTCACAACACTGCATAATTTCTGGAGTCTTTGCTAGCATGTAACACCCAGCATTCTCACCCCAATGACCATGCACACAATAAAAGTTATACATGATATCTGACTTATTTTGATCAGTGAACATTTGTGGAGGATGCATTATGGTTGCCTGTGCCAGTACCCAGGGCTTAGTTCCTGCAATATTGTGCAAACAGCCCCGCACTGAACCTCCTTCCCTCTCCATGCTTTAGGAAGGGGGAGTTTTATGGGCTCATTTCTTTGGCTTAGCAGGAAGTACAGCTGGCTATCCTACAGTTCCTATTTCCTCCACTTAACCCCCTAATGCCTTACTCTCCAAAATATATACCAAGGGTGGGCAAAACGGCCCATCTGGCCAGCGTTTCTCAACAGCCCCTGCCCTCATGGCTTGTGCTGGTCTCCATGGAGACCCCAGCCACACCTGCACAGGAAAGCTTAGGCTGGGGTTGCCAGGGACTAGGGATAGAAATTACACATAAACCGGTTTAAGAGATCAGAAACTGATTTAAACATGTAACAGAAGAGAAGTTCAGTGCACATAAACCAGTTTCAAAATGGCTGAAACTGGTTTGAGTTGAACCTGGTTGAATATAGTATCAGACTTAACTGACTTGGCTCAAACAGGTTTTGCAATGTCTATCCCAGCCCCCATCCTGGTTTAATTTAAATCTGAGTCCCATAGCATCCTGGCATGCTCTCTGGGCTGGGCAGGGCTCTCTACTCTGGAGAGCTGGACTGGCCCCTCCCCTCTGCTCCCTGGCTGCAGCTCTAGCAGAGACTGCACATACAGTGGAGTCTTCCTGGCTTCTTCCTGCTCCCCCCTTCTCCTCACCACTCCCTGCTCAAGCAGATATTCATTGCTCCCCCCGCCCTACACAGACACCTTTCAGCATTAGCTAGCATGCCACATCCTGGCTATGGTCCGTGCTGTTTGAGATGGGACAAAGGCAGACAGCACTGTGTCAGCTTAGGGCTTTTTGGAGCTAATCAATGGGTAGCTGGTAATGTTGTTCTGTTCCTTCTGTGGAAAAGGTGTTTAAGAAGAGCTTAAACTAATGGAGAAGGGCTGTTGTTTTCTTAATGGGCTGATATACACTGAGTTAGGGGTGATAAACACTGTGTTATTAACTCCCTGCTGGGCTACTCAGGAGGAGGGAGGGGCCTCCCTAATCAGAACATCCTTCCAGGGCCTGGCCATGTCCATCTTCAGCTCGGTACTGTGGAAGGGAAGGAAGGGCTGTGCTAGCACCTCCCAGCTTCTAGCCTGAGCCACTGCAGGCATGTGCTGACATTTCTTCAGACCAGACGGGATGTCTGAATGGTTACAAACTGGTTTACCCTAGCCAGGTTAGACTAACCTGCAAAGTTCCAAGCAGCTTTGGAGCAGCCCCCTATATTGCTCTGCCATGTACACTGCCGGGGTGGCTGAGGCTGGACTCTATGGCAACCCCAGCCTGAGCTTTCCCACCCAGGTGCAGCTGGGGTCACCATGGAGACCAACACAAGCCATGGGGATAGGGGCCACTGGGAAATGTAGTCCCTGGCTGACCAGATCTGGCCCATGGACCAGACTTTACCAGTCCCTTACATATACTATAACCAATGGGCTGCTTCTTGTGAGAAAAGCTGGAGGGCAGGGAGCCTGAAAAGAAAATGTATAGTCCCTGAATGCAACAAAATGCTCTGGTCTCTTGGGCGGGGAGGAGAGGGGGAACCAAATTCCTTAGCTATACAAGTGCAAGTCAACAGGGTCCTGATTGTGGAAGGTGCGGGGCACTATGCCCATGACAGCTATTGTTTCAGATTTTGTGTAGACTCCAGCAAAAAATTTTCCATTTGTGAGTGTCACAGAGCACTTAGGTGCCCTGCTTCTAGAGGGGAAACTGCTAGGGAGAGAGCCCTGGCAGGGAATAACAAGATTAGCTGTGGGTTGCCCGGGGCAACCAGGAAGTCAGCTGACCAGAAGGGGCAGGGTCTGGCCCTCATAAAGCCCAGGGCTGAGGCCAGGCTGGTAGTTCCCTGCCAGCAGCCAGAGGGGTGGGAGCTCCTGGAGTTAGAATGCGAGGAGAAGCCTAACGGCAAGTACAGCTTTGAGCAATGTTGTTGTAGCCAGAGGGCGTGTGTTTGAGTTATAGCCAGGAGACTTGAGTTTATGTTGTTATGTATTACACCGGTGGCTAGGGCAAGGCTATTAGGGGTTGGAAGAGGCCTCATTGGGGACTCACAATGAAGTGTGAGGACCCCAGTGCCAGAGAGGGCACAGCTTGTGGGGTGCAGAGACCCCAGCTCCAGAGTGGGGCATTTGTGAAGCCCAAGTTGGGCACAGCAAACCGCAGAGAGGGGAATGCCTTATTGAGAAGCCCAAGTGTGGGCACGGAGAGCTCCAGAAAGGGGGAAACCTTATTGGAGAGCCGCAGGTTGGGCCCAGTGAGCCCCAGACAGGGGATGTAATGGAGAAGCCCCAGTGTGGGCATGGTGAGCCCCAGGAGGGGCATTACTGAGAAGCCCAGTGTGGGCGTGGCAAGCCCCAGAGAGCGGGTGCTATTGAGAAGCCCCAGGGCAGGCATGGTGAGCCCCTGTGAAAGGCATAGTACTGCAGTAAACCCCGGCGAGAGGGGGTAGTAGTGCAGTGAGCCCTGGAGAAAGGGGGTAGCAGTGCGATGGGCCTAAGAGACAGGTGACATAACCAAGAAGTCCCAGAGTGGGCACAGAAGTCCCCAGGAGAGGGGCAGTTTATTGAGAAGGACCCTGAGGGGGGAAACACTACAGAGAAGGCCCAGAGGGGGTGCAGAGAGCCCTAGGAAGAGGCCAGCATTGGGGAGAGAGTCCCAGTGTATAGAGGAGGCCCCAGAGAGCAGGCGAGTGTATGTTATAGAATATAGAGGAGGCCCCAGAGACCAACGTCCATCCCAACTGCGAGGCTTGGGGCATGGTGTCAGGGAAGGCTGGAGCCACGCATAGCCCATAAAGGGTGCCTGAGAAGCATCTATCATACAGGGAAAACCCCAGTGAGTCTGGGAAAACAGGAACAGAGGTCCCAACTAACGGTGCCCAAGGAAATGTAAGGCAGCCTCCCAACCTTATCTAACATCAAAGACATGGTGGACGAGAAACAGAAGGTGCCCTTGGGCTGACTTGGCACAGAGGAAGGGGCCTCAAGGAGATCACGGCCCACCTGAAGGACCCTGCTGTGACAGTGAGGTTTATACCATGAAAGCTAGAAATATCTTGTAAGTGAAAGGTAAAAGTGTGAAGCCAGATTTTTCAGCAAAGAGTGATTTCAATCGCACAGAATCAGAGTATACATAAAGCTTTCTCTAGCGTCCTGTTTCTGGAGCACAGGGTGCAGTACCCCCTGCTGTCCCTATGTCTGAAAGTTTCTCATTTCAAACCTAAAGTAATTTTTGGCTACTTTATGCCTGTGGTACTTAGACCTGAGGAAAAATGTCTTCCATCTGAAAGATGTCTTCCATCTAACTTCAGACCAACTACGTAGCTGGTCCAATAAGAGCTATCACCCTAAGAAATTTCTGTCTCCCACAATGTTGTCTTTTAGGATTTTACCGTCTCTGGTGCTTGCCTCCACCCCATGATTTATTTATAAGGAATAAATCATATTTTCTGTCAGCCAAGCCCTTCCAATCACCTCTTGTCAGACTGGCTCTGCATTGCTCTTATCAACTTAACAGTCCTTCACTGTACCTAAACCAGTTTGAATTAATCCATTTTGAGCATGTGTGACTGTACACAGTATTCCAGATGAGGTCTCACCTGTGCTTTGTTCAGTGGATTAACCCGTCCCTGTCTCTACTGGAAATACTTTGCCAGATACATGCTAGGATCACATTTGTCTTTTTCAAGGCTACAACTCATTGATGCCTCATTACCATCTGTCATCTGTTAAGACATTCACATCTTTCTCTTCCCTTTAGCATCCACTGGTAGATGATCCACAGCATATTGTGGAAATTCTTTTTGATACCCCCTAAATACATGACCTTGCACTTTGCATTATTAAATTGCATCTAAAGCTGGGAATTTTTCAGCACAACATTTTTATCTGAAAATGTCAAATTGTTGAAACTGAATCTTAGTGTGTTGGGGCCAGTTTCAATGAATGTTTCCAAAAAACTGACAAAAAAATTGAGAAAAAAAACTTTGGGAGCAAAATGACAATCGATTTAAACATCTAAATTAACTATAATAAAAGGGTTTAAAAGGTCAAAGGAAAATAAAACATTTTGAAAGTATGAAAATGTTGGATTTACCCAGTCCACTAGGATTTTCCTAGATGTCTTTGTTAATTAAAATTTTCGAAATTTTGATTTTCATCCTGTTTCCAAACAGGAAAAAAACCTGAAATCTCAAAAATTATCATGGGATCTTAATTCTAAACAAGTTTCCACAAAGAACGCAGGTCAGTGAGAAGCTAATTTAGATGATTTCCAGAGGAAAAAGCATAGTTCCCTCTTCTACCACTGGTCCTTCACCTGTAAAACCTGCAATTGAGTCTAGTCAGCTGGAATAAAGCAGATTAAATAGGAGGAAGGAAAGGGCTCTGATTGTGGATTGATTTTGAGTGGGTCATATGACTGTAAAAAAGATTTCTGAACTGGAGTACTGGATTTCAGAGTTTTTGAAGGATGATTGTCAAAAGATTTATGTATTAAGGATTGGATGATGGGTCTCCAGTGTGGTATGTGTTGTAAGATAAAGTCTCCATCCTCAAGTTCACAATCTAGACCACATAAATGAAGTGTGAAAGAAAGGAGAAAGTATTTTAGAGGTTGGGAAAAATTGGTTTTGGTTCTACATGTCCTTCTCAACTGAACCGATAGGTGATTGCATCTATTATATGCTTAACAAAATGTATGTACTTCATTTAGTTGGCAAACCCAGCCATTGCATCAAAAATCTTTGACAGCGAATATCAGTATTTTTGTATTTCCTTCCTTGTGCATGTATTTAATAACAGGGAGATAGCAAACAACAGCTGTGGAAAAGGAATGAACAGATATAAATGAATGCTCCTCCTGAATAGCTGAGAAGGCTCCAGTCCTAGGATTCAAACTGGGAATTTACCCAGATTGCAACCAGGTGCTTTGTGAAAAGACAACCAGTTTGCCCCACATGAAGAGGGCTGTGTTAAACCACTGTGTCCAAAACACAGTTCTCCCAAGGTATAGTTGTACATATCTGACCTATTTAATAATCTTTTAGGGTAAAGTTTCTACTTAAATCTCTGAAAGTAGAAGACCCCTAAATCCACAGTCAGGGCCATCCCTAGCGGGGGCGAATCAGAGCGATGACCTCGGGCCTCGTGCTTTTGGGGGCCCCGCAGAGCTGGGCAGAGCAGCAGCAACACAGAACTGGGTGGAGCAGCCACTCCATGTCCAGCCTCTTGCAACCCCCTTCTCTGCCACCACCACTGCCAATGGCGGCGGCAGCTTCTTCAGGTCCATGGCCCATGAGATTGGAGTGGAGGCAGGGCCCCACATGGGCTGATTTGCCCCAGGCCCCACACCACGCTCAGGTCACCTCTGTCCATAGCTGTATAAACAAGCCTACTACCTCCTAAAATAATGCAGTACATACTACCTTTAGAGAGATTTTAAAATGTTTATAAACTTTTGAGCCCCAGCGTGAAATCCTAGTTCCATTGACTTATTTGTGGGCCAGAGTTTCATCCTAGGTATCACAGGCTGTTATTGGAACAGTGTGTTCTGGACAGCCTATGTTCAAAGGTAGTTCCTGGTAGGCACAGTTGAGTTTTATTTTAGAAGTGCAATGGATGGTGATCCTTTTTTCCTTTGGCTGTCATGATTCAAGGATGATGCATAAAACAAAATGAGGACATGTATGCAGAGTTAAAAAGTGACATGCTGGTATTCTGGTCAGCCTGGTAACAACCTATCATCTATAGATCTAGGCTTTTCAACAGCCTCAAGTCTGTTAAGTGCAGTGTAGGCATGGGACACTGGTGATGCTTACAAATCATGTGATGAGGAAGGAGGTCTGTCTATTAGGTTAGGAATAGATGTTGCATTTGTCCCTGGACAACTTGTGCCTGTGTTTGTCCTGGAACAGATATATCCAAGGATTGGGATGTATACACATTGCCCTTCTAATTAGATTTTGGTGAGCAGCTGAATGCACTTGGCTTTTCTGACATTGATTTAATGCAATCCCAGGATAACTGGTCAGAGCCATTTTGCAATATGCCAGGATTAACAGGTAGCACTTCTTATCCCATGAAACTTTTTAGGGTTGTCTGAAATATTGCACTTTGATCCAGATTAAATGGTTTATCCCAGGACAGATATGATATTTGTTTATAGCTTTACCTTTTCCTTCCTGAGTTTGTTAGTTCTGATTGAAGGATAAGGGCACCTCAGAGGGCTGTAAGTTTCAAAAGCCACAGTTTTGGAAGCCTAACAAGAAGCTATTGTGGGACAATGGAAGCACATGAAGAATGGCATTCCCCACACCTAGCTTTTCCCCTCTCCTTCTCCCCACAACCAGGAAGGATAGACTAAACCTCAGGAGCAACACTCAGGGACTTTTAAAACCCTAAAGCAGATAACCTCTCCTCCCACCTCCCTGTTCAGAGGAATATCCCCTTCTATCCCCTTCCCACTTCCACTGCTCCCAGTATCCCAGGGGAGAAAGCAGCTTCAGAGCCACTCCAATGGGGCTACCTGGGGATGGGCTCAGCCTGGGGCAGTGGTGGCAGTGAGCAGAGAAGTTCTTTTTCTCCAGGCCTGCTTCCAGGCTGGGGGGGGGGGGACACCTAGATAAGCCAGGCAGAGAGGAGAAGTTGGCCACCATGACCACAGCTGCTGGTCCAGGCTGACCCCAGCACCCACACTCCCAGCTGGAGTAGGACACAAGCTCTTCTGGCCCTGGGGGCAGTGGGAATGGGAAGGAAAAAACATGCCTGCAAGCACAGAAGGGAAAAGAGGAGGAGAAATTTTACTTTCTTCAGGGATTTAAAAAAGTCCCCAGCTCCTGGTCTTGCTGCATGGTCAGAAAGGGGTGCGTGGCCATTGTATCCTGTCTAGATCCCACCCTACACATTATCAAGGAAGCAGACCAAAAAATAGCAAAAATTTTCAGGGACAAAATCAGGAAGGCAAAGGTATAAAATTAGTTTCACCTGGTGAGCAAGGTTAACTAAAATAAGAGATTCTATAAATAGAAAGACCAAGGAAGGTGTAGGTCCACTATTAAAAGTCAGGGTGAACTCTTAATAGAAGATGCAAAAAAGGTAGAGCTGCTAAACAGCTACTTTGCCTCAGTGTTCATCAGTAGTGTAACTAGCAGTTGCTAAGAGGCCAGGAAGGGCACCAAAATTACCCCTGCATAGTCCATGCCCTGGCAACATGAAGATGCCAGGAACTCTTAAACAGTTCCCAGCTGCTGTTGATTTAAGAGCAAAAGAGCCAAGCAGGCAGAGCAAAAAAGCAGAAGAGCATGTGCTGTGGCAGCAGGGTAGCCTGCTCCTCCCCAGGTCTTGGAACCTATGCCCCACTGCCCTGCCTCTGCTTTTTTTTACCTGCGCCCCATGCCCCCCTCTCAAAACCAGCCCCTACATCCTCCCCCTGCTCTCAGAACCTGCTTCCCCTGTCTACCCCTGGCTTTCAGAACCATATGTCCCTCCCTAGTCTACCACAGGGTTTGACCCAAGAACCATCTTGGCTTGTTGCCTTCAGGAAAAAAAAAGTTGCAACCAGACCCCTAAGAAGGATTATTTGGATAATGAAAAGGACAAGCTAAGGGATGGAATAACAAAAGAAACAATCAGAGAGCTTTTGATAGGTCTGATTGAGTTAAAGTCAGCAGGGAACTTTATCCCAGGGTACTGAAGGAACTGGCAGAAGAGATCTCAGAGCCCTTGGCAATAATATTTACAAAGTCATCCAAGACATGCAAGGTACCAGAGGACTGCAACGTGTCAACATAATATCTCTTTTCAAGAAAAGCAAAAAGGAGGACCTGGGGAACTATAGACTGATGATTTCCATCTCAATACTGGGGAAGTTACAGAAGCATATCTAAGGAACATCTCATTTGCATCATCTAAACAAGAAAAGGCTGATAATGAGCAGCCAGCCTGGATTTTCTATGAACAAACTGTGTAAACAAACTTGATTTCTTCCTCTAGCAAAATGACTAGTTGAGTAGATGAAGGGAATGTTGTGGATATAGTGTATTTGGATTTTGGCTAAAGTCCCATGTGGCCTTCTCATAACAAACTGGAGAAATGTAGACTAGACAAAACTGCTATAAAGTGTATAGATAGCTGACTCAAGAGCTGCAAGCAAATAGATATATGACAGGACCTTCCAAGCTGACTCCCACAGGGTTCTTAGTTTCACAGTTTCATAGTTAGTAGGGTCAGAAGGGACCTGAGCAGATCATCAAGTCTGATCCCCTGCCATGGGCAGGAAAGAATGCTGGGATCAGATGGCCCTGGCAAGGTGTCTATCTAGCCTCCTCTTAAAGATCCCCAGGGTAGGAGTGAGGACCACAACCCTTGGAAGTTGGTTCCAGGTCCCAGCCACCATGACTGTGAAGTAGCGCCTCCTGATATCCAGCCTGAATCTGTTCTGTCAGTTTATGGCCGTTGTTCCTTGTTACTCCCGGTAGTGCTTGGGAGAACAGGGACTCTCCCATTGCCTGCTGGTCTCCTATAGACAGCCACCAGATCCCTTCTCAGCCTTCTCTTGTGGAGGCTGAATAGGTTCAGATCCTGTAGCCTGTCCTCATAGGACCTGCCCTGCTGCTCCCTGATCATGTGAGTAGCCCTCCTCTAGACCTTCTCCATGTCATCCACATCCCTTCTGAAGTGTGGTGCCCAGAACTAGATGCAGTACTTCAATCAGGACCTGACCAGAGTCGCACAGAGGGGGAAGATCACCTCCTTGGGCCTGCTCGCGATACATCTGTGGATGCATGACAAGGTGCCATTAGCCTGACTGCATCTCCCATTGGCGACCCATGTTCATCTTTGAGTCAATAATGACTCCAAGATCCTTTTCTGCCTTTGTGCTGGTGAGAGGGGAGTTCCCCATCCTGTAGGTATGCTGCTGGTTCTTCCTCCCCAGGTGCAGTACCTTGCACTTGTCAGTGTTAAAAACCATCCTATTTTCATCCACCCATCTCTGTAATCTGTCCAGATCTGATTGCAGGTTGTCCCTCCCCTCTAGTGTGCCCACCTCCCCCCCCCCACATCTTAGTGTCATCTCTAGATTTGAACAAGGTGCTATTCACCCCCTCATCCAAGTCACTGATGAAGAGATAGAACAGTGCAGGCCCGAGGACCAAGCCCTGCAGAACCCCACTGCCCACATCCCTCCAAGTTGAAAATGACCCGTCCACCACCACATTCTGGGTATGGCCCTCTAGCCAATTGGCGACCCATCTGACCGTGTAGGGATCGACACCACAGTCGCCTAATTTTTTAATGAGAATGGAGTGAGAGACAGTGTTGAAGGCTTTTCTAAAGTCCAGAAGGACTGTGTCCACCGCAACACCTTCATCCAAGGTTTTAGTGACCTGATCATAGAAGGCCACCAGGTTGGTCTGACAGGACCTGCCTCTGATGAACCCATATTGGTTGTTCCTAAGCATACACTCCCCTGCTGGTCCCTCGTAGATGTGCTCCTGAATAATTTTCTCGAAGACCTTCCCCAGGACCAGGGTAAGATTAACAGGCCTATAATTTCCTGGGTCCTCCATCCTCCCTTTTTTTGAAAATGAGGACCACATTGGCCCTCTTCCAGTCCTCTGGCACCTCACCAGAGCACCACAAGTGCTTCTAAACTGTGTCAGGGGACCCGCAATGACCTTTGCTAATTCTCTCAGCACTTTGGAGTGCAAATCATGAGGACCTGCTGATTTGGATGTGTCCAGACCCACCAGGATGTCCCTGACTAGGTCCACTCTGACCCTGGGCCTGGCTGCACTTCCCCGGGACCATCAGGGATCATGATGGGAGTCATGATGTCCTGGTGCAGTGTTGTTCAACACCTTTATTAATGATTTGGAAACTGAATTAGAGAGGTTTTTGCAGATGACAAAATTTGGAAGGACTGCAAACCCAATGGAGGGCAGGAGTGCAGTTCAGAAGGATCCTGACATACTGGAAAGCTGGGGTGAAGCTAACAGAAAGAAGTTAATTGCTGATAAATACACTTTAGGAAGAATAATTAAAAACACAAATACAAAATGAGTTACACCTGACTGGATGTTGGAAGTCAGCACTACAAAAGAGGGTCTACAAGTCTTCGTAGATCACAGATCCAATGTAAGTTTCCAATATGATGCAGCTGCATAAAAGGTGAATATAGTTTTGGGCTGCATCAATAGAAACATTCTCTGCAAGCCATGAGATGTGATAATACCTCTTTATTTGGCATTTGTTAGGCCTCATCTAGAGTAGTGTGCAGTTCTGGGCTCCACATTTTTAAAAGGACAGAAGGTCCGGAGGCAGGCAAAAAAAAAAAAAAAAAAAAAAAAAAAAAAAAAATGTTAAAGGGCTTGGAAAGCAAGTCACATGAGAAAAGGTTGAAAGAAAGACCATATTTACTCAAATCCAAGATGGGGATTCCCCCTATCAGAATGGGGGCAAAAGCCCTTCACCCTAGATTCACATATAAAGTGGAATGGGGAGCAGATGGCTGCTGTGGGTCTGACTCTGGCCCTGAGCCTGAATCAGGGCCAGAGTCAGACCCACAGCAGCCTTCTAACCCCCCTTTTTTGCCCTCTGCAGTTTCTACATCACCCAGCTTACGCCCACCACTATCAGGCACAGCTTAGCTCCGGTTCAAGCTGGGTTCCCTACTGGGCATGGAGTACATGGGAACTCAGCCCCTTCCTCAGCAGCAGCTGTGCCAACTCTGCTGCATTACCTGCCTGGTCAATCAGCAGCACTGATTCTTCTTCATGGCCGGGCAAGGGCTAAGCTTCCATGTGCTGTGCTCTAGAAGGGAATAAAGCCTGAGCAGTGTCTGATAGTATGGGATTAGACATGGGGCAGAGGCTATGGAGAGTAGGGGGCTGGAGGTTGGGGTGTCAGTGAGAGAAGGGGCAGGAAAGCTGCAAGGGGGGCACTTGACCCCCCAGCCACTATTTCCCCTACTGTAGCAATGGGAGGGGGTGAATTTTAGCTAGCCCTCCAATAATTAGATTCTATACCTGAAAAATTATAACATTTATATATTTCCCATATATAGAATTTAATTATTGGGGGTCATCTTAAATTCAGGGTCAACTTAGATTCAAGCAACAATAGAAGGTATGTTCAACTTGTGGAAAAAATAGCTAAGAGGGGATGTGATGGAAGTCTTCAAATACCTGAAGGGCTGCCATATGGATGAAGCAGAATGCCTATTCTCTAGCTACAGATACTTAAATATGGATCAATGGCTTGAAATTGCAGAAAAGTTAGACTGGACAGCAGGAAAAACATCTTCACTGTTAGAATGGACTGTTACGGAAGTTGTGAAATCTTCATCACTGAAGGTGTTCAAAAAGAGATTGGATAAGCACTGGTCAGGGATGACTTGATAGTAGTTATGCCTATGTTCTGTATGGGTATTACCCATTCTTCTCGCCTTGCTGGTTGCTGCATGGGTGCAGGAAGGAATATTTTCTGCCTCCTGTTGCTACATATACTGCTCCTTTTGCTGCTTCAGTCAGTGCAGATGTAGTTGGGGATCTTCTGGAAGGGCTAGACATTTTTAAATCTGCAAGTCTAGATGCCCTCCACCCAAGGGTGTTGAGGGAGCTGGCAGGAGTCATCGTGGAGCCTTTGACCTGGCTGTTTGAGCATTTGTGGTCATCTGACCAGGTGCCAGTGGATTGGAAACTGGCTATTGTGGTCCCTATTTTTAAGAAGGGGATTAAGGAGGACCCAAGTAATTACAGGCCTGTAAGCCTCACCTCAGTGCTCAGAAAGCTCTTGGAGAAAATCATCAAGGAGCATATCTGTGGGGGGCCTGCAGGGGAGATCATGCTCAAGGACAATCAGCATGGGTTCACCAAAGGCAGGTCCTGCCAGACCAACCTGATTGCCTTTTATGACCAAGTAACTAAATCCTTGGATGATGGTATCGCTGTGGA